>JAWNZC010000073.1:1360000-1438356 GCA_035771165.1 Paragorgia papillata
AATAAGTAATAGCATCATTTCTCGTGTAGCACTGTAGCATTTCTCGTGTAACACTGTAGCACTCGTCCTTCGGACTCGTGCAATTTTGATAGTCTTCGAAAAACTCACTCGTGCATGTTTTTCTCCATGCTTTTTCCGTGCTATTACGTACACAAATATCATCTCACGCGGTTAAGTTAACCCTTTTCACTTCTTAACAAAAGTTCCGAATTAATTACAAAATGCCGTCACGAAAATAAGTTCCTCGCAGCCAATCGCAAATCTCGTTTTAATCTCGTTTTATACGTCCTCTATTTGCTATACAATATTACCGTACTACCAAACCATATCATTGACTCTACTGAATATGCCATATATGTTGTTATTATCTAGACATGGTATTGATCCAAAGAAAGCATGTGTGGTTGGCGATAGGTAAGTAAATGCTTGTAATATATATATATATATATATATATATATATATATATATATGCGTGCATCATATCAAGTAAAAATTAAAATTATTATTTTTTCAGATTCCGTTTTTTTTTATTTTGTTCTTCAATAACTCCAATTTGCATGATATTGTTTTAAGTGTGAACTTCTTCAGCATCTGCACACATATGTTATATATTGTAGTTTTGCGTAAGTATAAATAGGCCAAGGGCAAAGTATAGGCTTAAACATCTCTTGCTCGAGACTCGCCCCTTGACAAACAAACTCGTATAAAAGTAGAACGTTGCGTATTTTGAGTGGAGCAAAGCGAAAAGGTGGTAAACTGCCGAGCCGTTTTAAGCAAGGTAATGCTGACATGTCCATGGCGGAGCCCTTCCAAAACGTAAAATAATTATGGATATTAAGTACTTCATAGTTCTACATAACAGTTTGCATACACACATATACCAGTGATTATAAGATATATATTGGTTCGTGTTGGTTTTTGGTAGTGCTAACCCTATACCTAGCCCATGTACACTTACCCTAACCCCAAGCCCAAACGTTCCTAAACCTAACCTAAATTATTATCTGTGGATAAAACATGAAGTAGTTACGAATAATTAACAATTATTATTCATCGAAGTGGAGGTGAATATTATTAAGGTTTAATCAATGTCTGTTTACCCCGGTACAGACACTGATATCAGTTCTGCAGCAAGTGTACAGACACTTCGCATTCAACTATCTTGAGTGAGGTACGCTGCATGGTAGCGTCCTCGTACAAGATGAAGATGCAAACAGTTGTTAAAGAACAAGATAGAACAAGATTTGTTGAATAACAAATGATGATCAGAACGGCTATTTATGGCACGTCACTTAGAATATAAAATGTGGGACTAATACTAAATCAAAGCGCATGCTCACATCACTAATTTAATAATCGTAGCCTATTAAATCTTACCTCGAAGGTTTATCAGCTCTTAACATGATGTATTTTTCGCTAACTTAATAGACGTTTTAGAAGTCATTTACAGCATTCGTGTCCGTTCTGTATCGGCCGGATACAGGAACTCGGCTTCGCCTCGTGTCTGTATACCCCGATACAGAACGGCCACTCATTCTGTAAATAGTACTTCAATATATATTCACCATAGAGGTGAACAAAAAGATAGAATAAAGACTTTAGCTTTAGCTTTTTTGTTTCAGTTTCAGATCTTCGTTTTTGCCTTGACGATTGATCTATAAAATAATATAACAGATATTGTACATGCATGTAACTATTTAACCATTTTTCTCTCTCTTAGTATCCATACTGATATTCCATTTGGGAACCGCAGTGGCAGCTCGACCATCCTTGTCCTTTCTGGTGTCAGTACTTTAGCCGATGTTGAAAGAGAGCAAAAACAACCAACGAACGAAAGAAATATTAAAATTCCAGATTACTATATTGAAAGTCTAACAACATTTTATGACTTAATTATGAGCACTAGTTGAGGATATTCAATTACTGTTAGCAACTAAAAAAAGGGAATTTAGAATGTAGAGGCCATTCTTGAGACTGTTTTGGAGTTCCTAATGTGGAGTGGTGTTAATTTATGTGGTACATCAATATGGGTGAATATGGGCGAACATGCAGTTTGTGCTCCTCAGATACCTTGTTTAATATCTTTAGACAATATACTTACTTATTTTCCAATAGCCAGAAGTGTGTGAGTTGATTATTCATTGACGTTTTGTTTGATTACTCCTAAACTATGTTGCTTGAAGCTTTGCATGGCGATAATTATATTATGTGATATATCTTATATAAAATGTTTGTAGGTTTACACCATGTTGTTTTGAAATTATTTTTTTAAGCTCAGGAATTTAAAAAAATAATTAAAACAACATGATGTAAATCTACAAACATTTTTATGCAGGATACTCCTAAACTATATACTACCCAAACCAGTGGATCGAGACACAGACGATTTTTTCATCGCTTCCGAAGCGACAGTTTCGTTAACCGCAGATCAATTTCAAAGCTATCACGTGGTGTATTCTTATGTACCTCGTACTTAACATTTGGATGTTTATCACGTGGTACATAAGAATACACCACGTGGTTTCTTTGAAATTGATCTGTGGTAAACGAAACTGTCACTTCGGAAGCGATGAAAAAATGTCTCGCTCTACTGGTTTGATTACTATATATATATATATGCTGAGGATGATTTAGATTGATAATTTGCTGCAGAAATGTTTGGTGCATGCCAAACTGATGCTGCTAAGTGAGTGGAAATCTTCTAATTTCAGTGGACCTTATATTTGTGTCTCTAGATATTTTTCTGCGTGATGAATACTTCGGCTGTCTTCCCTTAGTTTTCGGTCATGACGAATTTGGTTGTCTTGATTCTAATTATGAATGCTTCATTCTGTAATTCTATGTAATTTGTCTTATACATTACCAGAATACCACTGGTAGCCTGCAAGAGCCTGCAGTGGCATAGACCCATGAACGACGCACAGGGCCGTATCTAACATGTCGTAATTGGGGGGGTGCCAACCCAAAATTTCCGAATGAAATTTCCCCCCCCCCCGAATCTTGCAATAATAATCACAAAACTTTGCCAACTGTAAGTATGTAACTGATTATTTCCTGGCTGCGGTCGGGATCGGGTTACGTACTTTCACATCCCGCAAAGGGGTCGCGTGACGACGGGACCCGTGGGAGCCTTGCAAGTTGCAATATTCACATTCCCAGAGTCCAACGTTTGTGTGGCGGCCACTGGGAACGAGAATGGAGAATTTAGACAACGTAATTTTAAATGTGTAAGTATTATTGTATTAAATTCGACCGACAAGTTTTCACCAGTACATTTATTTTTCATTTAATCAGTAGATTTTGGCAAATCTTTCAAAATAGTCTTAAAGAAAAAGGTGCCAATTTTCCGAATAGACCCGTGAGTTTTCCGAATATTGCAATTTTGTAAAATTTGGGGGGGTGCCGCACCCCCCCCAATACCCCCCATCGCTACGGCCCTGACGACGCAGGCAAGCTTTAAACAAATTGCGGCGCGGCGTCATTAATACGACTGACGGAGATTATGTTGTATATTTCTTATTACATCAGATATAAACACAAATTTCTCAGCCGCTATTCTATACGATTTTTTTAAATTTACATATGTTATACAGAATTTCATGCTCTTTAATCTAGTATAAGTCACCAGAGTCGCATAGACCCATGAACGACGCAGGCAAGCTTTAAACGAATTGCGCCGCGGCGCGCATCATTAAAACGACTGACGGCGGTTATGCTGTATATTTCAGATTTCCTCAGAAAAGGTACAATTTTCTCAGCCGCTATTCTATACGATTTTTTTTAATTTAGATATGTTATACAGAATTTGACGCTCTTTAATCTGGGGAAGTCCCCAGAGTGGCATAGACCCATGAACGACGCAGGCAAGCTTTAAACAAATTGCGCCGCGGCGTCATTATAAAACGACTGACGGCGGTTATGCTGTATATAGTCAGATTTCCTCAGAAAAGGTACAATTTTCTCAGCCGCTATTCTACACGATTTTTTAAAATTTAGATATGTTGTACAGAATTTATGCTCTTTAGTCTGGTATAAGTCGCCAGAGTGACATAGACTCATGAACGACGCAAGCAAACTTTAAACAATTTGCGCCGCGGCGTCATTAAAACGACTGACGGCGGTTATGCTGTATATTTCAGATTTCCTCAGAAAAGGTACAATTTTCTCAGCCGCTATTCTATACGATTTTTTTAAATTTACATATGTTATACAGAATTTCATGCTCTTTAATCTAGAATAAGTCACCAGAGTGGCATAGACCCATGAACGACGCAGGCAAGCTTTAAACAAATTGCGGCGCGGCGTTATTTATACGACTGACGGATGTTATGTTGTATATTTCAAATTTTCTCAGAAAAAGTACAAATTTCTCAGCCGCTATTCTATACGATTTCTTTTTATTTACATATGTTATACAGAATTTCATGCTCTTTAATCTAGTATAAGTCCCCAGAGTGGCATAGACCCATGAACGACGCAGGAAAGCTTTAAATAAATTGGGGCGCGGCGTCATTAATACGACTGACGGGGATTATGTTGTATATTTCTTATTACATCAGATATAAATACAAATTTCTCAGCCGCTATTGTATACGATTTTTTTTAATTTACAATGTTATACAGAATTTCATGCTCTTTAATCTAGTATAAGTCACCAGAGTGGCATAGACCCATGAACGACGCAGGCAAGCTTTAAACAAATTGCGCCGCGGCGTCATTAAAACGACTGACGGCGGTTATGCTGTATATAGTCAGATTTCCTCAGAAAAGGTACAATTTTCTCAGCCGCTATTCTATACGATTTTATTTAATTTAGATATGTTACACAGAATTTCATGCTCTTTAATGTGGTATAAGTCGCCAGAGTGGCATAGACCCATGAACGACGCAGGCAAGCTTTAAACAAATTGCGCCGCGGCGTCATTGAAACGACTGACGGCGGTTATGCTCTTTATAGGCAGATTTCCTCAGAAAAGGTACAATTTTCTCAGCCGCTATTCTATACGATTTTTTTTAATTTAGATATGTTATACAGAATTTCATGCTCTTTAATCCAGTATAAGTCCCGAGAGTGGGATAGACCCATGAACGACGCAGGCAAGCTTTAAACAAATTGCGGCGCGGCGTCATTAAAACGACTGACGGCGGTTATGCTGTATATAGTCAGATTTCCTCAGAAAAGGTACAATTTTCTCAGCCGCTATTCTATACGATTTGTTATACAGAATTTCATGCTCTTTAATCTAATACAACCTGTTTCTTGCATCATGCTTGTCCCAAATGCGGGGAATTTTACCCAATAATCCGTCTTTTTAAATGCATAGCACCGCAGCGTTTCAGTCTCGCACCCAGGGGTTTTTTACGAGGCTAATAAGTTGCCAGAGCCCCGGGATAAGACTCTGGATACAATTTTTCGCAGCGTGTTTGATACCATGCATTTCGAACAAACAAGCAGTTATATGTTAGAAAATAAAATGTATTCATCCACTATATACGTACACTACTTAAGCAACTAGAGTTGCTAACGTATTAAAAAGAGATATATACATTGTCGCTCATTGATATGTTTATCATGTACAAAAAGCACGCATGATTGATTAGCTGTAACTCGCCTAAATATGCTGATACGCATTTGGAAAGACGGACTCGATATGAAATCTATACGTAATTGTGGAAACCAAAACCCCTTTCCGTTGTCATTCACTTCTTACATTCTTTGGTCAACTCAAGGGAAATTATTTTTTCGCTTTATTATATGCGCCTAAGTGTGGAGAACACGAAAATGCGATGATAAAAATTTGAAGCAAACCGTACTTTTTGTTGATTTCTGAATTTTTTAACGAAGTATTATGAAAAAAGTCGTGTCGTTTAAAGAGTCTGGCAATAGCAAGTTTGTGACGTAAACAGTTGAACCTGGACGATTGAAATCATAAGAAAAGCCGATTTGTGATGACTATAACTTGTGCAGTTTTCCAGCCGCACATGTATTAAAGTATTTGACACTTTTTGAGCGTGTTTACTTTAATGGATCGTTAAATCGTTCCTCCGTTTACCTCACACACTTGGTAGTGCCAGACTCTTTATACAACACGGATTTTTATGAAAATACTTCACAATTCGTCGATTCAACAACCCAAAATCAAAGAAAAGAAATTTCGTTACAATTTTTTTTATCATATTTAGATTCTACTTGCTTTAATACATTATATAAAGCGAAAAATGTAATTTGCCTTGAGTCGACCTTTAATACAACATATAAATAAAGACGTTGGTTTAATTGTTATTTGATTACATATATTAATATTTTCGCTTACTCATGCAGTTTGAGTGTGAAATTGTTTCCTTTTAGTATCTGACGTTTCTGTTTACCTAGGCTATTAACCATGCGAAACAATCTGCATCGGAGTTTCGTGTGGTATGGGCGTCGCCGGTGCACGTGATAATTCGAGTATATCTCGTGGATAAGTCTGGAAATCGTTTACATAAATCTCGACAAAATTTCACATTTGCAAAGAAATTTCAACCTTTTTATGTAAGGAACATTTTTGTGTTGATTAAATGTAATTCTACAAGTGGTCATTGGCCTTGTTATAATGAGAATGGATGACGTGTCTTTTCCCACTATCTCTTCGTTCCTTTGTTGGTGAGAGACACTGTGAGCAAAGAGTCCACTTTTTTCGCAATATGTCGGTCACTGACGCCACAGTGGAAAGTTGTGTCTCCTGCCTTGTACCAGTTCTTCCGTCAATGATGTCTGATGACTTTACTGACTGTAGGTGTAGTTTTGGTATATGTCATACTAACTTTTTTTTTTCAAACTTTTCCACAAAGGTGTGGACTATTTAGGTTCATTTTGAACGATATATATATGCATGGATAAGTTCTTCTCGTTGTGTCTTGGCAACGGCCTATAGTACACACTTCTTTGTTGATATCGGCGAACATGTCTTGTAACGTTTCGTTGGTTTATCCAACTTCCTGGGCCCATTTTCATCTCATCATACTAGTATATAAACTTTACTTGGTAAGCGCGCGTACGTCATCCATTCTGACTAAATGATTCGCCACTCCAGATTGCGTTTGCGGACAATGATTTCTATACTGTAACACTTTGTATTAGACGAAATTTCAATTGTTATAAAACGTTTTCTTCTCAATTTGTCCGCAGAATATGTCTCTTGAGCATACTTGCTGAAAAGCTTTTTAGCTTTTGAATGTTTCTACTGTATACATATAGTCTCCACTTCATATATAATAGTCCGCTAGCTTGATGCTATGGTTTTTCCAATCCCGCTGTACTGAAAGTCTCTCAGTGACCCTGCCAAAGGACGAGCTTGCTTTGGAAATTTTGGTAGCAATTTCGTGAAGAAGCATGCCTATCAACATACAAAATACTTCCAAGATAAAGAAAGGCTTTGGTGTTTATTTATTATTCTCCATTAACATGCAAGATCTTAGATCATTACCTGCATGGGATGGTTATATTCTTTTATGGCGTGTTAACGTCACGACCATGCAGTTTTTCATATAATAGGTTTGGTTATACCAGATGATCTTGGTGTCGTCAACGAGTACATCAAGAACGGTTACTTTACATGTACCAGTCTTGGTTCACAAAGTTCTTGTTTTTAAATAGTGCTCTAATTAATTCCCTTGCATATTTCTAATAATCCATGTATAGTAGTCCTTTCCATAAGAGTATAGCTGTTAATTCGTGACTATATGCTGACAATGATGGTTGGTTATACAATTTCCTTAACTTAGTGTACAAGGATGCTGTTTCACTTTAAAGATTTTTTGAAATTTGTCACTGAGTTGTTTCTTGTGGATATAGGGTCAGTTATAGAATAAAACGTCAGATATCGAAAGAAACAATTATATACTCAATTGAATGAACAACAATATCAAACACATATACTCATGCATATATATACCCGGATGTCATTCCGGGTCATGACATTGCCACTAAAGATTAGATTGGGTTTGACTGTAAGATTATAATATTGTATTCCTTGTTTTTAATGTTCCTTCATTTCTTTAATATCTTCTTCCATGATAAATCTCTGAAAACAGTATTCTTGACTTCTGAAAAGTACAATACAATGCCACTCAATTTCGTGTTTCTGTTCTCCAAGCTAGCCAGTAAGTAAGGGCTTTGAATATATCTGGAGTAATTCATAACCGAGTCTAAAAATAAGTCCATCACAAATCATTCAATAATTACTATTCATTTTGTAGAAACTAACTCGTATACCATTGCAAATGATCCAATTTGATTACTACTCTATACTCGATACCAATTCGTCGATAGACATATCTAGCGAAGAGGAAATTGAGTATCAAGACCTGCGCGGTCGTGCAGTAAAACAACATAAATGTGATGAGGGATGAAATATTTATTTTACGTTAGTTTTCACACAGAAACAATAGTTATGCTTCGTTTTTTGAAACAATCCGGAATAATTAAGTTGCACAAGTCAGTTTCTATTACCCTCCCGTCAATTATTCAATCAAATATAGTTGGTTTTGTGCTCATTATCTAATTGTTAATTATAGTATTCCGATTGTCGTCGTCGTCGGATTGTCGAAGTCTACTAAATCAAACGAGTTGTCTTTAAATCTCAACGTATATATCTTCCATGTGTTCTTGGATCCCGTCTTCCGGGGACCCTTGTCCAGGAAGCCGGTACACTATATATATCGTTACATCCCTTCCTTATTATTAACTTTGGCATTCCATGGTGATGTTCAATATCATCAACTGTAACTAAAAATAATATAAAGTATTTATACAAATTGTGTTTACTGTTGTCTTTAGTAGTAATAGTTTGGAGCTTTCAGCAACCGTCCTCTACTAGAGTATCTTTCTGTTGGGCCACTACTGGCACCAAGTGACTGTACATCGGATCCATGTTGTTCCATGTCGGTACTAGGAGTTGTGTCTGGCTGCTGTGCTAGTGATTGTTCACAGCTAACCTGCTCATTGTTTGTTAGATTTAAAACTTCCGAGTTGTTTGGGCTTTGCGTTGAGTCATTCGCTTCGTTGGTCGCTTCTCTTTGGTAATCTGGTCTTTCTGTGGTACTTGCTAGATGTCTTCTATTTCGCCTGTATGTCCTACCTTGGCATATCACTTCGTAGGATCGTGGTCCGACTTTCTTCTTGCATTCTCCTTTCCTCCATATATTTTGTGAGCTGCCCTGTTCCGGTCTTATTCTTACAGTATCTCCTTGCTTGATTTAGCTCTGGTAACGACTTGGCACTTCTGTTGTAGTAGCGTGCTTGTTTCATTCTTTGGCTGGTCAGACGTTTCTTTACTTCTGTTGGATGTTTTGGTTTGAGTAGTTTTGCCGTCATGGGGAGTAGTGCTCTTGTTCTCCTTCCCATAAGTCTCTGAGCCGGTGATGAATCGAGACTTTCGGTCGGCGTATTCCTCCAATCAAGTAGGGCTAAATATGCATCTCGATTATCCGCTTGAGCTTTCTTTAGGATTCTCTTGGCTGTTTTCACTGAATTTTCCACCTTTCCGTTTGATTGTGCATAATGTGGAGAAGACGTGGTGTGTTTGAATTCCCATTCCATGACGAACTTCTGAAAGGCTGTAGATGAAAATTGGGGTCCGTTGTCGCTTCTGACCTCTTCGGGAATTCCATATCTTGCAAACTGCGACTTCATACTGGTAATGATTGCTGAAGATGTCGTTTGGGACAGAACATTGAATTCGAAGAAATTTGAGTAGTCATCGACCAATATGATGTATTATTTTCTTCCAAGTGTGAACAAGTCGACAGCAACTCTTGACCAGGGTCTGTCTGGAACACTTTGTGGTATCAGCGGCTCTTTGGTTTGCTGTTTTCGATAGGCGTTGCAGGTTTCACAAACAGACACATGTTCTTTGATGGCAACATTCACACCTGGCCAGAAAAGAACTTCTCTTGCACGTCGAAGACAACCTTCTGCTCCCATGTGACTGGCATGTATCTTTGTTAGCATCTGACTTCTCATGGATGTGGGTACAACTACTCTTTCACCTTTGAAGATGATTCCATCGTCTACGGACAATTCATCGCGAAAATTGTAGTCAGCTCTTATTTCAGGTGAAACTTTACCTTTTCCGTCGGGCCATCCCACTTCAATGACCTTTCTTAGGTTCTGTAACGTTGTATCACTTTGGGTCTTCTCCTGGAGTTCTTCCAGTCTTTGAGGGCTGATTGACAGATGTCGTATAAACTCTTCTTCCTGTTCCCCTACAACTGCGTCTGGTGGCGACTTCAGATAAGCACGGCTCAGGGTGTCTGCGATGTACATTGTGGGTCCAGGTTTGTATATTACTGTCAGATTATATTTCTGGAGTTGCATCATCATTCGCTGAAGACGTTTCGGAGCTGCTAAGAGTGGTTTCTTCAGGATCATCTCGACAGGCTTGTGATCCGACTCAACCGTGATGTTACGACCAAAGACGTACTGGTCAAACTTATTGCACGCATGTACAATAGCCAGTAGCTCTTTTTCTATTTGTGCATAGTTCCTTTCCGTTGTCGTAAGAGCTCTCGATGTGAATGTCACAGGTTGTCCTTCTTGTAGCAGTGCGGCCCCGATTCCCGACTGTGATGCATCGCACTGAAGCGTCACTTCTTTAGTAACGTCATAGTAGCTTAAGACTGGGTAGAAACTTTGAAAGGTAGTTCACCATTCCAAGGAATCTCTTGACTGCTGGCACATCTTGAGGTTTTGGCATCTTTTGGATAGCCTCAACTTTTTGCGGGTCAGGTTTAAGTCCATCAGACGTGAGCAAATGGCCAATGTAAGAGACTTCAGTTAGCCTTAGCTTAACTTTTTCTTTGTTTAACTTTAGATTCTTCTCCCGGGCTTTTTGAAGGGCATTTCTAAGATTTTGGTCATGATCTTTAGTAGCTGATTCCAGGTCTTCCCCTTCTCCAAAAATTAGGAGGTCATCTGCTATGATTGCTGTTCCTTTCAAGTTTTCAAACGTCTGGTTCATCCTTTTCTGGAATTCTTCGGGTGCTGAACAGATACCAAACGGCATTCGCAACCAACGAAAGCGACCATAGGGGGTGTTAAAGGTTGTGAGTTTGCTGGATTCCTCATCTAGAGCTACTTGCCAAAATCCACTTTTTGCATCAAGGACAGAGAACACTTTGGCATTGCTGAGATTGGTAGCAACCTCTTCAATAGTTGGCATGGGATAATGTGGCCTCTTTATCGCTTTATTTAGGTCTTTAGGATCAATGCAGATTCTCAATTTGTTTGGTTTAACCACTGTGACCATACTCGATACCCAGTCTGTAGGCTCACTAACTGGGGTCAGGATCTTTTCTTCAACCATACGCTCGAGCTCTTTTTTCAAAGGTTCCTTCAAAGTGACTGGGACTCGCCGTGGTGGGTGTATTACAGGCTTTATGGTTGGATCAATTTCTATATGGTAGTCTCCCTCTAAACATCCCAATCCTTCAAAAACATCTGCATACTCTTGCAAGATGTCAGTAGTGGTACTGTCACAGGTGGGTCGCTGGGGTGTAGGTACTTGGGTGGTTGGGTTACATTGTGTTACAGTATGAACATTGTTATCTGGACTATCATTTACCAAGACTTTGAGGAAATGTAACCTTTGGCATGCTTCGGCACTTAGGAGTGGTTTCACATCACCGTCCACCACTTGAAATTCCAGTACATGTTGTGCATTGTCCCTTGTACATTTCAACTTGCACTTTCCCACAGGATACATCACATCTCCAATATACATGGTTAGTTTTGCCTTGCTCTTTGTCAAATATAGTTCATCTGGGTTTCCCATAGCTCGACTGTAATCTTTCAGCGGAAGCAAATTACATGTAGCTCCACAGTCTAGTTGGAACTTGACTTTGGCCTTGTTGTTTACTGTCATTGTTGCAAACAATTGTTTTGGGACATTTCTATTATGGCATCCGCTAGCTTGATGCTATGGTTTTTCCAATCCCGCTGTACTGAAAGTCTCTCAGTGACCCTGCCAAAGGACGAGCTTGCTTTGGAAATTTTGGTAGCAATTTCGTGAAGAAGCATGCCTATCAACATACAAAATACTTCCAAGATAAAGAAAGGCTTTGGTGTTTATTTATTATTCTCCATTAACATGCAAGATCTTAGATCATTACCTGCATGGGATGGTTATATTCTTTTATGGCGTGTTAACGTCACGACCATGCAGTTTTTCATATAATAGGTTTGGTTATACCAGATGATCTTGGTGTCGTCAACGAGTACATCAAGAACGGTTACTTTACATGTACCAGTCTTGGTTCACAAAGTTCTTGTTTTTAAATAGTGCTCTAATTAATTCCCTTGCATATTTCTAATAATCCATGTATAGTAGTCCTTTCCATAAGAGTATAGCTGTTAATTCGTGACTATATGCTGACAATGATGGTTGGTTATACAATTTCCTTAACTTAGTGTACAAGGATGCTGTTTCACTTTAAAGATTTTTTGAAATTTGTCACTGAGTTGTTTCTTGTGGATATAGGGTCAGTTATAGAATAAAACGTCAGATATCGAAAGAAACAATTATATACTCAATTGAATGAACAACAATATCAAACACATATACTCATGCATATATATACCCGGATGTCATTCCGGGTCATGACATTGCCACTAAAGATTAGATTGGGTTTGACTGTAAGATTATAATATTGTATTCCTTGTTTTTAATGTTCCTTCATTTCTTTAATATCTTCTTCCATGATAAATCTCTGAAAACAGTATTCTTGACTTCTGAAAAGTACAATACAATGCCACTCAATTTCGTGTTTCTGTTCTCCAAGCTAGCCAGTAAGTAAGGGCTTTGAATATATCTGGAGTAATTCATAACCGAGTCTAAAAATAAGTCCATCACAAATCATTCAATAATTACTATTCATTTTGTAGAAACTAACTCGTATACCATTGCAAATGATCCAATTTGATTACTACTCTATACTCGATACCAATTCGTCGATAGACATATCTAGCGAAGAGGAAATTGAGTATCAAGACCTGCGCGGTCGTGCAGTAAAACAACATAAATGTGATGAGGGATGAAATATTTATTTTACGTTAGTTTTCACACAGAAACAATAGTTATGCTTCGTTTTTTGAAACAATCCGGAATAATTAAGTTGCACAAGTCAGTTTCTATTACCCTCCCGTCAATTATTCAATCAAATATAGTTGGTTTTGTGCTCATTATCTAATTGTTAATTATAGTATTCCGATTGTCGTCGTCGTCGGATTGTCGAAGTCTACTAAATCAAACGAGTTGTCTTTAAATCTCAACGTATATATCTTCCATGTGTTCTTGGATCCCGTCTTCCGGGGACCCTTGTCCAGGAAGCCGGTACACTATATATATCGTTACATCCCTTCCTTATTATTAACTTTGGCATTCCATGGTGATGTTCAATATCATCAACTGTAACTAAAAATAATATAAAGTATTTATACAAATTGTGTTTACTGTTGTCTTTAGTAGTAATAGTTTGGAGCTTTCAGCAACCGTCCTCTACTAGAGTATCTTTCTGTTGGGCCACTACTGGCACCAAGTGACTGTACATCGGATCCATGTTGTTCCATGTCGGTACTAGGAGTTGTGTCTGGCTGCTGTGCTAGTGATTGTTCACAGCTAACCTGCTCATTGTTTGTTAGATTTAAAACTTCCGAGTTGTTTGGGCTTTGCGTTGAGTCATTCGCTTCGTTGGTCGCTTCTCTTTGGTAATCTGGTCTTTCTGTGGTACTTGCTAGATGTCTTCTATTTCGCCTGTATGTCCTACCTTGGCATATCACTTCGTAGGATCGTGGTCCGACTTTCTTCTTGCATTCTCCTTTCCTCCATATATTTTGTGAGCTGCCCTGTTCCGGTCTTATTCTTACAGTATCTCCTTGCTTGATTTAGCTCTGGTAACGACTTGGCACTTCTGTTGTAGTAGCGTGCTTGTTTCATTCTTTGGCTGGTCAGACGTTTCTTTACTTCTGTTGGATGTTTTGGTTTGAGTAGTTTTGCCGTCATGGGGAGTAGTGCTCTTGTTCTCCTTCCCATAAGTCTCTGAGCCGGTGATGAATCGAGACTTTCGGTCGGCGTATTCCTCCAATCAAGTAGGGCTAAATATGCATCTCGATTATCCGCTTGAGCTTTCTTTAGGATTCTCTTGGCTGTTTTCACTGAATTTTCCACCTTTCCGTTTGATTGTGCATAATGTGGAGAAGACGTGGTGTGTTTGAATTCCCATTCCATGACGAACTTCTGAAAGGCTGTAGATGAAAATTGGGGTCCGTTGTCGCTTCTGACCTCTTCGGGAATTCCATATCTTGCAAACTGCGACTTCATACTGGTAATGATTGCTGAAGATGTCGTTTGGGACAGAACATTGAATTCGAAGAAATTTGAGTAGTCATCGACCAATATGATGTATTATTTTCTTCCAAGTGTGAACAAGTCGACAGCAACTCTTGACCAGGGTCTGTCTGGAACACTTTGTGGTATCAGCGGCTCTTTGGTTTGCTGTTTTCGATAGGCGTTGCAGGTTTCACAAACAGACACATGTTCTTTGATGGCAACATTCACACCTGGCCAGAAAAGAACTTCTCTTGCACGTCGAAGACAACCTTCTGCTCCCATGTGACTGGCATGTATCTTTGTTAGCATCTGACTTCTCATGGATGTGGGTACAACTACTCTTTCACCTTTGAAGATGATTCCATCGTCTACGGACAATTCATCGCGAAAATTGTAGTCAGCTCTTATTTCAGGTGAAACTTTACCTTTTCCGTCGGGCCATCCCACTTCAATGACCTTTCTTAGGTTCTGTAACGTTGTATCACTTTGGGTCTTCTCCTGGAGTTCTTCCAGTCTTTGAGGGCTGATTGACAGATGTCGTATAAACTCTTCTTCCTGTTCCCCTACAACTGCGTCTGGTGGCGACTTCAGATAAGCACGGCTCAGGGTGTCTGCGATGTACATTGTGGGTCCAGGTTTGTATATTACTGTCAGATTATATTTCTGGAGTTGCATCATCATTCGCTGAAGACGTTTCGGAGCTGCTAAGAGTGGTTTCTTCAGGATCATCTCGACAGGCTTGTGATCCGACTCAACCGTGATGTTACGACCAAAGACGTACTGGTCAAACTTATTGCACGCATGTACAATAGCCAGTAGCTCTTTTTCTATTTGTGCATAGTTTCCTTTCCGTTGTCGTAAGAGCTCTCGATGTGAATGTCACAGGTTGTCCTTCTTGTAGCAGTGCGGCCCCGATTCCCGACTGTGATGCATCGCACTGAAGCGTCACTTCTTTAGTAACGTCATAGTAGCTTAAGACTGGGTAGAAACTTTGAAAGGTAGTTCACCATTCCAAGGAATCTCTTGACTGCTGGCACATCTTGAGGTTTTGGCATCTTTTGGATAGCCTCAACTTTTTGCGGGTCAGGTTTAAGTCCATCAGACGTGAGCAAATGGCCAATGTAAGAGACTTCAGTTAGCCTTAGCTTAACTTTTTCTTTGTTTAACTTTAGATTCTTCTCCCGGGCTTTTTGAAGGGCATTTCTAAGATTTTGGTCATGATCTTTAGTAGCTGATTCCAGGTCTTCCCCTTCTCCAAAAAATTAGGAGGTCATCTGCTATGATTGCTGTTCCTTTCAAGTTTTCAAACGTCTGGTTCATCCTTTTCTGGAATTCTTCGGGTGCTGAACAGATACCAAACGGCATTCGCAACCAACGAAAGCGACCATAGGGGGTGTTAAAGGTTGTGAGTTTGCTGGATTCCTCATCTAGAGCTACTTGCCAAAATCCACTTTTTGCATCAAGGACAGAGAACACTTTGGCATTGCTGAGATTGGTAGCAACCTCTTCAATAGTTGGCATGGGATAATGTGGCCTCTTTATCGCTTTATTTAGGTCTTTAGGATCAATGCAGATTCTCAATTTGTTTGGTTTAACCACTGTGACCATACTCGATACCCAGTCTGTAGGCTCACTAACTGGGGTCAGGATCTTTTCTTCAACCATACGCTCGAGCTCTTTTTTCAAAGGTTCCTTCAAAGTGACTGGGACTCGCCGTGGTGGGTGTATTACAGGCTTTATGGTTGGATCAATTTCTATATGGTAGTCTCCCTCTAAACATCCCAATCCTTCAAAAACATCTGCATACTCTTGCAAGATGTCAGTAGTGGTACTGTCACAGGTGGGTCGCTGGGGTGTAGGTACTTGGGTGGTTGGGTTACATTGTGTTACAGTATGAACATTGTTATCTGGACTATCATTTACCAAGACTTTGAGGAAATGTAACCTTTGGCATGCTTCGGCACTTAGGAGTGGTTTCACATCACCGTCCACCACTTGAAATTCCAGTACATGTTGTGCATTGTCCCTTGTACATTTCAACTTGCACTTTCCCACAGGATACATCACATCTCCAATATACATGGTTAGTTTTGCCTTGCTCTTTGTCAAATATAGTTCATCTGGGTTTCCCATAGCTCGACTGTAATCTTTCAGCGGAAGCAAATTACATGTAGCTCCACAGTCTAGTTGGAACTTGACTTTGGCCTTGTTGTTTACTGTCATTGTTGCAAACAATTGTTTTGGGACATTTCTATTATGGCATCCGCTAGCTTGATGCTATGGTTTTTCCAATCCCGCTGTACTGAAAGTCTCTCAGTGACCCTGCCAAAGGACGAGCTTGCTTTGGAAATTTTGGTAGCAATTTCGTGAAGAAGCATGCCTATCAACATACAAAATACTTCCAAGATAAAGAAAGGCTTTGGTGTTTATTTATTATTCTCCATTAACATGCAAGATCTTAGATCATTACCTGCATGGGATGGTTATATTCTTTTATGGCGTGTTAACGTCACGACCATGCAGTTTTTCATATAATAGGTTTGGTTATACCAGATGATCTTGGTGTCGTCAACGAGTACATCAAGAACGGTTACTTTACATGTACCAGTCTTGGTTCACAAAGTTCTTGTTTTTAAATAGTGCTCTAATTAATTCCCTTGCATATTTCTAATAATCCATGTATAGTAGTCCTTTCCATAAGAGTATAGCTGTTAATTCGTGACTATATGCTGACAATGATGGTTGGTTATACAATTTCCTTAACTTAGTGTACAAGGATGCTGTTTCACTTTAAAGATTTTTTGAAATTTGTCACTGAGTTGTTTCTTGTGGATATAGGGTCAGTTATAGAATAAAACGTCAGATATCGAAAGAAACAATTATATACTCAATTGAATGAACAACAATATCAAACACATATACTCATGCATATATATACCCGGATGTCATTCCGGGTCATGACATTGCCACTAAAGATTAGATTGGGTTTGACTGTAAGATTATAATATTGTATTCCTTGTTTTTAATGTTCCTTCATTTCTTTAATATCTTCTTCCATGATAAATCTCTGAAAACAGTATTCTTGACTTCTGAAAAGTACAATACAATGCCACTCAATTTCGTGTTTCTGTTCTCCAAGCTAGCCAGTAAGTAAGGGCTTTGAATATATCTGGAGTAATTCATAACCGAGTCTAAAAATAAGTCCATCACAAATCATTCAATAATTACTATTCATTTTGTAGAAACTAACTCGTATACCATTGCAAATGATCCAATTTGATTACTACTCTATACTCGATACCAATTCGTCGATAGACATATCTAGCGAAGAGGAAATTGAGTATCAAGACCTGCGCGGTCGTGCAGTAAAACAACATAAATGTGATGAGGGATGAAATATTTATTTTACGTTAGTTTTCACACAGAAACAATAGTTATGCTTCGTTTTTTGAAACAATCCGGAATAATTAAGTTGCACAAGTCAGTTTCTATTACCCTCCCGTCAATTATTCAATCAAATATAGTTGGTTTTGTGCTCATTATCTAATTGTTAATTATAGTATTCCGATTGTCGTCGTCGTCGGATTGTCGAAGTCTACTAAATCAAACGAGTTGTCTTTAAATCTCAACGTATATATCTTCCATGTGTTCTTGGATCCCGTCTTCCGGGGACCCTTGTCCAGGAAGCCGGTACACTATATATATCGTTACATCCCTTCCTTATTATTAACTTTGGCATTCCATGGTGATGTTCAATATCATCAACTGTAACTAAAAATAATATAAAGTATTTATACAAATTGTGTTTACTGTTGTCTTTAGTAGTAATAGTTTGGAGCTTTCAGCAACCGTCCTCTACTAGAGTATCTTTCTGTTGGGCCACTACTGGCACCAAGTGACTGTACATCGGATCCATGTTGTTCCATGTCGGTACTAGGAGTTGTGTCTGGCTGCTGTGCTAGTGATTGTTCACAGCTAACCTGCTCATTGTTTGTTAGATTTAAAACTTCCGAGTTGTTTGGGCTTTGCGTTGAGTCATTCGCTTCGTTGGTCGCTTTCTCTTTGGTAATCTGGTCTTTCTGTGGTACTTGCTAGATGTCTTCTATTTCGCCTGTATGTCCTACCTTGGCATATCACTTCGTAGGATCGTGGTCCGACTTTCTTCTTGCATTCTCCTTTCCTCCATATATTTTGTGAGCTGCCCTGTTCCGGTCTTATTCTTACAGTATCTCCTTGCTTGATTTAGCTCTGGTAACGACTTGGCACTTCTGTTGTAGTAGCGTGCTTGTTTCATTCTTTGGCTGGTCAGACGTTTCTTTACTTCTGTTGGATGTTTTGGTTTGAGTAGTTTTGCCGTCATGGGGAGTAGTGCTCTTGTTCTCCTTCCCATAAGTCTCTGAGCCGGTGATGAATCGAGACTTTCGGTCGGCGTATTCCTCCAATCAAGTAGGGCTAAATATGCATCTCGATTATCCGCTTGAGCTTTCTTTAGGATTCTCTTGGCTGTTTTCACTGAATTTTCCACCTTTCCGTTTGATTGTGCATAATGTGGAGAAGACGTGGTGTGTTTGAATTCCCATTCCATGACGAACTTCTGAAAGGCTGTAGATGAAAATTGGGGTCCGTTGTCGCTTCTGACCTCTTCGGGAATTCCATATCTTGCAAACTGCGACTTCATACTGGTAATGATTGCTGAAGATGTCGTTTGGGACAGAACATTGAATTCGAAGAAATTTGAGTAGTCATCGACCAATATGATGTATTATTTTCTTCCAAGTGTGAACAAGTCGACAGCAACTCTTGACCAGGGTCTGTCTGGAACACTTTGTGGTATCAGCGGCTCTTTGGTTTGCTGTTTTCGATAGGCGTTGCAGGTTTCACAAACAGACACATGTTCTTTGATGGCAACATTCACACCTGGCCAGAAAAGAACTTCTCTTGCACGTCGAAGACAACCTTCTGCTCCCATGTGACTGGCATGTATCTTTGTTAGCATCTGACTTCTCATGGATGTGGGTACAACTACTCTTTCACCTTTGAAGATGATTCCATCGTCTACGGACAATTCATCGCGAAAATTGTAGTCAGCTCTTATTTCAGGTGAAACTTTACCTTTTCCGTCGGGCCATCCCACTTCAATGACCTTTCTTAGGTTCTGTAACGTTGTATCACTTTGGGTCTTCTCCTGGAGTTCTTCCAGTCTTTGAGGGCTGATTGACAGATGTCGTATAAACTCTTCTTCCTGTTCCCCTACAACTGCGTCTGGTGGCGACTTCAGATAAGCACGGCTCAGGGTGTCTGCGATGTACATTGTGGGTCCAGGTTTGTATATTACTGTCAGATTATATTTCTGGAGTTGCATCATCATTCGCTGAAGACGTTTCGGAGCTGCTAAGAGTGGTTTCTTCAGGATCATCTCGACAGGCTTGTGATCCGACTCAACCGTGATGTTTACGACCAAAGACGTACTGGTCAAACTTATTGCACGCATGTACAATAGCCAGTAGCTCTTTTTCTATTTGTGCATAGTTCCTTTCCGTTGTCGTAAGAGCTCTCGATGTGAATGTCACAGGTTGTCCTTCTTGTAGCAGTGCGGCCCCGATTCCCGACTGTGATGCATCGCACTGAAGCGTCACTTCTTTAGTAACGTCATAGTAGCTTAAGACTGGGTAGAAACTTTGAAAGGTAGTTCACCATTCCAAGGAATCTCTTGACTGCTGGCACATCTTGAGGTTTTGGCATCTTTTGGATAGCCTCAACTTTTTTGCGGGTCAGGTTTAAGTCCATCAGACGTGAGCAAATGGCCAATGTAAGAGACTTCAGTTAGCCTTAGCTTAACTTTTTCTTTGTTTAACTTTAGATTCTTCTCCCGGGCTTTTTGAAGGGCATTTCTAAGATTTTGGTCATGATCTTTAGTAGCTGATTCCAGGTCTTCCCCTTCTCCAAAAATTAGGAGGTCATCTGCTATGATTGCTGTTCCTTTCAAGTTTTCAAACGTCTGGTTCATCCTTTTCTGGAATTCTTCGGGTGCTGAACAGATACCAAACGGCATTCGCAACCAACGAAAGCGACCATAGGGGGTGTTAAAGGTTGTGAGTTTGCTGGATTCCTCATCTAGAGCTACTTGCCAAAATCCACTTTTTGCATCAAGGACAGAGAACACTTTGGCATTGCTGAGATTGGTAGCAACCTCTTCAATAGTTGGCATGGGATAATGTGGCCTCTTTATCGCTTTATTTAGGTCTTTAGGATCAATGCAGATTCTCAATTTGTTTGGTTTAACCACTGTGACCATACTCGATACCCAGTCTGTAGGCTCACTAACTGGGGTCAGGATCTTTTCTTCAACCATACGCTCGAGCTCTTTTTTCAAAGGTTCCTTCAAAGTGACTGGGACTCGCCGTGGTGGGTGTATTACAGGCTTTATGGTTGGATCAATTTCTATATGGTAGTCTCCCTCTAAACATCCCAATCCTTCAAAAACATCTGCATACTCTTGCAAGATGTCAGTAGTGGTACTGTCACAGGTGGGTCGCTGGGGTGTAGGTACTTGGGTGGTTGGGTTACATTGTGTTACAGTATGAACATTGTTATCTGGACTATCATTTACCAAGACTTTGAGGAAATGTAACCTTTGGCATGCTTCGGCACTTAGGAGTGGTTTCACATCACCGTCCACCACTTGAAATTCCAGTACATGTTGTGCATTGTCCCTTGTACATTTCAACTTGCACTTTCCCACAGGATACATCACATCTCCAATATACATGGTTAGTTTTGCCTTGCTCTTTGTCAAATATAGTTCATCTGGGTTTCCCATAGCTCGACTGTAATCTTTCAGCGGAAGCAAATTACATGTAGCTCCACAGTCTAGTTGGAACTTGACTTTGGCCTTGTTGTTTACTGTCATTGTTGCAAACAATTGTTTTGGGACATTTCTATTATGGCATCCGCTAGCTTGATGCTATGGTTTTTTCCAATCCCGCTGTACTGAAAGTCTCTCAGTGACCCTGCCAAAGGACGAGCTTGCTTTGGAAATTTTGGTAGCAATTTCGTGAAGAAGCATGCCTATCAACATACAAAATACTTCCAAGATAAAGAAAGGCTTTGGTGTTTATTTATTATTCTCCATTAACATGCAAGATCTTAGATCATTACCTGCATGGGATGGTTATATTCTTTTATGGCGTGTTAACGTCACGACCATGCAGTTTTTCATATAATAGGTTTGGTTATACCAGATGATCTTGGTGTCGTCAACGAGTACATCAAGAACGGTTACTTTACATGTACCAGTCTTGGTTCACAAAGTTCTTGTTTTTAAATAGTGCTCTAATTAATTCCCTTGCATATTTCTAATAATCCATGTATAGTAGTCCTTTCCATAAGAGTATAGCTGTTAATTCGTGACTATATGCTGACAATGATGGTTGGTTATACAATTTCCTTAACTTAGTGTACAAGGATGCTGTTTCACTTTAAAGATTTTTTGAAATTTGTCACTGAGTTGTTTCTTGTGGATATAGGGTCAGTTATAGAATAAAACGTCAGATATCGAAAGAAACAATTATATACTCAATTGAATGAACAACAATATCAAACACATATACTCATGCATATATATACCCGGATGTCATTCCGGGTCATGACATTGCCACTAAAGATTAGATTGGGTTTGACTGTAAGATTATAATATTGTATTCCTTGTTTTTAATGTTCCTTCATTTCTTTAATATCTTCTTCCATGATAAATCTCTGAAAACAGTATTCTTGACTTCTGAAAAGTACAATACAATGCCACTCAATTTCGTGTTTCTGTTCTCCAAGCTAGCCAGTAAGTAAGGGCTTTGAATATATCTGGAGTAATTCATAACCGAGTCTAAAAATAAGTCCATCACAAATCATTCAATAATTACTATTCATTTTGTAGAAACTAACTCGTATACCATTGCAAATGATCCAATTTGATTACTACTCTATACTCGATACCAATTCGTCGATAGACATATCTAGCGAAGAGGAAATTGAGTATCAAGACCTGCGCGGTCGTGCAGTAAAACAACATAAATGTGATGAGGGATGAAATATTTATTTTACGTTAGTTTTCACACAGAAACAATAGTTATGCTTCGTTTTTTGAAACAATCCGGAATAATTAAGTTGCACAAGTCAGTTTCTATTACCCTCCCGTCAATTATTCAATCAAATATAGTTGGTTTTGTGCTCATTATCTAATTGTTAATTATAGTATTCCGATTGTCGTCGTCGTCGGATTGTCGAAGTCTACTAAATCAAACGAGTTGTCTTTAAATCTCAACGTATATATCTTCCATGTGTTCTTGGATCCCGTCTTCCGGGGACCCTTGTCCAGGAAGCCGGTACACTATATATATCGTTACATCCCTTCCTTATTATTAACTTTGGCATTCCATGGTGATGTTCAATATCATCAACTGTAACTAAAAATAATATAAAGTATTTATACAAATTGTGTTTACTGTTGTCTTTAGTAGTAATAGTTTGGAGCTTTCAGCAACCGTCCTCTACTAGAGTATCTTTCTGTTGGGCCACTACTGGCACCAAGTGACTGTACATCGGATCCATGTTGTTCCATGTCGGTACTAGGAGTTGTGTCTGGCTGCTGTGCTAGTGATTGTTCACAGCTAACCTGCTCATTGTTTGTTAGATTTAAAACTTCCGAGTTGTTTGGGCTTTGCGTTGAGTCATTCGCTTCGTTGGTCGCTTCTCTTTGGTAATCTGGTCTTTCTGTGGTACTTGCTAGATGTCTTCTATTTCGCCTGTATGTCCTACCTTGGCATATCACTTCGTAGGATCGTGGTCCGACTTTCTTCTTGCATTCTCCTTTCCTCCATATATTTTGTGAGCTGCCCTGTTCCGGTCTTATTCTTACAGTATCTCCTTGCTTGATTTAGCTCTGGTAACGACTTGGCACTTCTGTTGTAGTAGCGTGCTTGTTTCATTCTTTGGCTGGTCAGACGTTTCTTTACTTCTGTTGGATGTTTTGGTTTGAGTAGTTTTGCCGTCATGGGGAGTAGTGCTCTTGTTCTCCTTCCCATAAGTCTCTGAGCCGGTGATGAATCGAGACTTTCGGTCGGCGTATTCCTCCAATCAAGTAGGGCTAAATATGCATCTCGATTATCCGCTTGAGCTTTCTTTAGGATTCTCTTGGCTGTTTTCACTGAATTTTCCACCTTTCCGTTTGATTGTGCATAATGTGGAGAAGACGTGGTGTGTTTGAATTCCCATTCCATGACGAACTTCTGAAAGGCTGTAGATGAAAATTGGGGTCCGTTGTCGCTTCTGACCTCTTCGGGAATTCCATATCTTGCAAACTGCGACTTCATACTGGTAATGATTGCTGAAGATGTCGTTTGGGACAGAACATTGAATTCGAAGAAATTTGAGTAGTCATCGACCAATATGATGTATTATTTTCTTCCAAGTGTGAACAAGTCGACAGCAACTCTTGACCAGGGTCTGTCTGGAACACTTTGTGGTATCAGCGGCTCTTTGGTTTGCTGTTTTCGATAGGCGTTGCAGGTTTCACAAACAGACACATGTTCTTTGATGGCAACATTCACACCTGGCCAGAAAAGAACTTCTCTTGCACGTCGAAGACAACCTTCTGCTCCCATGTGACTGGCATGTATCTTTGTTAGCATCTGACTTCTCATGGATGTGGGTACAACTACTCTTTCACCTTTGAAGATGATTCCATCGTCTACGGACAATTCATCGCGAAAATTGTAGTCAGCTCTTATTTCAGGTGAAACTTTACCTTTTCCGTCGGGCCATCCCACTTCAATGACCTTTCTTAGGTTCTGTAACGTTGTATCACTTTGGGTCTTCTCCTGGAGTTCTTCCAGTCTTTGAGGGCTGATTGACAGATGTCGTATAAACTCTTCTTCCTGTTCCCCTACAACTGCGTCTGGTGGCGACTTCAGATAAGCACGGCTCAGGGTGTCTGCGATGTACATTGTGGGTCCAGGTTTGTATATTACTGTCAGATTATATTTCTGGAGTTGCATCATCATTCGCTGAAGACGTTTCGGAGCTGCTAAGAGTGGTTTCTTCAGGATCATCTCGACAGGCTTGTGATCCGACTCAACCGTGATGTTACGACCAAAGACGTACTGGTCAAACTTATTGCACGCATGTACAATAGCCAGTAGCTCTTTTTCTATTTGTGCATAGTTCCTTTCCGTTGTCGTAAGAGCTCTCGATGTGAATGTCACAGGTTGTCCTTCTTGTAGCAGTGCGGCCCCGATTCCCGACTGTGATGCATCGCACTGAAGCGTCACTTCTTTAGTAACGTCATAGTAGCTTAAGACTGGTAGAAACTTTGAAAGGTAGTTCACCATTCCAAGGAATCTCTTGACTGCTGGCACATCTTGAGGTTTTGGCATCTTTTGGATAGCCTCAACTTTTTGCGGGTCAGGTTTAAGTCCATCAGACGTGAGCAAATGGCCAATGTAAGAGACTTCAGTTAGCCTTAGCTTAACTTTTTCTTTGTTTAACTTTAGATTCTTCTCCCGGGCTTTTTGAAGGGCATTTCTAAGATTTTGGTCATGATCTTTAGTAGCTGATTCCAGGTCTTCCCCTTCTCCAAAAATTAGGAGGTCATCTGCTATGATTGCTGTTCCTTTCAAGTTTTCAAACGTCTGGTTCATCCTTTTCTGGAATTCTTCGGGTGCTGAACAGATACCAAACGGCATTCGCAACCAACGAAAGCGACCATAGGGGGTGTTAAAGGTTGTGAGTTTGCTGGATTCCTCATCTAGAGCTACTTGCCAAAATCCACTTTTTGCATCAAGGACAGAGAACACTTTGGCATTGCTGAGATTGGTAGCAACCTCTTCAATAGTTGGCATGGGATAATGTGGCCTCTTTATCGCTTTATTTAGGTCTTTAGGATCAATGCAGATTCTCAATTTGTTTGGTTTAACCACTGTGACCATACTCGATACCCAGTCTGTAGGCTCACTAACTGGGGTCAGGATCTTTTCTTCAACCATACGCTCGAGCTCTTTTTTCAAAGGTTCCTTCAAAGTGACTGGGACTCGCCGTGGTGGGTGTATTACAGGCTTTATGGTTGGATCAATTTCTATATGGTAGTCTCCCTCTAAACATCCCAATCCTTCAAAAACATCTGCATACTCTTGCAAGATGTCAGTAGTGGTACTGTCACAGGTGGGTCGCTGGGGTGTAGGTACTTGGGTGGTTGGGTTACATTGTGTTACAGTATGAACATTGTTATCTGGACTATCATTTACCAAGACTTTGAGGAAATGTAACCTTTGGCATGCTTCGGCACTTAGGAGTGGTTTCACATCACCGTCCACCACTTGAAATTCCAGTACATGTTGTGCATTGTCCCTTGTACATTTCAACTTGCACTTTCCCACAGGATACATCACATCTCCAATATACATGGTTAGTTTTGCCTTGCTCTTTGTCAAATATAGTTCATCTGGGTTTCCCATAGCTCGACTGTAATCTTTCAGCGGAAGCAAATTACATGTAGCTCCACAGTCTAGTTGGAACTTGACTTTGGCCTTGTTGTTTACTGTCATTGTTGCAAACAATTGTTTTGGGACATTTCTATTATGGCATTTCTTCTTCAAATTCAATGCCCCGATGTGATGTGTAACTACTTTAACTGTATACTCATCTTCTGATGTGTCATCATCTTCTTCAACCAGGTTAACTCGTGGTTTTCTGAAATTCTTAGTCATGCACTTGGCTGCAAAGTGGTTGTACTTGCCACACTTTTGACATTTGGCTCGATAAGCTGGGCACTGGAGTTTATCTCTTGAATGTTGCTTGCCACAGAATTTTTGCGGTTTATTATTGGAAGTTTGTCGTGTGGTCTTTCACTTTGGTAAGTTTGATTCTTGTCCTGTTGTCTTGGTTTTGTCACATACTGTATTGACTCGTTTGTTACCATCTTTTGGTCTTCTTTTATTTGTTTTAATTGTACTTGAGTAAGTTCGGCTGATCGCACCTTTTCAGTTGCTGACTGTAGGGTTAGTTCTGAATCTCTCAGTAATCTAGCTCTGACGAAGCTGCCTAGGACACCAAATACTACACGGTCTCGGATTAACGATTCTTTGAGGGTCCCAAGCTCACAAGTGTCTGCCAAAGTTTTCAACACAGTAACATAATGATCGATAGACTCACCGTTCTCTTGATTTCTTGAGAAGAACATTATATCGTTCGTATATCGTGTTTTTTTTCGTTGGTTGCAGAATGATTCGAACTTTTCTAAGACTATTTCAATCTTCAGGTTGTCTCCTTCTTCGTCCCAAATAAATGTATTATAAACGTCAACTGCTTCCTCGCCGATGACAGTTAAAAACGTCGCGACCCGTGTGGCCTGACTTTTCTCTACTATTCCCGTCGCTATCTCGTAGTTGGACCATTTCTGCTTAAATTTCTTCCATTTTTGGGACGTATTTGCATCAAAAATTTTCAAGGGATCAGGTGGAGGAAGGCCAAATGAACTCGCCATTATACAACAACAATCGTGTTTTATATCTATAGCTTGCTTTAGGACTTTATACCGTTTTATACCTCTTTAATAGCTCGGTTAATCTTTTATAATGAAAACATATCCCGCTCCTGACACCATGTAACAATGTTTCTTTATTGTAATCTCATATATAATAAGTCTACTAAATCAAACGAGTTGTCTTTAAATCTCAACGTATATATCTTCCATGTGTTCTTGGATCCCGTCTTCCGGGGACCCTTCTCCCGGAAGCCGGTACACTATATATATCGTTACAGCGGCGTTCTTGTTGTTGTTGTTGTTGTTGTTGTTGTTGTTGTTCTTGTCGTCGTCGTCGTTGTTGTCGTCCTCCTCCTCCTCCTCGTCATTGTCGTAGTCGTCGTCGTCGTTCTTCGTCGTTGTTGTTGTTGTTGTTGTTGTTGTTGTTGTTGTTATTGTTGTTATTGTTGTTGTTGTTGTTGTTGTTGTCTTTGTTGTTGCTGTTGTCGTTGTTGTTGTTGTTGTTGTTGTTGTTGTTGTTGTTGTTGTTATTGTTGTTGTTGTTGTTGTTGTTGTCTTTGTTGTTGTTGTTGTTGTTGTTGTTGTTGTTGTTGTCTTTGTTGTTGTTGTTGTTGTTGTTGTTGTTGTTGTTGTTGTTGTTGTTGTTGTTGTTGTTGTTGTTGTTGTTGTTGTTGTTGTTGTTATTGTTGTTGTTGTTCTCTTTGTTGTTGTTGTTGTTGTTGTTGTTGTTGTTGTTGTTGTTGTTGTTGTTGTTGTTAAAGCTTGCCTGCGTCGTTCATGGGTATATGCCACTCTGGTGACTTCTACTAGATTAAAGAGCATGAAATTCTGTATAACATATCTAAATTTAAAAAAATCTTATAGAATAGCTGCTAAGAAAATTGTACCTTCTCTGAAGAAATCTGAAATATGCAGCATAACCGCCGTCAGTCGTTTTAATGACGCCGCGGCGCAATTTGTTTAAAGCTTGCCTGCGTCGTTCATGGGTCTATGCCACTCTGGTGACTTATACTAGATTAAAGAGCATAAAATTCTGTATAACATTCTAAATTAAAAAATATATAATAGAATAGCGGCTGAGAAATTTGTATTTATATCTGATGTAATAAGAAATATACAACATAATCCCCGTCAGTCGTATTAATGACGCCGCGCCCCAATTTATTTAAAGCTTTCCTGCGTCGTTCATGGGTCTATGCCACTCTGGCGACTTATACTAGATTAAAGAGCATGAAATTCTGTATAACAAATGTAAATAAAAAGAAATCGTATAGAATAGCGGATGAGAAATTTGAACTTTTTCTGAGAAAATTTGAAATATACAACATAACATCCGTCAGTCGTATAAATAACGCCGCGCCGCAATTTGTTTAAAGCTTGCCTGCGTCATTCGATTCATGGGTCTATGCCACTCTGGTGACTTATACTAGATTAAAGAGCATACATTCTGTACAACATATCTAAATTTAAAGAAATCGTATAGAATAGCGGCTGAGAAAATTCTACCTTTTCTGAGGAAATCTGAAATATACAGCATAACCGCCGTCAGTCGTTTTAATGACGCCGCGGCGCAATTTGTTTAAAGCTTTCTTGCGTCGTTCAATGGTCTATGCCACTCTGGTGACTTATACTAGATTAAAGAGCATTAAATTCTGTATAATATTGTAAATAAAAAAAAATCGTATAGAATAGCGGCTGCGAAATTTGTATTTATATCTGATGTAATAAGAAATATACAACATAATCCCCGTCAGTTGTATTAATGACGACGCGCCGCAATTTATTTAAAGCTTTCCTGCGTCGTTCATGGGACTATGCCACTCTGGGAACTTATACTACACTAAAGAGCATGAAATTCTGTATAACATATGTAAATAAAAAGAAATCGTATAGAATACCGGCTGAGAAATGTGTACTTTTTCTGAGAAAATTTGAAATATACAACATAACATCCGTCAGTCGTATAAATAACGCCGCGCCGCAATTTGTTTAAAGCTTGCCTGCGTCATTCGATTCATGGGTCTATGCCACTCTGGTGACTTATACTAGATTAAAGAGCATACATTCTGTACAACATATCTAAATTTAAAGAAATCGTATAGAATAGCGGCTGAGAAAATTCTACCTTTTCTGAGGAAATCTGAAATATACAGCATAACCGCCGTCAGTCGTTTTAATGACGCCGCGGCGCAATTTGTTTAAAGCTTTCTTGCGTCGTTCAATGGTCTATGCCACTCTGGTGACTTATACTAGATTAAAGAGCATTAAATTCTGTATAATATTGTAAATAAAAAAAAATCGTATAGAATAGCGGCTGCGAAATTTGTATTTATATCTGATGTAATAAGAAATATACAACATAATCCCCGTCAGTTGTATTAATGACGACGCGCCGCAATTTATTTAAAGCTTTCCTGCGTCGTTCATGGGACTATGCCACTCTGGGAACTTATACTACACTAAAGAGCATGAAATTCTGTATAACATATGTAAATAAAAAGAAATCGTATAGAATACCGGCTGAGAAATGTGTACTTTTTCTGAGAAAATTTGAAATATACAACATAACATCCGTCAGTCGTATAAATAACGCCGCGCCGCAATTTGTTTAAAGCTTGCCTGCGTCATTCATGGGTCTATGCCACTCTGGTGACTTATACTAGATTAAAGAGCATGAAATTCTGTATAACATATCTAAATTGAAAAAAATCGTATAGAATAGCGGCTGAGAAAATTGTACCTTTTCTGAAGAAATCTGAAATATACAGCATAACCGCCGTCAGTCGTTTTAATGACGCCGCGGCGCAATTTGTTTAAAGCTTGCCTGCGTCGTTCATGGGTCTATGCCACTCTGGTGACTTATACTAGATAAAAGAGCATGAAATTCTGTATAACGTTGTAAATTAAAAAAAATCGTATAGAATAGCGGCTGCGAAATTTGTATTTATATCTGATGTAATAAGAAATATACAACATAATCCCCGTCAGTTGTATTAATGACGACGCGCCGCAATTTATTTAATGCTTTCCTGCGTCGTTCATGGGTCTATGCCACTCTGGTGACTTATACTAGATTAAAGAGCATGAAATTCTATATAACATATGTAAATTTAAAAAAATCGTATAGAATAGGGGCTGAGAAAATTGTACCTTTTCTGAGGAAATCTGAAATATACAGCATAACCGCCGTCAGTCGTTTTAATGACGCCGCGGCGCAATTTGTTTAAAGCTTGCCTGCGTCGTTCATGGGTCTATGCCACTCTGGTGACTTATGCTAGATAAAAGAGCATGAAATTCTGTATAACATTGTAAATTAAAAAAAATCGTATAGAATAGCGGCTGCGAAATTTGTATTTATATCTGATGTAATAAGAAATATACAACATAATCCCCGTCAGTTGTATTAATGACGACGCGCCGCAATTTATTTAATGCTTTCCTGCGTCGTTCATGGGTCTATGCCACTCTGGGGACTTATACTGGATTAAAGAGCATGAAATTCTGTATAACATATGTAAATAAAAAGAAATCGTATGGAATAGCGGCTGAGAAATTTGTACTTTTTCTGAGGAAATTTGAAATATACAACATAACATCCGTCAGCCGTATAAATAACGCCGCGCCGCAATTTGTTTAAAGCTTGCCTGCGTCGTTCATGGGTCTATGCCACTGTGGGCACTTATACTCGATTAAAGAGCATGAAATTCTGTATAACATATCTAAATTTAAAAAAATCGTATAGAATACCGGCTGAGAAAATTGTACCTTTTCTGAGGAAATCTGAAATTTACAGCATAACCGCCGTCAGTCGTTTTAATGACGGCGCGGCGCAATTTGTTTAAAGCTTGCTTGCGTCGTTCATGGGTCTATGCCACTCTGGCGACTTATACCAGATTAAAGAGCATGAAATTCTGTTTAACATATCTAAATTTAAAAAAGTCGTATAGAATACCGGGTGAGAAAATTGTACCTTTTCTGAGGAAATCTGAAATATACAGCATAACCGCCGTCTTTCGTTTTAATGACGCCGCAGCGCAATTTGTTTAAAGCTTGCCTGCGTCGTTCATGGGTCTATGCCACTCTGGCGACTTATACTAGATTAAAGAGCATGAAATTCTGTATAACATATGTAAATTAAAAAAAATCGTATACAATAGCGGCTGAGAAAATTGTAACTTTTCTTAGGAAATCTGAAATATACAGCATAACCGCCGTCAGTCGTTTTAATGACGCCGCGGCGCAATTTGTTTAAAGCTTGCTTGCGTCGTTCATGGGTATATGCCACACTGACGACTTATACCAGATTAAAGAGCATGAAATTCTGTATAACATATCTAAATTTAAAAAATCGTATAGAATAGCGGCTGAGAAAATTGTAACTTTTCTGAGGAAATCTGAAATATACAGCATAACCGCGGTCAGTCGTTTTAATGACGCGGCGGCGCAATTTGTTTAAAGCTTGCTTGCGTCGTTCATGTGTCTATGCCACTCTGGCGACTTATACCAGATTAAAGAGCATGAAATTCTGTATAACATATCTAAATTTAAAAAAATCGTATAGAATAGCGGCTGAGAAAATTGTACCTTTTCTGAGGAAATCTGAAATATACAGCATAACCGCCGTCTGTCGTTTTAATGACGCCGCGGCGCAATTTGTTTAAAGCTTGCTTGCGTCGTTCATGGGTCTATGCCACTCTGGCGACTTATACCAGACTAAAGAGCATGAAATTCTGTATAACATAACTAAATTTAAAAAAATCGTATAGAATACCGGATGAGAAAATTGTACCTTTTCTGAGGAAATCTGAAATTTACAGCATAACCGCCATCGGTCGTTTTAATGACGGCGCGGCGCAATTTGTTTAAAGCTTGCCTGCGTCCTTCATGGGTCTATGCCACTCTGCCGACTTATACTAGATTAAAGAGCATGAAATTCTGTATAACATATGTAAATTAAAAAAAATCGTATACAATAACGGCTGAGAAAATTGTAACTTTTCTGAGGAAATCTGAAATATACAGCATAACCGCCGTCAGTCGTTTTAATGACGCCGCGGCGCAATTTGTTTAAAGCTTGCTTGCGTCGTTCATGGGTATATGCCACTCTGACGACTTATACCAGATTAAAGAGCATGAAATTCTGTATAACATATCTAAATTTAAAAAAGTCGTATAGAATACCGGGTGAGAAAATTGTACCTTTTCTGAGGAAATCTTAAATATACAGCATAACCGCCGTCTTTCGTTTTAATGACGCCGCGGCGCAATTTGTTTAAAGCTTGCCTGGGTCGTTCATGGGTCTATGCTACTCTGGCGACTTATACTAGATTAAAGAGCATGAAATTCTGTATAACATATATAAATTAAAAAAATCGTATAGAATAGCGGCTGAGAAAATTGTAACTTTTCTGAGGAAATCTGAAATATACAGCATAACCGCCGTCTGTCGTTTTAATGACGCCGCGGCGCAATTTGTTTAAAGCTTGCTTGCGTCGTTCATGGGTCTATGCCAGTCTGGCGACTTATACCAGACTAAAGAGCATGAAATTCTGTATAACATAACTAAATTTAAAAAAATCGTATAGAATACCGGATGAGAAAATTGTACCTTTTCTGAGGAAATCTGAAATTTACAGCATAACCGCCGTCAGTCGTTTTAATGACGGCGCGGCGCAATTTGTTTAAAGCTTGCCTGCGTCCTTCATGGGTCTATGCCACTCTGCCGACTTATACTAGATTAAAGAGCATGAAATTCTGTATAACATATGTAAATTAAAAAAAATCGTATACAATAACGGCTGAGAAAATTGTAACTTTTCTGAGGAAATCTGAAATATACAGCATAACCGCCGTCAGTCGTTTTAATGACGCCGCGGCGCAATTTGTTTAAAGCTTGCTTGCGTCGTTCATGGGTATATGCCACTCTGACGACTTATACCAGATTAAAGAGCATGAAATTCTGTATAACATATCTAAATTTAAAAAAGTCGTATAGAATACCGGGTGAGAAAATTGTACCTTTTCTGAGGAAATCTTAAATATATAGCATAACCGCCGTCTTTCGTTTTAATGACGCCGCGGCGCAATTTGTTTAAAGCTTGCCTGCGTCGTTCATGGGTCTATGCTACTCTGGCGACTTATACTAGATTAAAGAGCATGAAATTCTGTATAACATATCTAAATTTAAAAAAATCGTATAGAATAGCGGCTGAGAAAATTGTACCTTTTCTGAGGAAATCTGAAATATACAGCATAACCGCCGTCTGTCGTTTTAATGACGCCGCGGCGCAATTTGTTTAAAGCTTGCTTGCGTCGTTCATGGGTCTATGCCACTCTGGCGACTTATACCAGACTAAAGAGCATGAAATTCTGTATAACATAACTAAATTTAAAAAAATCGTATAGAATACCGGATGAGAAAATTGTACCTTTTCTGAGGAAATCTGAAATTTACAGCATAACCGCCATGGGTCGTTTTAATGACGGCGCGGCGCAATTTGTTTAAAGCTTGCCTGCGTCCTTCATGGGTCTATGCCACTCTGCCGACTTATACTAGATTAAAGAGCATGAAATTCTGTATAACATATGTAAATTAAAAAAAATCGTATACAATAACGGCTGAGAAAATTGTTACTTTTCTGAGGAAATCTGAAATATACAGCATAACCGCCGTCAGTCGTTTTAATGACGCCGCGGCGCAATTTGTTTAAAGCTTGCTTGCGTCGTTCATGGGTATATGCCACTCTGACGACTTATACCAGATTAAAGAGCATGAAATTCTGTATAACATATCTAAATTTAAAAAAGTCGTATAGAATACCGGGTGAGAAAATTGTACCTTTTCTGAGGAAATCTTAAATATACAGCATAACCGCCGTCTTTCGTTTTAATGACGCCGCGGCGCAATTTGTTTAAAGCTTGCCTGGGTCGTTCATGGGTCTATGCTACTCTGGCAACTTATACTAGATTAAAGAGCATGAAATTCTGTATAACATTTATAAATTAAAAAAATCGTATAGAATAGCGGCTGAGAAAATTGTAACTTTTCTGAGGAAATCTGAAATATACAGCATAACCGCCGTCTGTCGTTTTAATGACGCCGCGGCGCAATTTGTTTAAAGCTTGCTTGCGTCGTTCATGGGTATATGCCACTCTGACGACTTATACCAGATTAAAGAGCATGAAATTCTGTATAACATATCTAAATTTAAAAAAGTCGTATAGAATACCGGGTGAGAAAATTGTACCTTTTCTGAGGAAATCTTAAATATACAGCATAACCGCCGTCTTTCGTTTTAATGACGCCGCGGCGCAATTTGTTTAAAGCTTGCCTGCGTCGTTCATGGGTCTATGCTACTCTGGCGACTTATACTAGATTAAAGAGCATGAAATTCTGTATAACATATATAAATTTAAAAAATCGTATAGAATAGCGGCTGAGAAAATTGTAACTTTTCTGAGGAAATCTGAAATATACAGCATAACCGCCGTATGTCGTTTTAATGACGCCGCGGCGCAATTTGTTTAAAGCTTGCTTGCGTCGTTCATGGGTCTATACCACTCTGGCGACTTATACCAGATTAAAGAGCATGAAATTCTGTATAACATATCTAAATTTTAAAAAATCGTATAGAATACCGGATGAGAAAATTGTACCTTTTCTGAGGAAATCTGAAATTTACAGCATAACCGCCGTCAGTCGTTTTAATGACGGCGCGGCGCAATTTGTTTAAAGCTTGCCTGCGTCCTTCATGGGTCTATGCCACTCTGCCGACTTCTACTAGATTAAAGAGCATGAAATTCTGTATAACATATGTAAATTAAAAAAAATCGTATACAATACCGGCTGAGAAAATTGTAACTTTTCTGAGGAAATCTGAAATATACAGCATAACCGCCGTCAGTCGTTTTAATGACGCCGCGGCGCAATTTGTTTAAAGCTTGCCTGCGTCGTTCATGGGACTATGCCACTCTGGCGACTTATACTAGATTAAAGAGCATGAAATTCTGTATAACATATATAAATTAAAAAAATCGTATAGAATAGCGGCTGAGAAAATTGTAACTTTTCTGAGGAAATCTGAAATATACAGCATAACCGCCGTCAGTCGTTTTAATGACGCCGCGGCGCAATTTGTTTAAAGCTTGCTTGCGTCGTTCATGGGTTTATACCACTCTGGCGACTTATACCAGATTAAAGAGCATGAAATTCTGTATAACATATCTAAATTTTAAAAAGTCGTAAAGAATACCGGCTGAGAAAATTGTAAATTTTCTGAGGAAATCTGAAATATACAGCATAACCGCCGTCTGTGGTTTTAATGACGCCGCGGCGCAATTTGTCTAAAGCTTGCTTGCGTCGTTCATGGGTACATGCCACTCTGGCCACTTATACCAGATTAAAGAGAATGAAATTCTGTATAACATATGTAAATTTAAAAAAGTCGTATAGAATACCGGGTGAGAAAATTGTACCTTTTCTGAGGAAATCTGAAATATACAGCATAACCGCCGTCTTTCGTTTTAATGACGCCGCGGCGCAATTTGTTTAAAGCTTGCCTGCGTCGTTCATGGGTCTATGCCACTCTGGCGACTTATACTAGATTAAAGAGCATGAAATTCTGTATAACATATCTAAATTTAAAAAAATCGTATAGAATAGCGGCTGAGAAAATTGTACCTTTTCTGAGGAAATCTGAAATATACAGCATAACCGCCGTCTGTCGTTTTAATGACGCCGCGGCGCAATTTGTTTAAAGCTTGCTTGCGTCGTTCATGGGTCTATGCCACTCTGGCGACTTATACCAGACTAAAGAGCATGAAATTCTGTATAACATAACTAAATTTAAAAAAATCGTATAGAATACCGGATGAGAAAATTGTACCTTTTCTGAGGAAATCTGAAATTTACAGCATAACCGCCATCGGTCGTTTTAATGACGGCGCGGCGCAATTTGTTTAAAGCTTGCCTGCGTCCTTCATGGGTCTATGCCACTCTGCCGACTTATACTAGATTAAAGAGCATGAAATTCTGTATAACATATGTAAATTAAAAAAAATCGTATACAATAACGGCTGAGAAAATTGTAACTTTTCTGAGGAAATCTGAAATATACAGCATAACCGCCGTCAGTCGTTTTAATGACGCCGCGGCGCAATTTGTTTAAAGCTTGCTTGCGTCGTTCATGGGTATATGCCACTCTGACGACTTATACCAGATTAAAGAGCATGAAATTCTGTATAACATATCTAAATTTAAAAAAGTCGTATAGAATACCGGGTGAGAAAATTGTACCTTTTCTGAGGAAATCTTAAATATACAGCATAACCGCCGTCTTTCGTTTTAATGACGCCGCGGCGCAATTTGTTTAAAGCTTGCCTGCGTCGTTCATGGGTCTATGCTACTCTGGCGACTTATACTAGATTAAAGAGCATGAAATTCTGTATAACATATATAATTTAAAAAATCGTATAGAATAGCGGCTGAGAAAATTGTAACTTTTCTGAGGAAATCTGAAATATACAGCATAACCGCCGTATGTCGTTTTAATGACGCCGCGGCGCAATTTGTTTAAAGCTTGCTTGCGTCGTTCATGGGTCTATACCACTCTGGCGACTTATACCAGATTAAAGAGCATGAAATTCTGTATAACATATCTAAATTTTAAAAAATCGTATAGAATACCGGATGAGAAAATTGTACCTTTTCTGAGGAAATCTGAAATTTACAGCATAACCGCCGTCAGTCGTTTTAATGACGGCGCGGCGCAATTTGTTTAAAGCTTGCCTGCGTCGTTCATGGGTCTATGCCACTCTGCCAACTTATACTAGATTAAAGAGCATGAAATTCTGTATAACATATGTAAATTAAAAAAAATCGTATACAATAGCGGCTGAGAAAATTGTAACTTTTCTGAGGAAATCTGAAATATACAGCATAACCGCCGTCAGTCGTTTTAATGACGCCGCGGCGCAATTTGTTTAAAGCTTGCTTGCGTCGTTCATGGGTATATGCCACTCTGACGACTTATACCAGATTAAAGAGCATGAAATTCTGTATAACATATCTAAATTTAAAAAAATCGCATAGAATACCAGCTGAGAAAATTGTACCTTTTCTGAGGAAATCTGAAATTTACAGCATAACCGCCGTCAGTCGTCTTAATGACGGCGCGGCGCAATTTGTTTAAAGCTTGCTTGCGTCGTTCATGGGTCTATGCCACTCTGGCGACTTATACCAGATTAAAGAGCATGAAATTCTGTATAACATATGTAAATAAAAAAAAATCGTATACAATAGCGGCTGAGAAAATTGTAACTTTTCTGAGGAAATCTGAAATATACAGCATAACCGCCGTCAGTCGTTTTAATGACGCCGCGGCGTAATTTGTTTAAAGCTTGCTTGCGTCGTTCATGGGTATATGCCACTCTGACAACTTATACCAGATTAAAGAGCATGAAATTCTGTATAACATATCTAAATTTAAAAAAGTCGTATAGAATACCGGGTGAGAAAATTGTACCTTTTCTGAGGAAATATGAAATATACAGCATGCATAACCGCCGTCTTTCGTTTTAATGACGCCGCGGCGCAATTTGTTTAAAGCTTGCCTGCGTCGTTCATGGGTCTATGCCACTCTGGCGACTTATACTAGATTAAAGAGCATGAAATTCTGTATAACATATGTAAATTTAAAAAAATCGTATACAATAGCGGCTGAGAAAATTGTAACTTTTCTGAGGAAATCTGAAATATACAGCATAACCGCCGTCAGTCGTTTTAATGACGCCGCGGCGCAATTTGTTTAAAGCTTGCTTGCGTCGTTCATGGGTATATGCCACTCTGACGACTTATACCAGATGAAAGAGCATGAAATTCTGTATAACATATCTAAATTTTAAAAAGTCGTATAGAATACCGGGTGAGAAAATTGTACCTTTTCTGAGGAAATCTGAAATATACAGCATAACCGCCGTCTTTCGTTTTAATGACGCCGCGGCGCAATTTGTTTAAAGCTTGCCTGCGTCGTTCATGGGTCTATGCCACTCTGGCGACTTATACTAGATTAAAGAGCATGAAATTCTGTATAACATATGTAAATTAAAAAAAATCGTATACAATAGCGGCTGAGAAAATTGTAACTTTTCTTAGGAAATCTGAAATATACAGCATAACCGCCGTCAGTCGTTTAAATGACGCCGCGGCGCAATTTGTTTAAAGCTTGCTTGCGTCGTTCATGGGTATATGCCACACTGACGACTTATACCAGATTAAAGAGCATGAAATTCTGTATAACATATCTAAATTTAAAAAAGTCGTATAGAATACCGGGTGAGAAAATTGTACCTTTTCTGAGGAAATATGAAATATACAGCATGCATAACCGCCGTCTTTCGTTTTAATGACGCCGCGGCGCAATTTGTTTAAAGCTTGCCTGCGTCGTTCATGGGTCTATGCCACTCTGGCGACTTATACTAGATTAAAGAGCATGAAATTCTGTATTACATATGTAAATTTAAAAAAATCGTATACAATAGCGGCTGAGAAAATTGTAACTTTTCTGAGGAAATCTGAAATATACAGCATAACCGCCGTCAGTCGTTTTAATGACGCCGCGGCGCAATTTGTTTAAAGCTTGCTTGCGTCGTTCATGGGTATATGCCACTCTGACGACTTATACCAGATGAAAGAGCATGAAATTCTGTATAACATATCTAAATTTTAAAAAAGTCGTATAGAATACCGGGTGAGAAAATTGTACCTTTTCTGAGGAAATCTGAAATATACAGCATAACCGCCGTCTTTCGTTTTAATGACGCCGCGGCGCAATTTGTTTAAAGCTTGCCTGCGTCGTTCATGGGTCTATGCCACTCTGGCGACTTATACTAGATTAAAGAGCATGAAATTCTGTATAACATATGTAAATTAAAAAAAATCGTATACAATAGCGGCTGAGAAAATTGTACCTTTTCTTAGGAAATCTGAAATATACAGCATAACCGCCGTCAGTCGTTTAAATGACGCCGCGGCGCAATTTGTTTAAAGCTTGCTTGCGTCGTTCATGGGTATATGCCACACTGACGACTTATACCAGATTAAAGAGCATGAAATTCTGTATAACATATCTAAATTTTAAAAAATCGTATAGAATAGCGGCTGAGAAAATTGTAACTTTTCTGAGGAAATCTGAAATATACAGCATAACCGCGGTCAGTCGTTTTAATGACGCGGCGGCGCAATTTGTTTAAATCTTGCTTGCGTCGTTCATGTGTCTATGCCACTCTGGCCACTTATACTAGATTAAAGAGCATTAAATTATGTATAACATATGTAAATTAAAAAAAATCGTATTGAATAGCGGCTGAGAAAATTGTACCTTTTCTGAGGAAATCTGAAATATACAGCATAACCGCCGTCAGTCGTTTTAATGACGCCGCGGCGCAATTTGTTTAAAGCTTGCTTGCGTCGTTCATGGGTCTATGCAACTCTGGCGACTTATACCAGACTAAAGAGCATGAAATTCTGTATAACATAACTAAATTTAAAAAAATCGTATAGAATACCGGATGAGAAAATTGTACCTTTTCTGAGGAAATCTGAAATTTACAGCATAACCGCCGTCAGTCGTTTTAATGACGCGCGGCGCAATTTGTTTAAAGCTTGCCTGCGTCCTTCATGGGTCTATGCCACTCTGCCGACTTATACTAGATTAAAGAGCATGAAATTCTGTATAACATATGTAAATTAAAAAAAATCGTATACAATAGCGGCTGAGAAAATTGTAACTTTTCTGAGGAAATCTGAAATATACAGCATAACCGCCGTCAGTCGTTTTAATGACGCCGCGGCGCAATTTGTTTAAAGCTTGCTTGCGTCGTTCATGGGTATATGCCACTCTGACGACTTATACCAGATTAAAGAGCATGAAATTCTGTATAACATATCTAAATTTAAAAAAGTCGTATAGAATACCGGGTGAGAAAATTGTACCTTTTCTGAGGAAATCTTAAATATACAGCATAACCGCCGTCTTTCGTTTTAATGACGCCGCGGCGCAATTTGTTTAAAGCTTGCCTGCGTCGTTCATGGGTCTATGCTACTCTGGCGACTTATACTAGATTAAAGAGCATGAAATTCTGTATAACATATATAAATTAAAAAAATCGTATAGAATAGCGGCTGAGAAAATTGTAACTTTTCTGAGGAAATCTGAAATATACAGCATAACCGCCGTATGTCGTTTTAATGACGCCGCGGCGCAATTTGTTTAAAGCTTGCTTGCGTCGTTCATGGGTCTATACCACTCTGGCGACTTATACCAGATTAAAGAGCATGAAATTCTGTATAACATATCTAAATTGTAAAAAATCGTATAGAATACCGGATGAGAAAATTGTACCTTTTCTGAGGAAATCTGAAATTTACAGCATAACCGCCGTCAGTCGTTTTAATGACGGCGCGGCGCAATTTGTTTAAAGCTTGCCTGCGTCCTTCATGGGTCTATGCCACTCTGCCGACTTATACTAGATTAAAGAGCATGAAATTCTGTATAACATATGTAAATTAAAAAAAATCGTATACAATAGCGGCTGAGAAAATTGTAACTTTTCTGAGGAAATCTGAAATATACAGCATAACCGCCGTCAGTCGTTTTAATGACGCCGCGGCGCAATTTGTTTAAAGCTTGCTTGCGTCGTTCATGTGTCTATGCCACTCTGGCGACTTATACCAGATTAAAGAGCATGAAATTCTGTATAACATATCTAAATTTAAAAAAGTCGTATAGAATACCGGGTGAGAAAATTGTACCTTTTCTGAGGAAATATGAAATATACAGCATGCATAACCGCCGTCTTTCGTTTTAATGACGCCGCGGCGCAATTTGTTTAAAGCTTGCCTGCGTCGTTCATGGGTCTATGCCACTCTGGCGACTTATACTAGATTAAAGAGCATGAAATTCTGTATTACATATGTAAATTTAAAAAAATCGTATACAATAGCGGCTGAGAAAATTGTAACTTTTCTGAGGAAATCTGAAATATACAGCATAACCGCCGTCAGTCGTTTTAATGACGCCGCGGCGCAATTTGTTTAAAGCTTGCTTGCGTCGTTCATGGGTATATGCCACTCTGACGACTTATACCAGATTAAAGAGCATGAAATTCTGTATAACATATCTAAATTTTAAAAAAGTCGTATAGAATACCGGGTGAGAAAATTGTACCTTTTCTGAGGAAATCTGAAATATACAGCATAACCGCCGTCTTTCGTTTTAATGACGCCGCGGCGCAATTTGTTTAAAGCTTGCCTGCGTCGTTCATGGGTCTATGCCACTCTGGCGACTTATACTAGATTAAAGAGCATGAAATTCTGTATAACATATGTAAATTAAAAAAAAATCGTATACAATAGCGGCTGAGAAAATTGTACCTTTTCTTAGGAAATCTGAAATATACAGCATAACCGCCGTCAGTCGTTTTAAATGACGCCGCGGCGCAATTTGTTTAAAGCTTGCTTGCGTCGTTCATGGGTATATGCCACACTGACGACTTATACCAGATTAAAGAGCATGAAATTCTGTATAACATATCTAAATTTTAAAAAATCGTATAGAATAGCGGCTGAGAAAATTGTAACTTTTCTGAGGAAATCTGAAATATACAGCATAACCGCGGTCAGTCGTTTTAATGACGCGGCGGCGCAATTTGTTTAAATCTTGCTTGCGTCGTTCATGTGTCTATGCCACTCTGGCCACTTATACTAGATTAAAGAGCATTAAATTATGTATAACATATGTAAATTAAAAAAAATCGTATTGAATAGCGGCTGAGAAAATTGTACCTTTTCTGAGGAAATCTGAAATATACAGCATAACCGCCGTCTGTCGTTTTAATGACGCCGCGGCGCAATTTGTTTAAAGCTTGCTTGCGTCGTTCATGGGTCTATGCAACTCTGGCGACTTATACCAGACTAAAGAGCATGAAATTCTGTATAACATAACTAAATTTAAAAAAATCGTATAGAATACCGGATGAGAAAATTGTACCTTTTCTGAGGAAATCTGAAATTTACAGCATAACCGCCGTCAGTCGTTTTAATGACGCGCGGCGCAATTTGTTTAAAGCTTGCCTGCGTCCTTCATGGGTCTATGCCACTCTGCCGACTTATACTAGATTAAAGAGCATGAAATTCTGTATAACATATGTAAATTAAAAAAAATCGTATACAATAGCGGCTGAGAAAATTGTAACTTTTCTGAGGAAATCTGAAATATACAGCATAACCGCCGTCAGTCGTTTTAATGACGCCGCGGCGCAATTTGTTTAAAGCTTGCTTAGCTTGCGTCGTTCATGGGTATATGCCACTCTGACGACTTATACCAGATTAAAGAGCATGAAATTCTGTATAACATATCTAAATTTAAAAAAGTCGTATAGAATACCGGGTGAGAAAATTGTACCTTTTCTGAGGAAATCTTAAATATACAGCATAACCGCCGTCTTTCGTTTTAATGACGCCGCGGCGCAATTTGTTTAAAGCTTGCCTGCGTCGTTCATGGGTCTATGCTACTCTGGCGACTTATACTAGATTAAAGAGCATGAAATTCTGTATAACATATATAAATTAAAAAAATCGTATAGAATAGCGGCTGAGAAAATTGTAACTTTTCTGAGGAAATCTGAAATATACAGCATAACCGCCGTATGTCGTTTTAATGACGCCGCGGCGCAATTTGTTTAAAGCTTGCTTGCGTCGTTCATGGGTCTATGCCACTCTGGCGACTTATACCAGATTAAAGAGCATGAAATTCTGTATAACATATCTAAATTGTAAAAAATCGTATAGAATACCGGATGAGAAAATTGTACCTTTTCTGAGGAAATCTGAAATTTACAGCATAACCGCCGTCAGTCGTTTTAATGACGCCGCGGCGCAATTTGTTTAAAGCTTGCCTGCGTCGTTCATGGGTCTATGCCACTCTGGCGACTTATACTAGATTAAAGAGCATGAAATTCTGTATAACATATGTAAATTAAAAAAAATCGTATACAATAGCGGCTGAGAAAATTGTAACTTTTCTGAGGAAATCTGAAATATACAGCATAACCGCCGTCAGTCGTTTTAATGACGCCGCGGCGCAATTTGTTTAAAGCTTGCTTGCGTCGTTCATGTGTCTATGCCACTCTGGCGACTTATACCAGATTAAAGAGCATGAAATTCTGTATAACATATCTAAATTTAAAAAAGTCGTATAGAATACCGGGTGAGAAAATTGTACCTTTTCTGAAGAAATCTGAAATATACAGCATAACCGCAGTCAGTCGTTTTAATGACGGCGCGGCGCAATTTGTTTAAATCTTGCCTGCGTCGTTCATGGGTCTATGCCACTCTGGCCACTTATACTAGATTAAAGAGCATCAAATTCTGTATAACATATGTAAATTAAAAAAAATCGTATTCAATAGCGGCTGAGAAAATTGTACCTTTTCTGAGGAAATCTGAAATATACAGCATAACCCCGGTCTGTCGTTTTAATGACGCCGCGGCGCAATTTGTTTAAAGCCTGCTTGCGTCGTTCATGGGTCTATGCCACTCTGGCGACTTATACTAGACTAAAGAGCATGAAATTCTGTATAACATAACTAAATTTAAAAAAATCGTATAGAATACCGGATGAGAAAATTGTACCTTTTCTGAGGAAATCTGAAATTTACAGCATAACCGCCGTCAGTCGTTTTAATGACGCGCGGCGCAATTTGTTTAAAGCTTGCCTGCGTCGTTCATGGGTCTATGCCACTCTGCCGACTTATACTAGATTAAAGAGCATGAAATTCTGTATAACATATGTAAATTAAAAAAAATCGTATACAATAGCGGCTGAGAAAATTGTAACTTTTCTGAGGAAATCTGAAATATACAGCATAACCGCCGTCAGTCGTTTTAATGACGCCGCGGCGCAATTTGTTTAAAGCTTGCTTGCGTCGTTCATGGGTATATGCCACTCTGACGACTTATACCAGATTAAAGAGCATGAAATTCTGTATAACATATCTAAATTTAAAAAAGTCGTATAGAATACCGGGTGAGAAAATTGTACCTTTTCTGAGGAAATCTTAAATATACAGCATAACCGCCGTCTTTCGTTTTAATGACGCCGCGGCGCAATTTGTTTAAAGCTTGCCTGCGTCGTTCATAGGTCTATGCTACTCTGGCGACTTATACTAGATTAAAGAGCATGAAATTCTGTATAACATATGTAAATTAAAAAAATCGTATAGAATACCGGCTCAGAAAATTGTAACTTTTCTGAGGAAATCTGAAATATACAGCATAACCGCCGTCTGTCGTTTTAATGACGCCGCGGCGCAATTTGTTTAAAGCTTGCTTGCGTCGTTCATGGGTCTATACCACTCTGGCGACTTATACCAGATTAAAGAGCATGAAATTCTGTATAACATATCTAAATTTAAAAAAATCGTATAGAATACCGGATGAGAAAATTGTACCTTTTCTGAGGAAATCTGAAATTTACAGCATAACCGCCGTCAGTCGTTTTAATGACGGCGCGGCGCAATTTGTTTAAAGCTTGCCTGCGTCCTTCATGGGTCTATGCCACTCTGCCGACTTATACTAGATTAAAGAGCATGAAATTCTGTATAACATATGTAAATTAAAAAAAATCGTATACAATAGCGGCTGAGAAAATTGTAACTTTTCTGAGGAAATCTGAAATATACAGCATAACCGCCGTCAGTCGTTTTAATGACGCCGCGGCGCAATTTGTTTAAAGCTTGCTTGCGTCGTTCATGTGTCTATGCCACTCTGGCGACTTATACCAGATTAAAGAGCATGAAATTCTGTATAACATATCTAAATTTAAAAAAGTCGTATAGAATACCGGGTGAGAAAATTGTACCTTTTCTGAGGAAATCTGAAATATACAGCATAACCGCAGTCAGTCGTTTTAATGACGGCGCGGCGCAATTTGTTTAAATCTTGCCTGCGTCGTTCATGGGTCTATGCCACTCTGGCCACTTATACTAGATTAAAGAGCATCAAATTCTGTATAACATATGTAAATTAAAAAAAATCGTATTGAATAGCGGCTGAGAAAATTGTACCTTTTCTGAGGAAATCTGAAATATACAGCATAACCCCGGTCTGTCGTTTTAATGACGCCGCGGCGCAATTTGTTTAAAGCCTGCTTGCGTCGTTCATGGGTCTATGCAACTCTGGCGACTTATACCAGACTAAAGAGCATGAAATTCTGTATAACATAACTAAATTTAAAAAAATCGTATAGAATACCGGATGAGAAAATTGTACCTTTTCTGAGGAAATCTGAAATTTACAGCATAACCGCCGTCAGTCGTTTTAATGACGGCGCGGCGCAATTTGTTTAAAGCTTGCCTGCGTCCTTCATGGGTCTATGCCACTCTGCCGACTTCTACTAGATTAAAGAGCATGAAATTCTGTATAACATATGTAAATTAAAAAAAATCGTATACAATAGCGGCTGAGAAAATTGAAACTTTTCTGAGGAAATCTGAAATATACAGCATAACCGCCGTCAGTCGTTTAAATGACGCCGCGGCGCAATTTGTTTAAAGCTTGCTTGCGTCGTTCATGTGTCTATGCCACTCTGGCGACTTATACCAGATTAAAGAGCATGAAATTCTGTATAACATATCTAAATTTAAAAAAGTCGTATAGAATACCGGGTGAGAAAATTGTACCTTTTCTGAGGAAATCTGAAATATACAGCATAACCGCAGTCAGTCGTTTTAATGACGGCGCGGCGCAATTTGTTTAAATCTTGCCTGCGTCGTTCATGGGTCTATGCCACTCTGGCCACTTATACTAGATTAAAGAGCATCAAATTCTGTATAACATATGTAAATTTAAAAAAATCGTATAGAATAGCGGCTGAGAAAATTGTACCTTTTCTGAGGAAATCTGAAATATACAGCATAACCCCGGTCTGTCGTTTTAATGACGCCGCGGCGCAATTTGTTTAAAGCCTGCTTGCGTCGTTCATGGGTCTATGCAACTCTGGCGACTTATACCAGACTAAAGAGCATGAAATTCTGTATAACATAACTAAATTTAAAAAATCGTATAGAATACCGGCTGAGAAAATTGTACCTTTTCTGAGGAAATCTGAAATTTACAGCATAACCGCCGTCAGTCGTTTTAATGACGGCGCGGCGCAATTTGTTTAAAGCTTGCCTGCGTCCTTCATGGGTCTATGCCACTCTGCCGACTTATACTAGATTAAAGAGCATGAAATTCTGTATAACATATGTAAATTAAAAAAAATCGTATACAATAGCGGCTGAGAAAATTGTAACTTTTCTGAGGAAATCTGAAATATACAGCATAACCGCCGTCAGTCGTTTTAATGACGCCGCGGCGCAATTTGTTTAAAGCTTGCTTGCGTCGTTCATGGGTATATGCCACTCTGACGACTTATACTAGATTAAAGAGCATGAAATTCTGTATAACATATCTAAATTTAAAAAAAGTCGTATAGAATACCGGGTGAGAAAATTGTACCTTTTCTGAGGAAATCTTAAATATACAGCATAACCGCCGTCTTTCGTTTTAATGACGCCGCGGCGCAATTTGTTTAAAGCTTGCCTGCGTCGTTCATGGGTCTATGCTACTCTGGCGACTTATACTAGATTAAAGAGCATGAAATTCTGTATAACATATATAAATTAAAAAAATCGTATAGAATAGCGGCTGAGAAAATTGTAACTTTTCTGAGGAAATCTGAAATATACAGCATAACCGCCGTATGTCGTTTTAATGACGCCGCGGCGCAATTTGTTTAAAGCTTGCTTGCGTCGTTCATGGGTGTATACCACTCTGGCGACTTATACCAGATTAAAGAGCATGAAATTCTGTATAACATATCTAAATTTTAAAAAATCGTATATAATACCGGATGAGAAAATTGTACCTTTTCTGAGGAAATCTGAAATTTACAGCATAACCGCCGTCAGTCGTTTTAATGACGGCGCGCCGCAATTTGTTTAAAGCTTGCCTGCGTCCTTCATGGGTCTATGCCACTCTGCCGACTTATACTAGATTAAAGAGCATGAAATTCTGTATAACATATCTAAATTTAAAAAAATCGTATACAATAGCGGCTGAGAAAATTGTAACTTTTCTGAGGAAATCTGAAATATACAGCATAACCGCCGTCAGTCGTTTTAATGACGCGGCGGCGCAATTTGTTTAAAGCTTGCTTGCGTCGTTCATGTGTCTATGCCACTCTGGCGACTTATACCAGATTAAAGAGCATGAAATTCTGTATAACATATCTAAATTTAAAAAAATCGTATAGAATACCGGCTGAGAAAATTGTACCTTTTCTGAGGAAATCTGAAATTTACAGCATAACCGCCGTCAGTCGTTTTAATGACGGCGCGGCGCAATTTGTTTAAAGCTTGCCTGCGTCGTTCATGGGTCTATGCCACTCTGGCCACTTATACTAGATTAAAGAGCATGAAATTCTGTATAACATATGTAAATTAAAAAAAATCGTATTGAATAGCGGCTGAGAAAATTGTACCTTTTCTGAGGAAATCTGAAATATACAGCATAACCGCCGTCTGTCGTTTTAATGACGCCGCGGCGCAATTTGTTTAAAGCTTGCTTGCGTCGTTCATGGGTCTATGCAACTCTGGCGACTTATACCAGACTAAAGAGCATGAAATTCTGTATAACATAACTAAATTTAAAAAAATCGTATAGAATACCGGATGAGAAAATTGTACCTTTTCTGAGGAAATCTGAAATTTACAGCATAACCGCCGTCAGTCGTTTTAATGACGGCGCGGCGCAATTTGTTTAAAGCTTGCCTGCGTCCTTCATGGGTCTATGCCACTCTGCCGACTTATACTAGATTAAAGAGCATGAAATTCTGTATTACATATGTAAATTTAAAAAAATCGTATACAATAGCGGCTGAGAAAATTGTAACTTTTCTGAGGAAATCTGAAATATACAGCATAACCGCCGTCAGTCGTTTTAATGACGCCGCGGCGCAATTTGTTTAAAGCTTGCTTGCGTCGTTCATGGGTATATGCCACTCTGACGACTTATACCAGATTAAAGAGCATGAAATTCTGTATAACATATCTAAATTTAAAAAAGTCGTATAGAATACCGGGTGAGAAAATTGTACCTTTTCTGAGGAAATCTTAAATATACAGCATAACCGCCGTCTTTCGTTTTAATGACGCCGCGGCGCAATTTGTTTAAAGCTTGCCTGCGTCGTTCATGGGTCTATGCCACTCTGGCGACTTATACTAGATTAAAGAGCATGAAATTCTGTATAACATATATAAATTAAAAAAATCGTATAGAATAGCGGCTGAGAAAATTGTAACTTTTCTGAGGAAATCTGAAATATACAGCATAACCGCCGTATGTCGTTTTAATGACGCCGCGGCGCAATTTGTTTAAAGCTTGCTTGAGTCGTTCATGGGTCTATACCACTCTGGCGACTTATACTAGATTAAAGAGCATGAAATTCTGTATAACATATCTAAATTTTAAAAAAATCGTATAGAATACCGGATGAGAAAATTGTACCTTTTCTGAGGAAATCTGAAATTTACAGCATAACCGCCGTCAGTCGATTTAATGACGGCGCGGCGCAATTTGTTTAAAGCTTGCCTGCGTCGTTCATGGGTCTATGCCACTCTGGCCACTTATACTAGATTAAAGAGCATCAAATTCTGCATAACATATGTAAATTAAAAAAAATCGTATTGAATAGCGGCTGAGAAAATTGTACCTTTTCTGAGGAAATCTGAAATATACAGCATAACCGCCGTCTGTCGTTTTAATGACGCCGCGGCGCAATTTGTTTAAAGCTTGCTTGCGTCGTTCATGGGTCTATGCAACTCTGGCGACTTATACCAGACTAAAGAGCATGAAATTCTGTATAACATAACTAAATTTAAAAAAATCGTATAGAATACCCGATGAGAAAATTGTACCTTTTCTGAGGAAATCTGAAATTTACAGCATAACCGCCGTCAGTCGTTTTAATGACGGCGCGGCGCAATTTGTTTAAAGCTTGCCTGCGTCGTTCATGGGTCTATGCCACTCTGGCCACTTATACTAGATTAAAGAGCATGAAATTCTGTATAACATATGTAAATTTAAAAAAATCGTATACGATAGCGGCTGAGAAAATTGTAACTTTTCTGAGGAAATCTGAAATATACAGCATAACCGCCGTCAGTCGTTTTAATGACGCCGCGGCGCAATTTGTTTAAAGCTTGCTTGCGTCGTTCATGGGTCTATGCCACTCTGACGACTTATACCAGATTAAAGAGCATGAAATTCTGTATAACATATCTAAATTTAAAAAAATCGTATAGAATACCGGCTGAGAAAATTGTACCTTTTCTGAGGAAATCTGAAATATACAGCATAACCGCCGTCAGTCGTTTTAATGACGCCGCGGCGCAATTTGTTTAAAGCTTGCTTGCGTCGTTCATGGGTATATGCCACTCTGACGACTTATACCAGATTAAAGAGCATGAAATTCTGTATAACATATCTAAATTTTAAAAAATCGTACAGAATACCGGGTGAGAAAATTGTACCTTTTCTGAGGAAATCTTAAATATACAGCATAACCGCCGTCAGTCGTTTTAATGACGCCGCGGCGCAATTTGTTTAAAGCTTGCCTGCGTCGTTCATGGGTCTATGCTACTCTGGCGACTTATACTAGATTAAAGAGCACGAAATTCTGTATAACATATATAAATTAAAAAAGTCGTATAGAATAGCGGCTGAGAAAATTGTAACTTTTCTGAGGAAATCTGAAATATACAGCATAACCGCCGTATGTCGTTTTAATGACGCCGCGGCGCAATTTGTTTAAAGCTTGCTTGCGTCGTTCATGGGTCTATACCACTCTGGCGACTTATACCAGATTAAAGAGCATGAAATTCTGTATAACATATCTAAATTTTAAAAAATCGTATAGAATACCGGATGAGAAAATTGTACCTTTTCTGAGGAAATCTGAAATTTACAGCATAACCGCCGTCAGTCGTTTTAATGACGGCGCGGCGCAATTTGTTTAAAGCTTGCCTGCGTCGTTCATGGGTCTATGCCACTCTGGCCACTTATACTAGATTAAAGAGCATCAAATTCTGTATAACATATGTAAATTAAAAAAAATCGTATTGAATAGCGGCTGAGAAAATTGTACCTTTTCTGAGGAAATCTGAAATATACAGCATAACCGCCGTCTGTCGTTTTAATGACGCCGCGGCGCAATTTGTTTAAAGCTTGCTTGCGTCGTTCATGGGTCTATGCCACTCTGGCGACTTATACCAGACTAAAGAGCATGAAATTCTGTATAACATAACTAAATTTAAAAAAATCGTATAGAATACCGGATGAGAAAATTGTACCTTTTCTGAGGAAATCTGAAATTTACAGCATAACCGCCGTCAGTCGTTTTAATGACGGCGCGGCGCAATTTGTTTAAAGCTTGCCTGCGTCCTTCATGGGTCTATGCCACTCTGCCGACTTATACTAGATTAAAGAGCATGAAATTCTGTATAACATATGTAAATTTAAAAAAATCGTATACAATAGCGGCTGAGAAAATTGTAACTTTTCTGAGGAAATCTGAAATATACAGCATAACCGCCGTCAGTCGTTTTAATGACGCCGCGGCGCAATTTGTTTAAAGCTTGCTTGCGTCGTTCATGGGTATATGCCACTCTGACGACTTATACCAGATTAAAGAGCATGAAATTCTGTATAACATATGTAAATTTAAAAAAATCGTATACAATAGCGGCTGAGAAAATTGTAACTTTTCTGAGGAAATCTGAAATATACAGCATAACCGCCGTCAGTCGTTTTAATGACGCCGCGGCGCAATTTGTTTAAAGCTTGCTTGCGTCGTTCATGGGTATATGCCACTCTGACGACTTATACCAGATTAAAGAGCATGAAATTCTGTATAACATATCTAAATTTAAAAAAGTCGTATAGAATACCGGGTGAGAAAATTGTACCTTTTCTGAGGAAATCTTAAATATACAGCATAACCGCCGTCTTTCGTTTTAATGACGCCGCGGCGCAATTTGTTTAAAGCTTGCCTGCGTCGTTCATGGGTCTATGCTACTCTGGCGACTTATACTAGATTAAAGAGCATGAAATTCTGTATAACATATATAAATTAAAAAAATCGTATAGAATAGCGGCTGAGAAAATTGTAACTTTTCTGAGGAAATCTGAAATATACAGCATAACCGCCGTCAGTCGTTTTAATGACGCCGCGGCGCAATTTGTTTAAAGCTTGCTTGCGTCGTTCATGGGTCTATGCCACTCTGGCGACTTATACCAGATTAAAGAGCATGAAATTCTGTATAACATATCTAAATTTTAAAAAATCGTATAGAATACCGGATGAGAAAATTGTACCTTTTCTGAGGAAATCTGAAATTTACAGCATAACCGCCGTCAGTCGTTTTAATGACGGCGCGGCGCAATTTGTTTAAAGCTTGCCTGCGTCGTTCATGGGTCTATGCCACTCTGGCCACTTATACTAGATTAAAGAGCATCAAATTCTGCATAACATATGTAAATTAAAAAAAATCGTATTGAATAGCGGCTGAGAAAATTGTACCTTTTCTGAGGAAATCTGAAATATACAGCATAACCGCCGTCTGTCGTTTTAATGACGCCGCGGCGCAATTTGTTTAAAGCTTGCTTGCGTCGTTCATGGGTCTATGCAACTCTGGCGACTTATACCAGACTAAAGAGCATGAAATTCTGTATAACATAACTAAATTTAAAAAAATCGTATAGAATACCGGATGAGAAAATTGTACCTTTTCTGAGGAAATCTGAAATTTACAGCATAACCGCCGTCAGTCGTTTTAATGACGGCGCGGCGCAATTTGTTTAAAGCTTGCCTGCGTCGTTCATGGGTCTATGCCACTCTGCCGACTTATACTAGATTAAAGAGCATGAAATTCTGTATAACATATGTAAATTTAAAAAAAATCGTATACAATAGCGGCTGAGAAAATTGTAACTTTTCTGAGGAAATCTGAAATATACAGCATAACCGCCGTCAGTCGTTTTAATGACGCCGCGGCGCAATTTGTTTAAAGCTTGCTTGCGTCGTTCATGGGTATATGCCACTCTGACGACTTATACCAGATTAAAGAGCATGAAATTCTGTATAACATATCTAAATTTAAAAAAGTCGTATAGAATACCGGCTGAGAAAATTGTACCTTTTCTGAGGAAATCTGAAATATACAGCATAACCGCCGTCTTTCGTTTTAATGACGCCGCGGCGCAATTTGTTTAAAGCTTGCCTGCGTCGTTCATGGGTCTATGCTACTCTGGCGACTTATACTAGATTAAAGAGCATGAAATTCTGTATAACATATATAAATTAAAAAAATCGTATAGAATAGCGGCTGAGAAAATTGTAACTTTTCTGAGGAAATCTGAAATATACAGCATAACCGCCGTATGTCGTTTTAATGACGCCGCGGCGCAATTTGTTTAAAGCTTGCTTGAGTCGTTCATGGGTCTATACCACTCTGGCGACTTATACCAGATTAAAGAGCATGAAATTCTGTATAACATATCTAAATTTTAAAAAATCGTATAGAATACCGGATGAGAAAATTGTACCTTTTCTGAGGAAATCTGAAATTTACAGCATAACCGCCGTCAGTCGTTTTAATGACGGCGCGGCGCAATTTGTTTAAAGCTTGCCTGCGTCCTTCATGGGTCTATGCCACTCTGTCGACTTATACCAGATTAAAGAGCATGAAATTCTGTATAACATATGTAAATTAAAAAAAATCGTATACAATAGCGGCTGAGAAAATTGTAACTTTTCTGAGGAAATCTGAAATATACAGCATAACCGCCGTCAGTCGTTTTAATGACGCCGCGGCGCAATTTGTTTAAAGCTTGCTTGCGTCGTTCATGGGTATATGCCACTCTGGTGACTTATACCAGATTAAAGAGCATGAAATTCTGTATAACATATCTAAATTTAAAAAATCGTATAGAATACCGGGTGAGAAAATTGTACCTTTTCTGAGGAAATCTGAAATTTACAGCATAACCGCCGTCAGTCGTTTTAATGACGGCGCGGCGCAATATGTTTAAAGCTTGCCTGCGTCGTTCATGGGTCTATGCCACTCTGGCCACTTATACTAGATTAAAGAGCATCAAATTCTGTATAACATATGTAAATTAAAAAAAATCGTATTGAATAGCGGCTGAGAAAATTGTACCTTTTCTGGGGAAATCTGAAATATACAGCATAACCGCCGTCTGTCGTTTTAATGACGCCGCGGCGCAATTTGTTTAAAGCTTGCTTGCGTCGTTCATGGGTATATGCTACACTGGCGACTTATACTAGATTAAAGAGCATGAAATTCTGTATAACATACATCAATTAAAAAAATCGTATAGAATAGCGGCTGAGAAAATTGTAACTTTTCTGAGGAAATCTGAAATATACAGCATAACCGCCGTATGTCGTTTTAATGACGCCGCGGCGCAATTTGTTTAAAGCTTGCTTGCGTCGTTCATGGGTCTATACCACTCTGGCGACTTATACCAGATTAAAGAGCATGAAATTCTGTATAACATATCTAAATTTAAAAAAGTCGTATAGAATACCGGGTGAGAAAATTGTACCTTTTCTGAGGAAATATGAAATATACAGCATGCATAACCGCCGTCTTTCGTTTTAATGACGGCGCGGCGCAATTTGTTTAAAGCTTGCCTGCGTCCTTCATGGGTCTATGCCACTCTACCGACTTATACTAGATTAAAGAGCATGGAATTCTGTATAACATATGTAAATTAAAAAAAATCGTATACAATAGCGGCTGAGAAAATTGTAACTTTTCTGAGGAAATCTGAAATATACAGCATAACCGCCGTCAGTCGTTTTAATGACGGCGCGGCGCAATTTGTTTAAAGCTTGCCTGCGTCGTTCATGGGTCTATGCCACTCTGGCGAATTATACTAGATTAAAGAGCATGAAATTCTGTATAACATATCTAAATTTAAAAAAATCGTATAGAATAGCGGCTGAGAAAATTGTAACTTTTCTGAGGAAATCTGAAGTATACAGCATAACCGCCGTATGTCGTTTTAATGACGGCGCGGCGCAATTTGTTTAAAGCTTGCCTGCGTCCTTCATGGGTCTATGCCACTCTACCGACTTATACTAGATTAAAGAGCATGAAATTCTGTATAACATATGTAAATTAAAAAAAATCGTATACAATAGCGGCTGAGAAAATTGTAACTTTTCTGAGGAAATCTGAAATATACAGCATAACCGCCGTCAGTCGTTTTAATGACGCCGCGGCGCAATTTGTTTAAAGCTTGCCTGCGTCGTTCATGGGTCTATGCCACTCTGGCGACTTATACTAGATTAAAGAGCATGAAATTCTGTATAACATATGTAAATTTAAAAAAATCGTATAGAATAGCGGCTGAGAAAATTGTAACTTTTCTGAGGAAATCTGAAGTATACAGCATAACCGCCGTATGTCGTTTTAATGACGCCGCGGCGCAATTTGTTTAAAGCTTGCTTGCGTCGTTCATAGGTCTATGCCACTCTGGCGACTTATACCAGATTAAAGAGCATGAAATTCTGTATAACGTATCTAAATTTAAAAAAATCGCATAGAATACCAGCTGAGAAAATTGTACCTTTTCTGAGGAAATCTGAAATTTACAGCATAACCGCCATCAGTCGTTTTAATGACGGCGCGGCGCAATTTGTTTAAAGCTTGCTTGCGTCGTTCATGGGTCTATGCCACTCTGGCGACTTATACCAGATTAAAGAGCATGAAATTCTGTATAACATATGTAAATTAAAAAAAATCGTATACAATAGCGGCTGAGAAAATTGTAACTTTTCTGAGGAAATCTGAAATATACAGCATAACCGCCGTCAGTCGTTTTAATGACGCCGCGGCGTAATTTGTTTAAAGCTTGCTTGCGTCGTTCATGGGTATATGCCACTCTGACAACTTATACCAGATTAAAGAGCATGAAATTCTGTATAACATATCTAAATTTAAAAAAAGTCGTATAGAATACCGGGTGAGAAAATTGTACCTTTTCTGAGGAAATCTGAAATATACAGCATGCATAACCGCCGTCTTTCGTTTTAATGACGCCGCGGCGCAATTTGTTTAAAGCTTGCCTGCGTCGTTCATGGGTCTATGCCACTCTGGCGACTTATACTAGATTAAAGAGCATGAAATTCTGTATAACATATGTAAATTAAAAAAAATCGTATACAATAGCGGCTGAGAAAATTGTAACTTTTCTGAGGAAATCTGAAATATACAGCATAACCGCCGTCAGTCGTTTTAATGACGCCGCGGCGCAATTTGTTTAAAGCTTGCTTGCGTCGTTCATGGGTCTATGCCACTCTGACGACTTATACCAGATTAAAGAGCATGAAATTCTGTATAACATATCTAAATTTTAAAAAATCGTACAGAATACCGGGTGAGAAAATTGTACCTTTTCTGAGGAAATCTGAAATATACAGCATAACCGCCGTCTTTCGTTTTAATGACGCCGCGGCGCAATTTGTTTAAAGCTTGCCTGCGTCGTTCATGGGTCTATGCCACTCTGGCGACTTATACTAGATTAAAGAGCATGAAATTCTGTATAACATATGTAAATTTAAAAAAATCGTATACAATAGCGGCTGAGAAAATTGTAACTTTTCTGAGGAAATCTGAAATATACAGCATAACCGCCGTCAGTCGTTTAAATGACGCCGCGGCGCAATTTGTTTAAAGCTTGCTTGCGTCGTTCATGGGTATATGCCACACTGACGACTTATACCAGATTAAAGAGCATGAAATTCTGTATAACATATCTAAATTTAAAAAAATCGTATAGAATAGCGGCTGAGAAAATTGTAACTTTTCTGAGGAAATCTGAAATATACAGCATAACCGCGGTCAGTCGTTTTAATGACGCGGCGGCGCAATTTGTTTAAAGCTTGCTTGCGTCGTTCATGTGTCTATGCCACTCTGGCGACTTATACCAGATTAAAGAGCATGAAATTCTGTATAACATATCTAAATTTAAAAAAATCGTATTGAATACCGGCTGAGAAAATTGTACCTTTTCTGAGGAAATCTGAAATTTACAGCATAACCGCCGTCAGTCGTTTTAATGACGGCGCGGCGCAATTTGTTTAAAGCTTGCCTGCGTCGTTCATGGGTCTATGCCACTCTGGCCACTTATACTAGATTAAAGAGCATCAAATTCTGTATAACATATGTAAATTAAAAAAAATCGTATTGAATAGCGGCTGAGAAAATTGTACCTTTTCTGAGGAAATCTGAAATATACAGCATAACCGCCTTCTGTCGTTTTAATGACGCCGCGGCGCAATTTGTTTAAAGCTTGCTTGCGTCGTTCATGGGTCTATGCCACTCTGGCGACTTATACCAGACTAAAGAGCATGAAATTCTGTATAACATAACTAAATTTAAAAAAATCGTATAGAATACCGGATGAGAAAATTGTACCTTTTCTGAGGAAATCTGAAATTTACAGCATAACCGCGGTCAGTCGTTTTAATGACGGCGCGGCGCAATTTGTTTAAAGCTTGCCTGCGTCCTTCATGGGTCTATGGCACTCTGCCGACTTATACTAGATTAAAGAGCATGAAATTCTGTATAACATATGTAAATTAAAAAAAATCGTATACAATAGCCGCTGAGAAAATTGTAACTTTTCTGAGGAAATCTGAAATATACAGCATAACCGCCGTCAGTCGTTTTAATGACGCCGCGGCGCAATTTGTTTAAAGCTTGCTTGCGTCGTTCATGGGTATATGCCACTCTGACGACCTATACCAGATTAAAGAGCATGAAATTCTGTATAACATATCTAAATTTAAAAAAGTCGTATAGAATACCGGGTGAGAAAATTGTACCTTTTCTGAGGAAATCTGAAATATACAGCATAACCGCCGTCTTTCGTTTTAATGACGCCGCGGCGCAATTTGTTTAAAGCTTGCCTGCGTCGTTCATGGGTCTATGCCACTCTGGCGACTTATACTAGATTAAAGAGCATGAAATTCTGTATAACATATCTAAATTTAAAAAATCGTATAGAATAGCGGCTGAGAAAATTGTAACTTTTCTGAGGAAATCTGAAATATACAGCATAACCGCCGTATGTCGTTTTAATGACGCCGCGGCGCAATTTGTTTAAAGCTTGCTTGCGTCGTTCATGGGTCTATACCACTCTGGCGACTTATACTAGATTAAAGAGCATGAAATTCTGTATAACATATCTATATTTTAAAAAATCGTATAGAATACCGGCTGAGAAAATTGTACCTTTTCTGAGGAAATCTGAAATTTACAGCATAACCGCCGTCAGTCGTTTTAATGACGGCGCGGCGCAATTTGTTTAAAGCTTGCCTGCGTCGTTCATGGGTATATGCCACTCTGCCGACTTATACTAGATTAAAGAGCATGAAATTCTGTATAACATATGTAAATTAAAAAAAATCGTATACAATAGCGGCTGAGAAAATTGTAACTTTTCTGAGGAAATCTGAAATATACAGCATAACCGCCGTCAGTCGTTTTAATGACGCCGCGGCGCAATTTGTTTAAAGCTTGCTTGCGTCGTTCATGGGTATATGCCACTCTGACGACTTATACCAGATTAAAGAGCATGAAATTCTGTATAACATATCTAAATTTAAAAAAGTCGTATAGAATACCGGGTGAGAAAATTGTACCTTTTCTGAGGAAATCTGAAATTTACAGCATAACCGCCGTCAGTCGTTTTAATGACGGCGCGGCGCAATTTGTTTAAAGCTTGCCTGCGTCGTTCATGGGTCTATGCCACTCTGGCCACTTATACTAGATTAAAGAGCATCAAATTCTGTATAACATATGTAAATTAAAAAAAATCGTATTGAATAGCGGCTGAGAAAATTGTACCTTTTCTGAGGAAATCTGAAATATACAGCATAACCGCCGTCTGTCGTTTTAATGACGCCGCGGCGCAATTTGTTTAAAGCTTGCTTGCGTCGTTCATGGGTCTATGCCACTCTGGCGACTTATACCAGACTAAAGAGCATGAAATTCTGTATAACATAACTAAATTTAAAAAAATCGTATGGAATACCGGATGAGAAAATTGTACCTTTTCTGAGGAAATCTGAAATTTACAGCATAACCGCCGTCAGTCGTTTTAATGACGGCGCGGCGCAATTTGTTTAAAGCTTGCCTGCGTCCTTCATGGGTCTATGCCACTCTGCCGACTTATACTAGATTAAAGAGCATGAAATTCTGTATAACATATCTAAATTTTAAAAAATCGTATAGAATACCGGATGAGAAAATTGTACCTTTTCTGAGGAAATCTGAAATTTACAGCATAACCGCCGTCAGTCGTTTTAATGACGCCGCGGCGCAATTTGTTTAAAAGCTTGCCTGCGTCGTTCATGGGTCTATGCCACTCTGGCGACTTATACTAGATTAAAGAGCATGAAATTCTGTATAACATATGTAAATTAAAAAAAATCGTATACAATAGCGGCTGAGAAAATTGTAACTTTTCTGAGGAAATCTGAAATATACAGCATAACCGCCGTCAGTCGTTTTAATGACGCCGCGGCGCAATTTGTTTAAAGCTTGCCTGCGTCGTTCATGGGTATATGCCACTCTGACGACTTATACCAGATTAAAGAGCATGAAATTCTGTATAACATATCTAAATTTAAAAAAGTCGTATAGAATACCGGGTGAGAAAATTGTACCTTTTCTGAGGAAATCTGAAATTTACAGCATAACCGCCGTCAGTCGTTTTAATGACGCCGCGGCGCAATTTGTTTAAAGCTTGCCTGCGTCGTTCATGGGTCTATGCCACTCTGGCCACTTATACTAGATTAAAGAGCATGAAATTCTGTATAACATATGTAAATTAAAAAAAATCGTATAGAATAGCGGCTGAGAAAATTGTACCTTTTCTGAGGAAATCTGAAATATACAGCATAACCGCCGTCTGTCGTTTTAATGACGCCGCGGCGCAATTTGTTTAAAGCTTGCTTGCGTCGTTCATGGGTCTATGCCACTCTGGCGACTTATACTAGAATAAAGAGCATGAAATTCTGTATAACATAACTAAATTTAAAAAAATCGTATAGAATACCGGCTGAGAAAATTGTACCTTTTCTGAGGAAATCTGAAATATACAGCATAACCGCCGTCAGTCGTTTTAATGACGGCGCGGCGCAATTTGTTTAAAGCTTCCCTGCGTCCTTCATGGGTCTATGCCACTCTGCCGACTTATACTAGATTAAAGAGCATGAAATTCTGTATAACATATGTAAATTAAAAAAAATCGTATACAATAGCCGCTGAGAAAATTGTACCTTTTCTGAGGAAATCTGAAATATACAGCATAACCGCCGTCAGTCGTTTTAATGACGCCGCGGCGCAATTTGTTTAAAGCTTGCTTGCGTCGTTCATGGGTATATGCCACTCTGACGACTTATACCAGATTAAAGAGCATGAAATTCTGTATAACATATCTAAATTTAAAAAAGTCGTATAGAATACCGGGTGAGAAAATTGTACCTTTTCTGAGGAAATCTTAAATATACAGCATAACCGCCGTCTTTCGTTTTAATGACGCCGCGGCGCAATTTGTTTAAAGCTTGCCTGCGTCGTTCATGGGTCTATGCTACTCTGGCGACTTATACTAGATTAAAGAGCATGAAATTCTGTATAACATATATAAATTAAAAAAAATCGTATAGAATAGCGGCTGAGAAAATTGTAACTTTTCTGAGGAAATCTGAAATATACAGCATAACCGCCGTATGTCGTTTTAATGACGCCGCGGCGCAATTTGTTTAAAGCTTGCTTGCGTCGTTCATGGGTCTATACCACTCTGGCGACTTATACCAGATTAAAGAGCATGAAATTCTGTATAACATATCTAAATTTTAAAAAATCGTATAGAATACCTGATGAGAAAATTGTACCTTTTCTGAGGAAATCTGAAATTTACAGCATAACCGCCGTCAGTCGTTTTAATGACGGCGCGGCGCAATTTGTTTAAAGCTTGCCTGCGTCCTTCATGGGTCTATGCCACTCTGGCGACTTATACTAGATTAAAGAGCATGAAATTCTGTATAACATATGTAAATTAAAAAAAATCGTATACAATAGCGGCTGAGAAAATTGTAACTTTTCTGAGGAAATCTGAAATATACAGCATAACCGCCGTCAGTCGTTTTAATGACGCCGCGGCGCAATTTGTTTAAAGCTTGCTTGCGTCGTTCATGGGTATATGCCACTCTGACGACTTATACCAGATTAAAGAGCATGAAATTCTGTATAACATATCTAAATGTTAAAAAGTCGTATAGAATACCGGGTGAGAAAATTGTACCTTTTCTGAGGAAATCTGAAATTTACAGCATAACCGCCGTCAGTCGTTTTAATGACGGCGCGGCGCAATTTGTTTAAAGCTTGCCTGCGTCCTTCATGGGTCTATGCCACTCTGCCGACTTATACTAGATTAAAGAGCATGAAATTCTGTATAACATATGTAAATTAAAAAAAATCGTATACAATAGCGGCTGAGAAAATTGTAACTTTTCTGAGGAAATCTGAAATATACAGCATAACCGCCGTCAGTCGTTTTAATGACGCCGCGGCGCAATTTGTTTAAAGCTTGCTTGCGTCGTTCATGGGTATATGCCACTCTGACGACTTATACCAGATTAAAGAGCATGAAATTCTGTATAACATATCTAAATTTTAAAAAAATCGTATAGAATACCGGGTGAGAAAATTGTACCTTTTCTGAGGAAATCTGAAATTTACAGCATAACCGCCGTCAGTCGTTTTAATGACGGCGCGGCGCAATTTGTTTAAAGCTTCCCTGCGTCCTTCATGGGTCTATGCCACTCTGCCGACTTATACTAGATTAAAGAGCATGAAATTCTGTATAACATATGTAAATTAAAAAAAATCGTATACAATAGCCGCTGAGAAAATTGTAACTTTTCTGAGGAAATCTGAAATATACAGCATAACCGCCGTCAGTCGTTTTAATGACGCCGCGGCGCAATTTGTTTAAAGCTTGCCTGCGTCGTTCATGGGTATATGCCACTCTGGCGACTTATACCAGATTAAAGAGCATGAAATTCTGTATAACATATCTAAATTTAAAAAAATCGTATAGAATACCGGGTGAGAAAATTGTACCTTTTCTGAGGAAATCTTAAATATACAGCATAACCGCCGTCTTTCGTTTTAATGACGCCGCGGCGCAATTTGTTTAAAGCTTGCCTGCGTCGTTCATGGGTCTATGCTACTCTGGCGACTTATACTAGATTAAAGAGCACGAAATTCTGTATAACATATGTAAATTAAAAAAAATCGTATAGAATAGCGGCTGAGAAAATTGTACCTTTTCTGAGGAAATCTGAAATATACAGCATAACCGCCGTATGTCGTTTTAATGACGCCGCGGCGCAATTTGTTTAAAAGCTTGCTTGCGTCGTTCATGGGTCTATGCCACTCTGGCGACTTATACTAGATTAAAGAGCATGAAATTCTGTATAACATATCTAAATTTTAAAAAATCGTATAGAATACCGGATGAGAAAATTGTACCTTTTCTGAGGAAATCTGAAATTTACAGCATAACCGCCGTCAGTCGTTTTAATGACGGCGCGGCGCAATTTGTTTAAAGCTTGCCTGCGTCGTTCATGGGTCTATGCCACTCTGGCCACTTATACTAGATTAAAGAGCACCAAATTCTGTATAACATATGTAAATTAAAAAAAATCGTATTGAATAGCGGCTGAGAAAATTGTACCTTTTCTGAGGAAATCTGAAATATACAGCATAACTGCCGTCTGTCGTTTTAATGACGCCGCGGCGCAATTTGTTTAAAGCTTGCTTGCGTCGTTCATGGGTCTATGCCACTCTGGCGACTTATACCAGATTAAAGAGCATGAAATTCTGTATAACATATCTAAATTAAAAAAAATCGTATAGAATACCGGCTTAGAAAATTGTACCTTTTCTGAGGAAATCTGAAATTTACAGCATAACCGCCGTCAGTCGTTTTAATGACGGCGCGGCGCAATTTGTTTAAAGCTTGCCTGCGTCGTTCATGGGTCTATGCCACTCTGGCGACTTATACTAGATTAAAGAGCATGAAATTCTGTATAACATATGTAAATTAAAAAAAATCGTATACAATAGCCGCTGAGAAAATTGTAACTTTTCTGAGGAAATCTGAAATATACAGCATAACCGCCGTCAGTCGTTTTAATGACGCCGCGGCGCAATTTGTTTAAAGCTTGCTTGCGTCGTTCATGGGTATATGCCACTCTGACGACTTATACCAGATTAAAGAGCATGAAATTCTGTATAACATATCTAAATTTAAAAAAAGTCGTATAGAATACCGGCTGAGAAAATTGTACCTTTTCTGAGGAAATCTTAAATATACAGCATAACCGCCGTCTGTCGTTTTAATGACGCCGCGGCGCAATTTGTTTAAAGCTTGCCTGCGTCGTTCATGGGTCTATGCTACTCTGGCGACTTATACTAGATTAAAGAGCATGAAATTCTGTATAACATATATAAATTAAAAAAATCGTATAGAATAGCGGCTGAGAAAATTGTAACTTTTCTGAGGAAATCTGAAATATACAGCATAACCGCCGTATGTCGTTTTAATGACGCCGCGGCGCAATTTGTTTAAAGCTTGCTTGCGTCGTTCATGGGTCTATACCACTCTGGCGACTTATACCAGATTAAAGAGCATGAAATTCTGTATAACATATCTAAATTTAAAAAAATCGTATAGAATACCGGATGAGAAAATTGTACCTTTTCTGAGGAAATCTGAAATATACAGCATAACCGCCGTCAGTCGTTTTAATGACGGCGCGGCGCAATTTGTTTAAAGCTTGCCTGCGTCCTTCATGGGTCTATGCCACTCTGCCGACTTATACTAGATTAAAGAGCATGAAATTCTGTATAACATATGTAAATTAAAAAAAATCGTATACAATAGCGGCTGAGAAAATTGTAACTTTTCTGAGGAAATCTGAAATATACAGCATAACCGCCGTCAGTCGTTTTAATGACGCCGCGGCGCAATTTGTTTAAAGCTTGCTTGCGTCGTTCATGGGTATATGCCACTCTGACGACTTATACCAGATTAAAGAGCATGAAATTCTGTATAACATATCTAAATTTTAAAAAGTCGTATAGAATACCGGGTGAGAAAATTGTACCTTTTCTGAGGAAATCTGAAATTTACAGCATAACCGCCGTCAGTCGTTTTAATGACGGCGCGGCGCAATTTGTTTAAAGCTTCCCTGCGTCCTTCATGGGTCTATGTCACTCTGCCGACTTATACTAGATTAAAGAGCATGAAATTCTGTATAACATATGTAAATTAAAAAAAATCGTATACAATAGCCGCTGAGAAAATTGTACCTTTTCTGAGGAAATCTTAAATATACAGCATAACCGCCGTCAGTCGTTTTAATGACGCCGCGGCGCAATTTGTTTAAAGCTTGCCTGCGTCGTTCATGGGTCTATGCTACTCTGGCGACTTATACTAGATTAAAGAGCACGAAATTCTGTATAACATATATAAATTAAAAAAGTCGTATAGAATAGCGGCTGAGAAAATTGTAACTTTTCTGAGGAAATCTGAAATATACAGCATAACCGCCGTATGTCGTTTTAATGACGCCGCGGCGCAATTTGTTTAAAGCTTGCTTGCGTCGTTCATGGGTCTATGCCACTCTGGCGACTTATACCAGATTAAAGAGCATGAAATTCTGTATAACATATCTAAATTTAAAAAAATCGTATAGAATAGCGGCTGAGAAAATTGTACCTTTTCTGAGGAAATCTGAAATATACAGCATAACCGCCGTCAGTCGTTTTAATGACGCCGCGGCGCAATTTGTTTAAAGCTTGCCTGCGTCGTTCATGGGTCTATGCCACTCTGGCGACTTACACTGCATTAAAGAGCATGAAATTCTGTATAACATATCTAAATTAAAAAAAATTGTATAGAATAGCGGCTGAGGAAATTGTACTTTTTCTGAGGAAATCTGAAATATACAGCATAACCGCCGTCAGTCGTTTTAATGACGCCGCGGCGCAATTTGTTTAAAGCTTGCTTGCGTCGTTCATGGGTATATGCCACTCTGACGACTTATACAAGATTAAAGAGCATGAAATTCTGTATAACATATCTAAATTTAAAAAAGTCGTATAGAATACCGGGTGAGAAAATTGTACCTTTTCTGAGGAAATCTGAAATTTACAGCATAACCGCCGTCAGTCGTTTTAATGACGGCGCGGCGCAATTTGTTTAAAGCTTGCCTGCGTCGTTCATGGGTCTATGCCACTCTGCCGACTTATACTAGATTAAAGAGCATGAAATTCTGTATAACATATGTAAATTAAAAAAAATCGTATACAATAGCGGCTGAGAAAATTGTAACTTTTCTGAGGAAATCTGAAATATACAGCATAACCGCCGTCAGTCGTTTTAATGACGCCGCGGCGCAATTTGTTTAAAGCTTGCTTGCGTCGTTCATGGGTATATGCCACTCTGACGACTTATACCAGATTAAAGAGCATGAAATTCTGTATAACATATCTAAATTTAAAAAAGTCGTATAGAATAGCGGGTGAGAAAATTGTACCTTTTCTGAGGAAATCTGAAATATACAGCATAACCGCCGTCAGTCGTTTTAATGACGCCGCGGCGCAATTTGTTTAAAGCTTGCCTGCGTCGTTCATGGGTCTATGCCACTCTGGGGACTTATACTAGATTAAAGAGCATGAAATTCTGTATAACATATGTAAATTAAAAAAAATCGTATAGAATAGCGGCTGAGAAAATTGTACCTTTTCTGAGGAAATCTGAAATATACAGCATAACCGCCGTCAGTCGTTTTAATGACGCCGTGGCGCAATTTGTTTAAAGCTTGCTTGCGTCGTTCATGGGTCTATGCCACTCTGGCGACTTATACCAGATTAAAGAGCATGAAATTCTGCATAACATATCTAAATTTAAAAAAATCGTATGGAATAGCGGCTGAGGAAATTGTACCTTTTCTGAGGAAATCTGAAATATACAGCATAACCGCCGTCAGTCGTTTTAATGACGCCGCGGCGCAATTTGTTTAAAGCTTGCCTGCGTCGTTCATGGGTCTATGCCACTCTGGTGACTTATACTAGATTAAAGAGCATGAAATTCTGTATAACATATGTAAATTAAAAAAAATCGTATACAATAGCGGCTGAGAAAATTGTAACTTTTCTGAGGAAATCTGAAATATACAGCATAACCGCCGTCAGTCGTTTTAATGACGCCGCGGCGCAATTTGTTTAAAGCTTGCTTGCGTCGTTAATGGGTATATGCCACTCTGACGACTTATACCAGATTAAAGAGCATGAAATTCTGTATAACATATCTAAATTTTAAAAAGTCGTATAGAATACCGGGTGAGAAAATTGTACCTTTTCTGAGGAAATCCTAAATATACAGCATAACCGCCGTCTTTCGTTTTAATGACGCCGCGGCGCAATTTGTTTAAAGCTTGCTTGCGTCGTTCATGGGTCTATACCACTCTGGCGACTTATACCAGATTAAGGAGCATGAAATTCTGTATAACATATCTAAATTTTAAATAATCGTATAGAATACCAGCTGAGAAAATTGTACCTTTTCTGAGGAAATCTGAAATTTACAGCATAACCGCCGTCAGTCGTTTTAATGACGGCGCGGCGCAATTTGTTTAAAGCTTGCTTGCGTCGTTCATGGGTCTATGCCACTCTGGCGACTTATACCAGATTAAAGAGCATGAAATTCTGTATAACATATCTAAATTAAAAAAAGTTGTAAAGAATACCGGCTGAGAAAATTGTAAATTTTCTGAGGAAATCTGAAATATACAGCATAACGGCCGTCTGTGGTTTTAATGACGCCGAGGCGCAATTTGTTTAAAGCTTGCTTGCGTCGTTCATGGGTATATGCCACTCTGGCCACTTATACCAGATTAAAGAGCATGAAATTCTGTATAACATATGTAAATTTAAAAAAGTCGTATAGAATACCGCGTGAGAAAATTGTACCTTTTCTGAGGAAATCTGAAATATACAGCATAACCGCCGTCTTTCGTTTTAATGACGCCGCGGCGCAATTTGTTTAAAGCTTGCCTGCGTCGTTCATGGGTCTATGCCACTCTGGCGAATTATACTAGATTAAAGAGCATGAAATTCTGTATAACATATGTAAATTAAAAAAAATCGTATGGAATAGCGGCCGAGAAAATTGTAACTTTTCTGAGGAAATCTGAAATATACAGCATAACCGCCGTCAGTCGTTTTAATGACGCCGCGGCGTAATTTGTTTAAAGCTTGCTTGCGTCGTTCATGGGTATATGCCACTCTGACAATTTATACCAGATTAAAGAGCATGAAATTCTGTATAACATATCTAAATTTAAAAAAGTCGTATAGAATACCGGGTGAGAAAATTGTACCTTTTCTGAGGAAATATGAAATATACAGCATGCATAACCGCCGTCTTTCGTTTTAATGACGCCGCGGCACAATTTGTTTAAAGCTTGCCTGCGTCGTTCATGGGTCTATGCCACTCTGGCGACTTATACTAGATTAAAGAGCATGAAATTCTGTATAACATATGTAAATTTAAAAAAATCGTATACAATAGCGGCTGAGAAAATTGTAACTTTTCTGAGGAAATCTGAAATATACAGCATAACCGCCGTCTGTCGTTTTAATGACGCCGCGGCGCAATTTGTTTAAAGCTTGCTTGCGTCGTTCATGGGTATATGCCACTCTGGCGACTTATACTAGATTAAAGAGCATGAAATTCTGTATAACATATCTAAATTTAAAAAAATCGTATAGAATACCGGCTGAGAAAATTGTACCTTTTCTGGGGAAATCTGAAATTTACAGCAAACCGCCGTCAGTCGTTTTAATGACGGCGCGGCGCAATTTTTTAAAGCTTGCCTGCGTCGTTCATGGGTCTATGCCACTCTGGCGACTTATACTAGATTAAAGAGCATGAAATTCTGTATAACATATATAAATTAAAAAAAATCGTATAGAATAGCGGCTGAGAAAATTGTAACTTTTCTGAGGAAATCTGAAATATACAGCATAACCGCCGTCAGTCGTTTTAATGACGCCGCGGCGCAATTTGTTTAAAGCTTGCTTGCGTCGTTCATGGGTCTATGCCACTCTGGCGACTTATACCAGATTAAAGAGCATGAAATTCTGTATAACATATCTAAATTTAAAAAAATCGTATAGAATACCGGCTGAGAAAATTGTACCTTTTCTGAGGAAATCTGAAATATACAGCATAACCGCCGTCAGTCGTTTTAATGACGCCGCGGCGCAATTTGTTTAAAGCTTGCCTGCGTCGTTCATGGGTCTATGCCACTCTGGCGACTTATACTAGATTAAAGAGCATGAAATTCTGTATAACATATGTAAATTAAAAAAAATCGTATAGAATAGCGGCTGAGAAAATTGTACCTTTTCTGAGGAAATCTGAAATATACAGCATTACCGCCGTCTGTCGTTTTAATGACGCCGCGGCGCAATTTGTTTAAAGCTTCCTTGCGTCGTTCATGGGTCCATGCCACTCTGGTGACTTATACTAGATTAAAGAGCATGAAATTCTGTATTACATATGTAAATTTAAAAAAAATCATATAGAATAGCGGCTGAGAAAATTGTACCTTTTCTGAGGAAATCTGAAATATACAGCATAACCGCCGTCAGTCGTTTTAATGACGCCGCGGCGCAATTTGTTTAAAGCTTGCCTGCGTCGTTCATGGGTCTATCCCACTCTGGCACTTATACTAGATTAAAGAGCATGAAATTCTGTATAACATATGTAAATTTAAAAAAATCGTATACAATAGCGGCTGAGAAAATTGTACTTTTTCTGAGGAAATCTGAAATATACAGCATAACCGCCGTCAGTCGTTTTAATGACGCCGCGGCGCAATTTGTTTTAAAGCTTGCTTGCGTCGTTCATGGGTCTATGCCACTCTGGGGACTTATACTAGATTAAAGAGCATGAAATTCTGTATAACATATCTAAATTTAAAAAAATCGTATAGAATAGCCGCTGAGAAAATTGTACCTTTTCTGAGGAAATCTGAAATATACAGCATAACCGCCGTCAGTCGTTTTAATGACGCCGCGGCGCAATTTGTTTAAAGCTTGCCTGCGTCGTTCATGGGTCTATGCCACTCTGGGGACTTATACTAGATTAAAGAGCATGAAATTCTGTATAACATATCTATTTAAAAAAATCGTATAGAATAGCGGCTGAGAAAAATTGTACCTTTTCTGAGGAAATCTGAAATATACAGCATAACCGCCGTCAGTCGTTTTTAATGACGGCGCGGCGCAATTTGTTTAAAGCTTGCCTGCGTCGTTCATGGGTCTATGCCACTCTGGCAACTTATACTAGATTAAAGAGCATGAAATTCTGTATAACATATGTTAATTATAATCTAGCGGCTGAGAAAATTGTAACCTTTTCTGAGGAAATCTGAAATATACAGCATAACGGCCGTCAGTCGTTTTAATGACGCCGCGGCGCAATTTGTTTAAAGCTTGCCTGCGTCGTTCATGGGTATATGCCACTTTGGCGACTTATACTAGATTAAAGAGCATGAAATTCTGTATAACATATCTAAATTTTAAACGTATAGAATACCGGCTGAGAAAATTGTACCTTTTCTGAGGAAATCTGAAATATACAGCATAACCGCCGTCTTTCGTTTTAATGACGCCGCGGCGCAATTTGTTTAAAGCTTGCCTGCGTCGTTCATGGGTCTATGCCACTCTGACGACTTATACCAGATTAAAGAGCATGAAATTCTGTATAACATATCTAAATTTAAAAAAATCGTACAGAATACCGGCTGACAAAATTGTACCTTTTCTGAGGAAATCTGAAATATACAGCATAACCGCCGTCTTTCGTTTTAATGACGTCGCGGCGCAATTTGTTTAAAGCTTGCCTGCGTCGTTCATGGGTCTATGCCACTCTGGCGACTTACTAGATTAAAGAGCATGAAATTATGTATAACATATCTAAATTTAAAAAAAATATATAGAATAGCTGCTGAGAAAATTGTACCTTTTCTGAGGAAATCTGAAATATACAGCATAACCGCCGTCAGTCGTTTTAATGACGCCGTGGCGCAATTTGTTTAAAGCTTGCTTGCGTCGTTCATGGGCTGGGGGACTTATACTAAAAGAGCATGAAATTCTGTATAACATATGTAAATTAAAAAAAATCGTATGGAATAGCGCTGAGGAAATTGTACCTTTTCTGAGGAAATCTGAAATATACAGCATAACCGCCGTCAGTCGTTTTAATGACGCCGCGGCGCAATTTGTTTAAAGCTTGCTTGCGTCGTTCATGGGTCTATGCCACTCTGGTGACTTATACCTAGATTAAAGAGCATGAAATTCTGTTGTATAACATATCTAAATTAAAAAATCGTATACAGAATAGCGGCTGAGTAAATTGTACCTTTTCTGAGGAAATCTGAAATATACAGCATAACCGCCGTCAGTCGTTTTAATGACGCCGCGGCGCAATTTGTTTAAAGCTTGCCTGCGTCGTTCATGGGTCTATGCCACTCTGGCGACTTATACTAGATTAAAGAGCATGAAATTCTGTATAACATATGTAAATTAAAAAAAATCGTATACAATAGCGGCTGAGAAAATTGTACCTTTTCTGAGGAAATCTGAAATATACAGCATAACCGCCGTCAGTCGTTTTAATGACGCCGCGGCGCAATTTGTTTAAAGCTTGTCTGCGTCGTTCATGGGTCTATGCCACTCTGGTGACTTATACTAGATTAAAGAGCATGAAATTCTGTATAACATATCTAAATTTTAAAAAAAATCGTATAGAATAGCGGCTGAGAAAATTGTACCTTTTCTGAGGAAATCTGAAATTATACAGCATAAACCGCCGTCAGTCGTTTTAATGACGCCGCGGCGCAATTTGTTTAAAGCTTGCCTGCGTCGTTCATGGGTCTATGCCACTCTGGGGACTTATACTAGATTAAAGAGCATGAAATTCTGTATAACATATGTAAATTTAAAAAAATCGTATAGAATAGCGGCTGAGAATTTATATTTTCTGAGGAAATCTGAATACAGCATATACCGCCGTCAGTCGTTTTAATGACGCCGCGGCGCAATTTGTTTAAAGCTTGCCTGCGTCGTTCATGGGTCTATGCCACTCTGGCGGCTTAAACTAGATTAAAGAGCATGAAATTCTGTATAACATATGTAAATTTAAAAAATCGTATAGAATAGCGGCTGAGAAAATTGTAACTAGGGAAATCTGAGAATCTAACATATCTAAATATTAATAAACGCGGCGCAATTTGTTTAAAGCTTGCCTGCGTCGTTCATGGGTCTATGCCACTCTGGCGACTTATACTAGATTAAAGAGCATGAAATTCTGTATAAACATATATGAAATTAAAAAAAATCGTATAGAATAGCGGCTGAGAAAATTGTAACTTTTCTGAGGAAATCTGAAATATACAGCATAACCGCCGTCAGTCGTTTTAATGACGCCGCGGCGCAATTTGTTTAAAGCTTGCCTGCGTCGTTCATGGGTCTATGCCACTCTGGCGACTTATACTAGATTAAAGAGCATGAAATTCTGTATAACATATCTAAATTTAAAAAAATCGTATAGAATACCGGCTTAGAAAAATTGTAACCTTTTCTGAGGAAATCTGAAATATTACAGCATAACCGCCGTCAGTCGTTTTAATGACGTCGCGGCGCAATTTGTTTAAAGCTTGCCTGCGTCGTTCATGGGTATATGCCACTCTGGCAACTTATACTAGATTAAAGAGAATGAAATTCTGTATAACATATGTAAATTTAAAAAAATCGTATAGAAATCTGAAATATACAGCATAACCGCCGTCCAGTCGTTTTTAATGACGCCGCGGCGCAATTTGTTTAAAGCTTGCTTGCGTCGTTCATGGGTATAATGCCACTCCTGACGACTTATACTAGATTAAAGAGCATGAAATTCTGTATGACATATCTAAATTTTAAAAAAATCGATACAGAATACCGGGTGAGAAAATTTGTACCTTTTCTGAGGAAATCTGAAAATATACAGCATAACCGCCGTCTTTCGTTTTAATGACGCCGCGGCGCAATTTGTTTAAAGCTTGCCTGCGTCGTTCATGGGTCTATGCCACTCTGGCGACTTATACTAGATTAAAGAGCATGAAATTCTGTATAACATATCTAAATTTTAAAAATCGTATATGAATAGTGAGCGGCTGAGAAAATTGTACCTTTTCTGAGGAAATCTGAAATATACAGCATAACCGCCGTCTTTCGTTTTAATGACGCCGCGGCGCAATTTGTTTAAAGCTTGCCTGCGTCGTTCATGGGTCTATGCCACTCTGGCGACTTATACTAGATTAAAGAGCATGAAATTCTGTATAACATATCTATATTTAAAAAAATCGTATAGAATACCGGCTGAGAAAATTGTACCTTTTCTGAGGAAATCTGAAATTTACAGCATAACCGCCGTCAGTCGTTTTAATGACGTCGCGGCGCAATTGGTTTAAAGCTTGCCTGCGTCGTTCATGGGTATATGCCACTCTGGCAACTTATACTAGATTAAAGAGAATGAAATTCTGTATAACATATGTAAATTTAAAAAAATCGTATACGATAGCGGCTGAGAAAATTGTAACTTTTCTGAGGAAATCTGAAATATACAGCATAACCGCCGTCAGTCGTTTTAATGACGCCGCGGCGCAATTTGTTTAAAGCTTGCCTGCGTCGTTCATGGGTCTATGCCACTCTGGCGACTTATACTAGATTAAAGAGCATGAAAATTCTGTATAACATATCTAAATTTAAAAAAAACCGGCAATTTGTTTAAAGCTTGCCTGCGTCGTTCATGGGTCTATGCCACTTTAAAAAATCGTATAGAATACCGGCTGAGAAAATTGTACCTTTTCTGAGGAAATCTGAAATATACAGCATAACCGCCGTCAGTCGTTTTAATGACGCCGCGGCGCAATTTGTTTAAAGCTTGCCTGCGTCGTTCATGGGTCTATGCCACTCTGGGGACTTATACTAGATTAAAGAGCATGAAATTCTGTATAACATATGTAAATTAAAAAAAATCGTATACAATAGCGGCTGAGAAAATAACTTTTCGAGGAAATCTGAAATATACAGCATAACCGCCGACTGTCGTTTTAATGACGCCGCCGGCGCAATTTGTTTAAAGCTTGCCTTGCGTCGTTCATCGGGGTCTATGCCACTCTGGCGACTTATACTAGATTAAAGAGCATGAAATTCTGTATAAACATATCTAAATTTAAAAAAATCGTATAGAATAGAGAAAATTGTACCTTTTCTGAGGAAATCTGAAATTTACAGCATAACCGCCGTCAGTCGTTTTAATGACGGCGCGGCGCAATTTGTTTAAAGCTTGCTTGCGTCGTTCATGGGTCTATGCCACTCTGGCGGCTTACACCAGATTAAAGAGCATGAAATTCTGTATAACACATCAAAATTTAAAAAAATCGTACAGAATACCGGCTGAGAAAATTGTAACTTTTCTGAGGAAATCTGAAATATACAGCATAACCGCCGTCAGTCGTTTTAATGACGCCGCGCCGCAATTTGTTTAAAGCTTGCCTGCGTCGTTCATGGGTCTATGCCACTCTGGCGACTTATAGTAGATTAAAGAGCATGAAATTCTGTATAAACATATGTAAATTTTAAAAAAAATCGTATAGAATACCGGCTGAGAAAAATTGTAACTATTTTCTGAGGAAATCTGAAATATACAGCATAACCGCCGTCTGTCGTTTTAATGACGCCGCGGCGCAATTTGTTTAAAGCTTGCCTGCGTCGTTCATGGGTCTATGCCACTCTGGCGACTTATACTAGATTAAAGAGCATGAAATTCTGTATAACATATCTAAATTAAAAAAAATCGTATAGAATACCGGCTGCTTACATGGTACTTTTCTGAGGAATTTTACAGCATAACCGCCGTCAGTCGTTTTAATGACGGCGCGGCGCAATTTGTTTAAAGCTTGCCTGCGTCGTTCATGGGTATATGCCACTCTGGCGACTTATACTACATTAAAGAGCATGAAATTCTGTTTAACATATCTAAATTTAAAAAAGTCGTATAGAATACCGGCTGAGAAAATTGTACCTTTTCTGAGGAAATCTGAAATATACAGCATTACCGCCGTCTGTCGTTTTAATGACGCCGCGGCGCAATTTGTTTAAAGCTTGCCTGCGTCGTTCATGCGTCTTTGCCACTCTGGGGACTTATACTAGATTAAAGAGCATGAAATTCTGTATAACGTAACTAAATTTTAAAAAATCGTATAGAATAGCGGCTGAGAAAATTGCACCTTTTCTGAGGAAATCTGACTATATACAGCATAACCGCCGTCAGTCATTTTAATGACGCCGCGGCGCAATTTGTTTAAAGCTTCCTTGCGTCGTTCATGGGTCTATGCCACTCTGGGGACTTATACTAGATTAAAGAGCATGAAATTCTGTATAACATATGTAAATTTAAAAAAATCGTATCGAATAGCGGCTGAGAAATTTGTATTTATATCTGATCTAAATCTGAAAATATACAGCATAATCGCCGTCAGTCGTTTTAATGACGCCGCGGCGCAATTTGTTTAAAGCTTGCCTGCGTCGTTCATGGGTCTATGCCACTCTGTGACTTATAGATTAAAGAGCATGAAATTCTGTATAACATAACTGAGAAAATTGTACCTTTTCTGAGGAAACCTTTTCTGAGGAAATCTGACTATATACAGCATAACCGCCGTCGGTCGTTTTTAATGACAGCCGCGGCGCAATTTGTTTAAAGCTTCCCACTGCGTCGTTCATTATGGGACTTATGCCACTCTGGGGACTTATACTAGATTAAAGAGCATGAAATTCTGTATAACATAACTAAATTTTAAAAAATCGTATACAATAGCGGCTGAGAAAATTGTACCATTTCTGAGGAAATCTGACTATATACAGCATAACCGCCGTCCGTCGTTTTCATGACGCCGCGGCGCAATTTGTTTAAAGCTTGCCTGCGTCGTTCATGGGTCCATGTCACTCTGGGGACTTATACTAGATTAAAGGGCATGAAATTCTGTATAACATATCTAAATTTAAAAAAATCGTAAAGAATAGCGGCTGAGAAAATTGTACCTTTTCTGAGGAAATCTGAAATATACAGCATAACCACCGTCAGTCGTTTTAATGACGCCGCGGCGCAATTTGTTTAAAGCTTACCTGCGTCGTTCATGGGTCTATGCCACTCTGTGACTTAAGGCCACTCTGGGGACTTATACTAGATTAAAGAGCATGGAAATTCTGTATAACATATCTAAATTTTAAAAAAATCGTATAGAATAGCCGCTGAGAAAATTGTAGTTTTAATGACGCCGCGGCGCAATTTGTTTAAAGCTTCCCGGCGTCGTTCATGGGTCTATGCCACTCTGGGGACTTATACTAGATTAAAGAGCATGAAATTCTGTATAAACATAACTAAATTTTAAAAAAATCGTGTAGAATAGCGGCTGAGAAAATTGTACCTTTGTCTGAGGCATAATCGCCGTCAGTCGTTTTAATGACGCCGCGGCGCAATTTGTTTAAAGCTTGCCTGCTTGCCTGCGTCGTTCATGGGTCCATGCCACTCTCGGGACTTATACTAGATTAAAGAGCAACATATCTAAATTTTAAAAAATCGTATAGAATAGACGGCTGAGAAAATTATTGTACCTTTCTGTGAGGAAATCTGAAATATACAGCATAACCGCCGTCACTCGTTTTAATGACGCCGCGGCGCAATTTGTTTAAAAGCTTGCCTGCGTCGTTCATGGGTCATAACATAACTAAATTTAAAAAAATCGTTATAGAATAGCGGCTGAGAAAATTGCCTTTTCTGAGGAAATCTGACTATATAGAGCATAAACCCGTCGTTTTAATGACGCCGCGGCGCAATTTGTTTAAAGCTTGGCTGCGTCGTTCATGGGTCCATGCCACTCTGAGGACTTACACTAGATTAAAGAGCATGAAATTCTGTATAACATATCTAAATTTAATAAAAAAATCGTTATAGAATAGCGGCTGAGAAAATTGTACCTTTTCTGAGGCGAAATCTGAAATATACAGCATAACCACGTCAGTCGTTTTAATGACGCCGGCGCAATTTGTTTAAAGCTTGCCTGCGTCGTTCATGGGGTCTATGCCACTCTGGGGACTTATACTAGATTAAAGAGCATGAAATTCTGTATAACATAACATATCTAAATTAAAAAATAGAGAAAATTGTACCTTTTCTGAGGAAATCTGACTATATACAGCATAACCGCCGTCAGTCGTTTTAATGACGCCGCGGCGCAATTTGTTTAAACATATGTAAATTAAAAAAATCGTATAGAATAGCGGCTGAGAAAATTGTAACCATTCTGAGGAAATCTGAGGAAATCTGACTATATACAGCATAACCGCCGTCGGTCGTTTTCATGACGCCGCGGCGCAATTTGTTTAAAGCTTGCCTGCGTCGTTCATGGGTCCATGCCACTCTGGGGACTTATACTAGATTAAAGAGCATGAAATTCTGTATAACATATCTAAATTAAAAAAAATCGTATAGAATAGCGGCTGAGAAAATTGTACCTTTTCTGAGGAAATCGCGGCGCAGTTTTTTTTAAAGCGCGGCGCAATTTGTTTAAAGCTTGCCTGCGTCGTTCATGGGTCTATGCCACTCCGGGGACTTACACTAGAATAAAGAGCATGAAATTCTGTATATAGAATAGCGGCTGAGAAAATTGTACCTTTTCTGAGGAAATCTGAAATATACAGCATAACCGCCGTCAGTCGTTTTAATGACGCCGCGGCGCAATTTGTTTAAAAACACAGCGTTCCAGCCGTTCATGGGTTTTAATCTGAATTTTACTAGATTTACAGCATGAAATTCTGTATAACATAAGATTTTTAAAAATCGTATAGAATAGTCGGCTGAGAAATTTGTAATTTTTCTCATGTAATAAGAAATATACAACATAATCCCCGTCAGTAGTTAGTAATGACGCCGCGGCGGAATTTGTTTAAAACTTGCCTGCGTCGTTCATGGGTCTATGCCACTCTGGGGACTTATACTAGATTAAAGAGCATGAAATTCTGTATTTTAAAGCTTACTTAAATCGTTCATGCGTCTATGCTATAGAGATATACAGAGAAAATTATACCTTTTCTGAGGAAATCTGACTATATACAGCATAACCGCCGTCACTCGTTTTAATGACGCCTTAAAGCGGCCTTGCGTTTCATGGGTCGCCTGCGTCGTTCACGGTATATACCACTCTGGGGACTTATACTAGATTAAAGAGCATGAAATTCTGTTATAACATATCTAATAAAATTTTAAAAAATCGTATAGAATAGCGGCTGAGAAAATTGCACCTTTATATCTCTGAGGAAATCTGACTATATACAGTATAATCGCCGTACGCCGCCGTCAGTCATTTTAATAACGCCGCGGCGCAATTTGTTTAAAACTTGCCTGCGTCGTTCATGGGTCCATGCCACTCTGGGGACTTATACTAGATTAAAGAGCATGAAATTCTGTATAACATATCTAAATTTAAAAAAATCGTATAGAATAGCGGCTGAGAAAATTGCACCTTTTCTGAGGAAAATCACAAAAATCGTATAGAATAGCGGCTGACGCCGCGGCCCACTCTGGCATATCCAGTTCTCTCTCGTTTTCATGACGCCGCGGCGCAATTTGTTTAAAGCTTCCCTGCGTCGTACTCTTGGGACTTATACTAGATTAAAGAGCCATGAAATTCTGTATAACATATCTAAAATTAAAAAAAATCGTATAGAATAGCGGCTGCGGCTGAAAAATGTAGTTATAACTGAGGAAATCTGAAATATACAGCATAACCGCCGTCAGTCGTTTTAATGACGCCGCGGCGCAATTTGTTTAAAGCTTGCCTGCGTCGTTCATGGGTCTATGCCACTCTGGGGACTTATACTAGATTAAAGAGCATGAAATTCTGTATAACATAACTAAATTTTAAAAAATCGTATAGAATAGCGGCTGAGAAAATTGCACCTTTTCTGAGGAAATCTGACTATATACAGCATAACCGCCGTCAGTCATTTTAATGACGCCGCGGCGCAATTTGTTTAAAGCTTCCCTGCGTCGTTCATGGGTCCATGCCACTCTGGGGACTTATACTAGATTAAAGAGCATGAAATTTTGTATAACATATCTAAATTTAAAAAAAATCGTATAGAATAGCGGCTGAGAAAATTGTACCTTTTCTGAGGAAATCTGAAATATACAGCATAACCGCCGTCAGTCGTTTTGATGACGCCGCGGCGCAATTTGTTTAAAGCTTGCCTGCGTCGTCCATGGGTCTATGCCACTCTGGGGACTTATACTAGATTAAAGAGCATGAAATTCTGTATAACATATCTAAATTTTAAAAAATCGTATAGAATAGCCACTGAGAAAATTGTACCTTTTCTGAGGAAATCTGAAACATACAGCATAACCGCCGTCAGTCGTTTTAATGACGCCGCGGCGCAATTTGTTTAAAGCTTCCCGGCGTCGTTCATGGGTCTATGCCACTCTGGTGACTTATACTAGATTAAAGAGCATGAAATTCTGTATAACATATGTAAATTTAAAAAAATCGTATAGAATAGCGGCTGAGAAATTTGTATTTATATCTGGTGTAATAAGAAATATACAACATAATCCCCGTCAGTCGTATTAATGACGCCGCGGCGCAATTTGTTTAAAGCTTGCCTGCGTCGTTCATGGGTCTATGCCACTCTGGGGACTTATACTAGATTAAAGAGCATGAAATTCTGTATAACATAACTAAATTTTAAAAAATCGTATAGAATAGCGGCTGAGAAAATTGTACCTTTTCTGAGGAAATCTGACTATATACAGCATAACCGCCGTCGGTCGTTTTAATGACGCCGCGGCGCAATTTGTTTAAAGCTTGCCTGCGTCGTTCATGGGTCTATGCCACTCTGGGGACTTATACTAGATTAAAGAGCATGAAATTCTGTATAACATAACTAAATTTTAAAAAATCGTATAGAATAGCGGCTGAGAAAATTGTACCTTTTCTGAGGAAATCTGACTATATACAGCATAACCGCCGTCCGTCGTTTTAATGACGCCGCGGCGCAATTTGTTTAAAGC
>JAWNZC010000074.1:600000-1020938 GCA_035771165.1 Paragorgia papillata
TTGTAAGTAAAGTAATATATTACCTTGCCGACTTCGTCTGTCCATCTTTTAATCTTATCCTCTACTCCTTGAAATTAACAAACCCCTCCACTGGAGTTATTATAACCCTGTAAATGGAGTTAAAATAACTCCTGTAAAATAAATCCCCTGAAGGAGTTAATCTAATCCTCTCACCCGAGTTAAAACTACTCCTTGGAAATAACTAACCCCTCCGCTGGAGTTATTATAACTCCATAAATGGAGTTAAAATAACTCCTGTAAAATAACCCACCCTGAAGGAGTTAATCTAATCCTCTCACCCGAGTTAAAACTACTCCTTGAAAATAACAGTGCATGAACGTATATGTACTGCACGATTCTGCATTCTATTTTTGCAGGTTTTCACATGTAGTAGTAATACTGGACCAATGAGGGATGACCCTTACTGGGCCTCTAAGGAGAACATATAGATAGAAATTATAGGCTTATCAGTATAAATAAAGTTCGTTTACTTTAGTACAGTACCTCACCGCATCGCACTGCACTGCACTGTATTGCATTGCATTGCATTGCATTGCATTGCATTGCATTGTACTGCATTGTACTGCATTGCATTGTACTGCATTGCATTGCATTGCATTGTATTGCATTGCATTGCATTGCATTGCATTGCATTGCATTGCATTGCATTGCATTGCATTAATGTATTGCATTGCATTGCATTGTATTGTATTGCATTGTACTGCATTGCATTGTACTGTATTGCATTGCATTGCATTGCATTGCATTGCATTGCATTGCATTGCATTGCATTGCATTAATGTATTGCATTGCATTGCATTGTATTGTATTGCATTGTACTGCATTGCATTGTACTGTACTGCATTGCATTGCATTGCATTGCATTGCATTGCATTGCATTGCATTGCATTGCATTGTATTGTATTGTATTGTATTGTATTGTATTGTATTGTATTGTATTGTATTGTATTGTATTGTATTGTCCCCGAGCCCGGTGAGGGTGCTAATCTCGACACGCGTGGAGCCCACTTACACGCGAGTTTGAAAGTCCATGCGAGATCATTTGAACAATATATATATATATATATATTATATATATATGGACTTCAGTCCACTTGCGCGGTTAGGATTGTTTGGTACTGGTAACAATATTAATGAAGCAAAGAAAAGTCGAAAAAGACTTGGGAAAGCAGCGTTTGCGAATTGCGAATAGATAAAAGTTAAAATATATCGCTTTCAAAAGATCATACACAAATCAACTTTTACGTATAAAGAAGAACAACGTGTTGAATTAAAGGTAACTGTCAACTCGAAACAGGGAAAAACAATACTGATAAAAAAACCCGACAAAGAAAAAGACCGCAAAGTTAAGTAAAAACATAGAGCAGCCGCTCTCAGACTCAGTAATCACAAACATTTAGTAGCAACACTGTTTAGGTTTCCGTGTTTATATCCTGTCACTGTTTATAATGCTGTTTTCTATTTTTGTTGGAGGTTTTTGCTTGCCCGTCATATTCTTTGCTTTTAGCTGCCGACTGTCGTCTTATGTTCTTTTATAAAATAACTTTGTTATGGTAAACCACTCATGACTTACGTACCGTATAAAATTTGAAATAAAAGATAGGAAAAGAAGTAATTTTTGGTCTGTAAAATGTACAAAAGCTGAAAACAGTTACAACATTTGAGATTTCGGGATGAATAAACATTGTTTTTGTCGAAATTCCCCGATTAATTAAAATATGACTACAACTGACAAGCAGCCAGCGATTTGAGTTGTTTTTAATACATCTAAAAATTGCAAATGTTTTTAGAATACTTCAGCAAAAAAGTATTAAATATTAATTTCAGCCTGCATGCTTTTTTTTGTAAACATAGAAAAAGAAAACGTACTGTAAGAGATTTAATACGAAATTTTATCAGAACTTTTTATATCTTCTTCAGTAGCCAGGTGGTAACGTCACGGGTCACACGAAGATAGTCTGGTTCAAATCCAGGCAGCGACATGCAACTTTTTCATCGAAAATCTTTTTTTCGAATGTTGTCCACAAATTTTTGCGTTGTTTTCCCTTTGTTTTTCCCTACTTTATTTAAAATAGTAAAATAAACAGTTTTCTATTTGAAATATTCTACTTCATTTAAAATTATATTTTGGCTATTTCCAGGCCCTAATATATAAGAGCGCGGGTGGTTTTTGCATTTACGTATTTCTAGTATTGTATTGTATTGTATTGTATTGTATTGTATTGTATTGTATTGTATTGTATTGTATTGTATTGTATTGTATTGTTTTGTGTGAGAGTCCATGTTTACTAAGTTTGTTTTATATTTATTTATGTGGTTTTTCACTTATGTTTAAGTTTATTTCGTGGTTCTTTTAGTAGAAAGACTTAATTGAATCCATTACTCATATTTGCTATTGCGGGAAAGGTGGATTAAGTTCGATTACTTTCCCATTCAAACTGAATGTGTGTCTCGTGTGTTTAAATTATACTCGCTTTGATGTTTTAATTGCAGTGTCGTTTGAGGCATCAGATGCTTTGGTTATAAGAGATTTGATTTATGTCTTCCAAGGCATTGATGGAAAACTAATAAAATACGATCAAATGGATGATGCATTTAGAATTGAGCGCAGTGTTGGTGTTCCTTATTCAACTCGTGAATTGGTCAATAAATTGTCAGAATTGGGTTGGTTATTTTCCAAGATACGTCGTTACCTTGATGCTAGGGCTGGAGACAAGGCCTTGGGGCTTGTTGGACAAAGTTTTTGTGCTGCTCTGCAGTTGGAACTGACAGAGTATTACCGTTTGATTGCCGTTTTTGAAGCTCAACAACTACTGTTATCAGATGCAGGTCTTGGACATGAAACGTGCAGCAACTCTTTAACATTACGAAGACTTCTTGTTTGGACTTATACTCCTATGTTAAGATTGAAGTCCTTAGCAGCTTTGGTAGAGATCTGTAAAGGTAAGACTTCATTGTATATATTTTTCTTATTTCTTACCAGAAAACTTTCTTGTCTATCCCTAAGATAGGTTGGTCAGTTACCGACTGACCGAATTTTGTTTTGTGGCAACTTATTGTTTGACAGTTTCGGTTCTGCAATAACTTGACTTTTGGAGGGCATATTATTTCCTTGTAGCCCGTGTTTCTCTTCTGCTTTCTGTTAACCTATTCTGGCATTGTAATATTGGCAAATTGAACAATTTCATTTTCGTTTTTAGGCAAGAAAGGCGGTTCTCTTCTCTCAGCAATTCATTCCTATATGCAACATGGCGATCCTTACGTCAAGGCTCTTGTCAAACATATCTTAAACCAGGCAAGTAGAGATTGTTTGCTTGGCTAATGTACTTTTTACTGTTCTGTATTGCACTGTGCTGTACTTCACTTTACTTCACTTAATTCACTTCACATCACATCACTTGACTGCACTGCACTTCATTGCACTGCACTGCATATCACTTCCTGCGCTTCACTGCATTGCACTTCACTTCACTTCACATCACTTCCTGCACTTCACTGCACTGCACTGCACTGCACTGCACTGCACTGCACTGCACTGCACTGCACTGCACTGCACTGCACTGCACTGCACTGCACTGCACTGCACTTCACTTCACATCACTTCCTACACTGCACTTCACTGCACTGCACTGCACTGCACTGCACTTCACATCACTTCCTACACTGCACTGCACTGCACTGCACTGCACTGCACATCACTTCCTGCACTTCACAGCACTGCACTTCACATCACTGCACTGCACTGCACTGCACTGCACTTCACATCACTTCCTACACTGCACTGCACTGCACTGCACTGCACTGCACTGCACTGCACTGCACTGCACTTCACATCACATCACTTCCATCACTGTACTGCACTGCACTGCACTGCACTGCACTGCACTGCACTGCACTGCACTGCACTGCACTGCACTGCACTGCACTGCACTGCACTGCACTGCACTGCACTGCACTGCACTGCACTGCACTGCACTGCACTGCACTGCACTGCACTGCACTGCAATTCACATCACTGCAATTCACATCACTGCATTTCACTGCACGGCATTTCACTGCACGGCACGGCACTGCACGGCACGGCACGGCACTGCACTGCACTGCACTGCACTGCACTGCACTGCACTGCACGGCACGGCACGGCACTGCACTGCACTGCACTTCACCTCCTGCACTGCACTGCACTGCACTGCACGGCACGGCACGGCACGGCACGGCACTGCGCTGCGCTGCACTACACTTCATATCACTTCCTGCACTTCACAGCACTGCACTCCACATCACTGCACTGCACTGCACTGCACTGCACTGCACTGCACTGCACTGCACTGCACTGCACTGCACTGCACTGCACTTCACATCACTTCACTTCACATCACTTCACAGCACTGCATTTCACATCACATCACATCACTGAACTGCACTGCACTGCACATAACTTCCTGCAATTCACAGCACTGCACTGCACTGCACTTCACATCACTGCACTGCACTGCACTGCACTGCACTGCACTGCACTGCACTGCACTGCACTGCACTGCACTGCACTGCACTGCACTGCACTGCACTGCACTTCACATCACTTCACATCACTTCACAGCACTGCATTTCACATCACTGAACTGAACTGCACTGCACTGCACATAACTTCCTGCAATTCACAGCACTGCACTGCACTTCACTTCACTGCACTGCACTTCACTGCACTGCACTGCACTGCACTGCACTGCACTGCACTGCACTGCACTGCACTGCACTGCACTTCACTTCACATCACTTCCTACACTGCACTGCACTTCACTGCACTGCCCTGCACTGCACTGCACTTCACATCACTTCCTACACTGCACTGCACTGCACTGCACTGCACTGCACATCACTTCCTGCACTTCACAGCACTGCACTTCACATCACTGCACTGCACTGCACTGCACTGCACTTCACATCACTTCCTACACTGCACTGCACTGCACTGCACTGCACTGCACTGCACTGCACTGCACTGCACTGCACTGCACTGCACTGCACTGCACTGCACTTCACATCACATCACTTCCTGCACTTCACATCACATCACTGTACTGCACTGCACTGCACTGCACTGCACTGCACTGCACTGCACTGCACTGCACTGCACTGCACTGCACTGCACATCACTGCAATTCACATCACTGCATTTCACTGCACGGCACGGCACTGCACGGCACTGCACGGCACGGCACGGCACTGCACTGCACTGCACTGCACTGCACTGCACTGCACTGCACTGCACTGCACTGCACTGCACTGCACTGCACTGCACTGCACTGCACTGCACTGCACTGCACTTCACTTCACATCACTTCCTACACTGCACTGCACTTCACTGCACTGCACTGCACTGCACTGCACTTCACATCACTTCCTACACTGCACTGCACTGCACTGCACTGCACTGCACTGCACATCACTTCCTGCACTTCACAGCACTGCACTTCACATCACTGCACTGCACTGCACTGCACTGCACTGCACTGCACTTCACATCACTTCCTACACTGCACTGCACTGCACTGCACTGCACTGCACTGCACTGCACTGCACTGCACTGCACTGCACTGCACTTCACATCACATCACTTCCATCACTGTACTGCACTGCACTGCACTGCACTGCACTGCACTGCACTGCACTGCACTGCACTGCACTGCACTGCACTGCACTGCACTGCACTGCACTGCACTGCACTGCACTGCACTGCACTGCAATTCACATCACTGCAATTCACATCACTGCAATTCACATCACTGCATTTCACTGCACGGCACGGCACTGCACTGCACTGCACTGCACTGCACTGCACTGCACTGCACTGCACTGCACTGCACTGCACTGCACTGCACTGCACTGCACTGCACTGCACTGCACTGCACTGCACGGCACGGCACGGCACGGCACTGCACTGCACTTCACCTCCTGCACTGCACTGCACTGCACTGCACGGCACGGCACGGCACGGCACGGCACGGCACGGCACGGCACGGCACGGCACGGCACTGCGCTGCGCTGCACTACACTTCATATCACTTCCTGCACTTCACAGCACTGCACTCCACATCACTGCACTGCACTGCACTGCACTGCACTGCACTGCACTGCACTGCACTGCACTGCACTGCACTGCACTGCACTGCACTGCACTGCACTGCACTGCACTGCACTGCACTGCACTGCACTTCACATCACTTCACATCACTTCACAGCACTGCATTTCACATCACATCACATCACTGAACTGCACTGCACTGCACTGCACATAACTTCCTGCAATTCACAGCACTGCACTGCACTTCACATCACATCACAGCACTGCATTTCACATCACATCACATCACTGAACTGCACTGCACTGCACATAACTTCCTGCAATTCACAGCACTGCACTGCACTGCACTGCACTTCACATCACTGCACTGCACTGCACTGCACTGCACTGCACTGCACTGCACTGCACTGCACTGCACTGCACTTCACATCACTTCACTTCACATCACTTCACATCACTTCACAGCACTGCATTTCACATCACATCACATCACTGAACTGCACTGCACTGCACATAACTTCCTGCAATTCACAGCACTGCACTGCACTGCACTTCACTGCACTGCACTGCACTGCACTGCACTGCACTGCACTGCACTGCACTGCACTGCACTGCACTGCACTGCACTGCACTGCACTGCACTGCACTGCACTGCACTGCACTGCACTGCACTGCACTGCACGCACTGCACTGCACTGCACTGCACTGCACTGCACTGCACTGCACTGCACTGCACTGCACTTCACATCACTTCACTTCACTTCACTTCACATCACTTCACATCACTTCACAGCACTGCATTTCACATCACTGAACTGAACTGAACTGCACTGCACTGCACATAACTTCCTGCAATTCACAGCACTGCACTGCACTTCACATCACTGCACTGCACTGCACTGCACTGCACTGCACTGCACTGCACTGCACTGCACTGCACTGCACTGCACTGCACTGCACTGCACTTCACTTCACATCACTTCACATCACTTCACAGCACTGCATTTCACATCACATCACATCACTGAACTGCACTGCACTGCACATAACTTCCTGCAATTCACAGCACTGCACTGCACTGCACTGCACTGCACTGCACTGCACTGCACTGCACTGCACTGCACTGCACTGCACTGCACTGCACTGCACTGCACTGCACTGCACTGCACTGCACTGCACTGCACTGCACTGCTCCGCACTGCACTGCACTGCACTTAACAGCACTTCACATCACTGCACTGCACTTCACTTCACTGCACTGCACTTCACTGCACTGCACTTCACTGCACTTCACTGCACTGCACTTCACTGCACTGCACTGCACTGTACAATGCACTGCAGTGTCCGGTCCGGTGCTGTATACTGTTGTGTTGTACAGTTTGTGGTACACTACAGTATGTTGTATTGGTGTACCCTATATGCCAAACTATATGCAGTATACTGTTGTGTCATACAGTTTGTTTTGCACAACAATATGCTGTATTGTTGCACTATATATGTGTTAAACTATATGCAGTATTTGTGACACTTGTATACCGTTGTGTCTGGTAGTCTGACCAGTGGTTGGCGTGTGCTGTTAGGGCTCTGCCTCTCACCACTGCAATGCAACGTTAAGCCCAGTTGGACGGGGTTAGTACTTTGGTGGGTGACGTTGTCGAGCTTGAGACTCATGTAAGTAGAGTTTAGTTGGTCTCTCCTATGTTTCGAGGGGTTTTCGCCGGGTTCTCCGGTTTTCCTCCCTCTGTAAAACTATGGTAAAACCAGGTGTATTTAACCCTGTATAAATAAAGTTTCAGTTTGTTGTCATAATTTTATGAGCAGACTAAATCAGTTATATGTTTACAATAAACTATTCTTTTATAGGTTGCTGAACCGGTTAAGATTATTTTATCAAGGTGGATCTATGAAGGAGAGCTGGACGACGCTTTCAACGAGGTTTGTTTACTATTATTTTGTATTTCTGTACTTAAATAGGAGGAGTGAATACTAATCAAACTTTAAGTGTTCAAAATTGAAGTGTAAAGTAAAGCGACTTTATTTATGGAAGGTGACGTATATCAAAGTGTTGTTGTGTTTTATATACCTCAGCATTAAAAAGTTTTAAAATATTTTTTTGCTTTGTTAGTTCAAATGGATTTTCACGCTTAAAATGGCGATTTTTTATCGAGCGCTCGAAATTACTATGCAGTTTCAGTTTTGTTTTCTTAACACAAAATGTATATTATTATGTATATTATTATTATTATCATCACACATTATGTATATTATTGACCAGCAAAGAAACATACCTGTGGTCACTTTTTTACTCAATTTGTTTATTAAATCTCTTGCTTACAAAACAAAAACTGTCCTCCATTTTGTTTTGCCCGGAGGTGAATAGTGCAGGATATCGCGAGATTGAGGAGCCAATCAGATTGCGTAAAAACCACTATTTATTCCAAGGTGTATGCTAATATGTCATATTTCGTGATATTGTAATATATATATATATATACGTCAGGTTTGCGACACGGAAGCCGTACAGTGCTCAATACAGAACTGTAGAGCGTTCATATAAATACTAAGACGGTTAAAAAAATTAAAAACTGCTACTGATGATCGCCAGCAAAGCCTGAGCGTGAAACTCGAGTAGCAGTTTTTAATTTTTTTAACCGTCTTAGTATATATATATATATATATATATATATATTAGATGATTTGGTGTGTAGTATCGCTGTATATTTTTACGATATATTTACGAGCCAGCAGGGCGAGTCAAAATACAAACAACGAGTAAAAATATACAGCGATACTACACACCAAAACATCTAATAAGAGATTTATTATACAACTGCTCTGATCAACAAATTTTTATGGAAAAAGAAAACTTTAAAAGGCCAGAGAAGTAGCGTGACTTGCACTAGGACAAAATAATAAGCATACATGAAGTAGTCTCCCGTGTGATAAATTTGATTGGCTAACAATCCAAATAACGTGCAAATAACTAACTATCCAATATCGCTATATATTTGCACTCATTTTTAGCGTTATTTGGACAGTTTTTAATGCAGTTGTATAATAATCGGTGATATTCCGCTATATTCCGTAGTATTCCTTTATATTCCGTAATATTATACAATTATAGACCTTTCGCTCGGGGTATTCCACAAAAAATTACCCCGGCCGAGTGGTAGTTTTTTTGTGGAATATCCCGAGCGAAAGGTCTATAATTGATATATTATACCGAAACATATTAATTTTCAATTTGTCAGCTTTTCATTGTCTGTTTCCCGAGTTCTGTTGATATTAAGTGTCGTATCAAGGCTTTTGGATGCATTTGTTGTTTTCTTTTTACTTCCTGAATTCTTAATTTCTTGTAACCTATTTTCTTGTAACCTAACAATCTTCTTGTCAACATCTGAATGTTCGAGCGATTGTCCCGCCAAACTCCGCCATTGTTGACAGCTTCGTGAATCGTGCGTGGCATTCACGCGTGGTACACGAACTATATTCCCCGCTGTGGCGGGGTACTTGACTATTATACCCCGCTACAGTGGGGTATATCACTTTAATACTATGAAGTGAGGGGTAATTCGATGATTAATTGACTGATCACGTGGTACAAATCAAGCGTTCTGACTGGACAATTTACAGGTGAGGTATAGTATTCCGCCATATTCTGTGATATTTCGCTATATTCTTGGGTTTCACCCACGTGACCGACAGCCATATTGGATTGCTAAAACAATAGGAAATTTGTGAATAAGAATAGAGCTAAATCCCAATGGGATTCATTTAGGACACAAATATGGCCGCCGTTTTATTGTTTTGGGGCACAAATATGGCCGCCGTGACGTCACGTGAAACCCAGCAATTCCGTGTTATCCCGCTATATTCCGCCATATTCCATGATATTCAGCTATATTCCGTGATATTTTGCCATATTTCGTGATATTCCGTCATGTTCCGTAATATTTCGCCATATTCCGCTATATTCGCTATAGTCCTTGACCTTATATACGCCATATTTCGTGATTAAACGTATAAAGTTGTCCTTAAGCAGCATTGGTAAAATTAAGTAAAATCAAATGAAGCCTATATGCAGCTGTTTGTTAAGAATTTTTTATTAAAAATATTGTTTGATCTATCGTCGTTCTATGACATCATCAGAAACTCTTTCGTCGTAGAACGAAACAAATTTCATGTGATTTTACTTTAAATTTTTTATATTCTTCCATATTCCGTGATATTCCGCCATATTCTATGATATTCCAGTATATTCTATGATATATTCCGGTATATTTTGTGACCTCCGCCATATTCCGTGATATTTTGCCATATTCATGTTATTCCGCCATATTCTATTACATTCCGCCATATTCCTCTATATTTAACAATTAGACAACGAGCCCGAGTTTTCTATGAGCGAATAGTCAACGAGGCGAAGCCGAGTTGACTATCGCTCATAGAAAACGAGGGCGAGTTGTCTAATTGTTTTATTATAAATTTACCAACAAAAGTTAAATGAATTCTCGACCATAACGTATTCTTTGAGGCTCGTTTAACCAACAATAAACGTTCAAGAGTCATTTCGGACATTTCCTTGGTCCCATACGGTAACTGATGGAAAAGTAAAGTTTTCTTGCATAATTTAACATGATTTTCTTGTACAATATTGAAACAATATATATCCACTTATTTGATTTGTTAAAAATGACAAAAAGTTGAAAGAAACATTCAATTTAGCATGTAGTTTACATCACGAATTCTTGTCAATAGCAAGCGTAATTTTGAAATGTGTTTTGTTTGCAGATATTTCGTTTTAAACGAACACAGATAAACAATTTAACGATCTTACCATTAATAATTTCCATTCTAACCATTTTGTAGCTGTTTTTGTTTTCTGTAGAACTTATTGCTTCACCTAAATGTTCAATTTCTTCTGTAATTTGCCCACTCATATTATGAATTTCGGCGCCATTGTTGCTTAGCAGAACAACCGCTGGCTCTAATGATCATTGCTCGTGACATACTACGCATTTTGTGATTGGTCAATTTCGTTAAAAGAAGGCTTTTCATTGGTTATCGCCAGTGGTTTCTATCAGCGGATAGTAACTCTTGCGATAGCCAATGAAATTCAAGGATTTGTGATAGAAACTTGTAAATTTATACTAATACGTGATATTCCGATGTACTCCGTGATATTCCGTCATATTTCGTGATATTCTTTTTTAGCATATATCTCGCAGGTGAATAGTGCTTTTCATGTAATCTGATTGGTTCCTCTAGCTTGGGATATCCTGCACTATTCATAGACCGGCAGCCCAGAGCATTTTGATCAAACGAACAGGGTACCAATATCCGAGTACAGGAACATTTATTGTGTAACCTCGCATATTTAGACATGGATGTCTGCCAGGGACCCCCTGCTGCGTGTGCCCCCGGATCAAACATAGGAGGTACCACATGAAACCAAGATACAAGAACAATTACACTATACTAAGTATAAAATATCCATTGCCAGACAAGTTGTCTGCTGCATAAGGCCCACCAGATCCTCCTCCCCCCCCCCCCCCCCCCCCAAAAAAAAAAAGAAAAGAAAAAAAGGGTTATACGTCCATGTCCTATTTACACGAATTGCCATCCTTAGGTTAGGTTGTGTGTTGGGGTAAGGCTTTCATGAAGTACTTGGGTTATGTAGGACATGGAATTATTACCAAAAAAAGGGTCCCAAAATTTGGGCTGGATCAAACATCGGAGGTACCACATGAAACCAAGTTAAAATGAACAATTACATTCTACTAAGTATAAAATATCCATTGCCAGACAAATTGTCTGCTGCATAAAGCCCGCCAGACACCCCGCAAAGCATACCCCTCACTCCCGCATGAATGCGGGCTCGGGAAACAAGATGGCAGCGCTGGCTGCGAAATGATCTAGTATACTATTATACTATTACACAAATTAAAAAGCACTGTTAGTGTTTAGCATAAAGAATTATTTACTGCATGGCGGGATTTGCCCGAATAGTAATAGTAAGAATGTTAAACTTGTTATTTCATTTATGAGGTATATGCTAAAGCAATTATTCACCTCAGTGACGGTGAATAGTGCTGGATATATTAATGGAATAATGACTAGAAAATTGTAAAGAAACATACCTGTGGACGCTCTTCTACTTAATTTTGTTGACTTTTCTCGCTATTCTACGACATCAGCCTTGTTTATCAACAAAATCTCATGCGTACATTTTAGTAGTTTTGATTCCCACTAATATACCTAATATACTGATATATATATACGCGAAATTTACGTATTCCATCAAAAACAATGTCAAATTTCATCAAGACAAATTTCAGCATCACTCAATGACACACATGAACCCGTGCTGTACATGTAAATTCGTACTGCACTCCTAAAGATGGAAAATTAAACACGATATAACTCATTCCTGTCCGAGGGCTTCTCCAGAGGTGAATACAATCATCTGGCGTTAGCCAGAATAAAAGAATAAAATACTAAAGACCAATTCCGACAGGAAAGAGTTAATCGCAGAGGCTATACGATGTTTCTGGTTAAGTTTGCCAATAACCATACTACGCTGTAACTGTTGAATATGTTATTATGTATGCCGTGGAATTGGCGTTTGTTGTTTTAATTAGAACTAATCTCGTTTCTTAGATATGGTGCATGTGTTTGACCTTTATATAAATGTATTTTCAAGGGAACAGTAAAATCGTGTATATTTCGATCAAACTATTGCGCGGTGCCCTGAAAGTTGGCTTCAAACCGCTTTATATTCTGTGTGTGATTTCGTTCGTTAGCAACGGCAAGCGACATTTTTGTCGGGACATTTTTTAACGCGATGTTTTGAACGCCACAGGGCACCGCTTTGTAGCACTGTGTCTGGTTATCTCCTTAGTGTGAATAAAATAGTCCAACGTTAGCCAGAGTAAAATGTAAAAGAATGTTTAAGACGACTGAAACCATGCCAAGTTAATTAAATTGACGTAATTTGTTTCGTGGAAGGGCTATTATGTAGCGACGGGATATCAATTAAAAGGAACTGAAGGTCAATTGTCTAGGTAGAAATTTTGTGCTCTCATTTAAAAAAGGTGTTATTTTATTGCATTTTTATGAAATATTATTTAGTTGTGTTGACATCATATATCATTATGATACGTGATAAACAAGAACAACGAGGATCTCCTTGTTTTTTGATGAATAAGTTGTTGAAATGAAGTAAGGACGTATGAATTTTACTTGAGATGGTTATTGCAACAAGTCGAGTCAATGTTCAATAACAAAGTAGTCTTGACTTATATATGACCTTGAACCTACAATGCATGAGATTAAAGTAATATGTTTATAGAGCTACCTTCTTTGTTAAGAACATTTTGGGTGCCTAATGTTGACTAATTCCTAAAAACAAAAGTAATGTAGTCAAGCAGTATAGGTCAAGTATACCCAAACCATAGATCGGTTCTGATAGCTTTGGTCTAAACGTTTGTATTCATATTTACACTATACCTACGTGGCACTAAAATTAAAAATAGAAGTGATGATATTTTTTTAACAGTGTAGATGTTATCCAAACAGTGAAATAAATGTAGTGTGCTGCGTAGGCAGTGTTGAAATACAAATCGAAATATAATAGTAAGGTTTGAGTACTGCCGGAATTATTGAACGTAGTTTCTAACGTTTTTAGCGTTTCGTCAGAGAGAAGGGCCTTCGTTCGAAAAGTGTAGATGTTACTCAGGTTCAATTTTATTTGGATTATGATATGCTGGAAATTAATGAATTTCCGAAAATAGCCAAATGTTCACCAAGACAAAAAGAGAGCTGTATCCTATCATTTTCACAAGGAGTACATATGTACAAAACAATTAGTAAAGGACACAGGCACGAAGTTAAATCGCTACAATAGGCATAATAGTCCTTATGTCTTTGCTTGATAGCGAATTTCTTATAGCTAACTAAGAGAAATCTTGTACTGTGTCTTGTACTGAGAAAAATTTAAACATATGTAAAATATGTTCGTGTGTAAAGATGTTGTTTTAATGAAAATTGTGATTGTCTGTTTTGTTTGAGTGCAGTAAAAATTGAGCGTCGATGATTTAGATTGTCCGTGTTATAGTGTTTACTTGTGATCGTTTAGGCAAATTATGAAAAACGCTGAAAGTTATTTCGTTATTATTTAAGACCAGCGGAAATTATTTATACATATACGTATCGTTTGACAAATCATTAATCAATCATCAATATATAGGTCTATTGTGCAAATAGATTAGTATCTTTAATGAACATTCGACGCTGTTTTGGCGGACGTATATTTTGGCTGTTTTTCAAACCACTGTCTACGATGTCGACACTTTGTTGATAGCTGCTTTTATCAAATTGGCTTAATAGCAATATTTCATGTTCTATTCCTGGTACACCTGGCTGCGAATTTTCCTTACAATTAGCATCTCAACAAATAACATTGACTTACTAGATTATAAATTGAACGTATTACAACATTTACAATACTGGCAAGTCGTAAACGGAAGAGTGTAAAAAGGTGGAGTGCTGTGTAGGCAGTGTTTTGAACTGAGCAAAGTGAAAAGGTAGTAAACTGCCGAGGTTTTTAGTGACGAAAAACTGACGTTTTCACTGGAGCCCGTCATCAGAGTAAAATGTGATGCAATTATACTCTGACGAAGGGCTCCGCTTGAAACGTCAGTTTTTTGCTACTCAAAATCTCGGCAGTTTACTACCTTTTCATTTTGAGATGTTTTGTTTAGAAACAATTGCGTACATCACTTGATAGGTCTAGCCTTCCAGGGACATGCCCCCCGGAAAGTTTTGAAGTGTAAGGTCTTTAAAATCACATTTCCTTTTCCCTACGTATTCTGTAACTTGTTTGTCTTTTCTATGCATGCATGATTAGCAGTAAGAAGCTCGGTTAGCAGTTAGAAGTAAAATCGTCTGGCGTTAGCCAGTGTAAAATACTTTAGTATGTTGCATAAGCATGCCGCGTGCATGGTTTCAAAAGGAATGATGCAGTCACAAAGGAGTTAATCGCGCGCGATTGATACTAGTTCCTCAAATATTGTGAAATATAATTTTCATCCAGAGCTGTGGAGGCAAGTACCTGCCGACACCCTGCGGACAATGGTCAATTAAATGAAAAAATCATTCAAGGGGAAAAGTTATCATACTAGTGCATCTTGACGTCACTATAAGCTATTTACGTGCGCACGCTTCGACGCACACGAAATTACTAAAAATACCTAAATCAAGTGACCAGACGTATAGTTGTTGGCGAATTTTCTTGTAGGTAATCCCATATTTCAACCATTAAGTTAGATTAGTTTTGATTAATCAGAAGAATGCTCTTTGTCGTCTTTTAATCCTAAATTTTAACCCAATTAATTTATAGATTGTTTGTGCATGGTAATATCAAATTTTGCCAATGACAGCTGATTGGAATTGAATAATGAAACAAAATCTTTAATTTTCTCTAGGTCGTATACTACTTTTAAGAGTGTATTTTACTCTGGCTAACCCCAGACGTTCCTATACTCGCCACAGGGAGAAGGGAAAGGGTGTTAGAACAAGTTGGAAAATTATCCCTCAATTCTTTCTAGGTGGTGGCGATGTTTAAATTCTTATATTGTATTTGTCTCTTGATAACGTCAGGCGATTTTACTGGAAAAGGGTTAAGCTTAAGGCATTTTGCTGTAGTAGTCAGAGTTCGAAGTAACGTTCAGAAAATATGCCTAATTTTGTAGGCTGTTTTTTGTAGGTCAAAATTTTTGCCGGCTGTTTCCCAAGCAGCAAAGTTACGTTCTGGACATAGGCCCAAATAACCGCCGGCAACGTCCTAAAACTGCCGGCTGCTATTTCGAACCCTGGTAGTTACATGACGCTGTATATAGATTGGTTATAGTGAAGAAATTCATGTTGACTATTGCAAGTGCAAGGGATAGGCAGTGGCGGCAAGCCAAGGGTAGACAAGGGCAAGGTTATTAAGCGAGGGCAAGGGTAAATCCATGAACTTCTGAAGGGTCAGGATGCGTCTAGCCTGCGTCACAGACGCTCATGGGCGCAAAAAGATCAAATTTGACACACGCTATGACATAGGTTAGCATAATCTGTCATTACCATTTTCTTCATATAATCAGAAATGATTATACAGGTCTAGCTTTTGTAGTTTATTTAGTATGTTGATTGTTTAACTGTCACATACGAATTGATTGACAACATTGAACTGCGATACTTAATATACTTTTCGTCTTGTTTACACTTGGGTATCCACTATCCAGTATTGTGCGTGATTAATAAAATACAAAACAATGGACAGTCCGAATAGGGTTGCAAGTTAGTGGAAAACCTTTTCAACCTTTTCCCGAGTGTTCAGTGTTTTGTATTTTATTGATTTACTCAACAAATCTTAACCTCGACAATTCTAATAAAAGTTGAGATGTTTTAAATTCTGGTAATTAAAGTTAATTAACGTATTATATTAATTTGTTATGTTATGTAATGTAATTATTCTTTTTAAACTATTGAATATTGGTGGTTTAAGCTTGATGGAATGGTGAATTTTGTTTTTAACCGGCCACAAATGGCATAAATATTTGTAAATATTATCAGTATATTATAATTGTATATTATTATTATTATTATTATTATTATTATTATTATTATTATTATTATTATTATTATTATTATTATCATCATGATGATGATGATTATTATTATTATTATTATTATTATCAATTCAACGTTGATTAACTTAGATGTACTACTGGCAACAGTGAAGCGCCGCATCACTGCGTCCTCTAATATAGATACAGAAGTTGGTACACTTTCAGAGGCACAACGATATCCTATCCGATACAATTTAAACACCGCCGCCTTAGATTTGTTTAATTCATGTCCGTTTAAATGTTAAAGATAATTAAAATTTTGAAAACTCGACGAGTGTTTTGTTTTTTTGTAGTTTTTTGTGGCTGCTGACTACAGTGTACCAGATGAACGATTATGGAATGAGAAATACAGTATCAGGAAAACTATGTTGCCTTCTTTTATTTCACTTGAGTTGGGAACCAAGGTAGGGCTGTAAATATTCTTTACTTTTCTAAATGTCAATAATGATGGAAAGGGTCCATGAGACTCTGTAAACGATTCAATTTTTCTACACGAACAAAATTGACGTTTTGGAGGACGTGTGTGTCTTAAATCAGTAGACCTTTCCGCATGAAGTGCGTGGATAATGCGTTGAAAGATTTGATTGGCTCTCGCAAAACTTCGGATTTCCAACCTCGTTCCCAGGGCCATTTGTGGGGGCTGGGCCAAGATGGCGGCTAAAAACAAAATGGCGGGAACAAATGGCCCTGGCACAGGCTGAGCTATCATCACATCTGATTGGTCTAGATAACATTGGATGTTTTAGGTATTCTGATTGGTGGAAACAAGGCAGGCGGCAGGCTAACTCGCGGACATTTGTTTATAGGGCTCAAATTATAAATAAGTTATGGCAGCAACTTCAAAATGAATGAAATGTGAGAAAAGATGGCGAAACACCCGTAAAAACGTTGGAGGAATGTGTAATGATGGGTCGTGTCCAGGGCCATTTGCTCGCGCCATTTTGTTTTTGACCGCTATCTTGGCCGAGCCCCCACAAATGGCCCTGGGGACGATGGATTCAGTGCCTGTTTTCAGTAATATACCATTTTGATTTCCAATTTTGTTAACAAGCACTGTATAGGTTGCGGACTTTCAAGACTTCGGACAGCTTTGGGCATTAGCCAATCAGATTTGTCAAAATATCACGTGATACAATCACTTCATGCGGAAACGTCTATTGGTGAATAACGAGGTTTGCAATAGTTAAATCAATAATGCATCCCATCCCGACCACTGATCTCAATACAACTGGATGGGACATTTGGACTGTCCAGTTTTACGTGCCAGCTGTATGCTTACGTGACCACTACGTAAGATGGCCGCCACTTAACATTGTAAGAAAAAGTGCTGTTTAAGTGTTATACGATGCAATGTTGAAAAAAATTACTGTAATTGTTGTAGAAAATAGAATCGTTTTATACTTTGTGAAGCGATTGCAGCAACTTTTCTGGAAACGACCATCAAACAGCATAAGCTTGTTAAACTGAGCATGTCAAACAATGCATTTGTTGATGTGAATGCATAAAAAATGGCGCGCTATAAATGAGGACCATGACTGCTAACAAATAATAATTTTTGTGCAATAGAAATAACAAGTATTTTCTGTGCTTAGATACTGAATATTGGTAAATCAATAAACTTTATTCATCAAGTTTGCCACGACCGTTTCACATTGCAAGAACGCAAGTTGCTAAAAGAAGTCAATCAAGGTAAATTAAAACTAGTTGATTATTAGACTAACATACAGTTCTCTATAACACACAATTCTCCATTACATACAGCCCTTCATAACATACAGTCCTTCATAACATACAGTCCTTCATAACACACAGTCCTTCATAACATACAGTTCTCCATAACATACAGTCTTCATAACATACAGTCCTTCATAACACACAGTCCTTCATAACATACAGTTCTCCATAACATACAGTCTTCATAACATACAGTCCTTCATAACACACAGTTCTCCATAACATGCAGTTCTCCATAACATACAGTCTACCATAACATACAGTCTACCATAACATACAGTCCTCCATAACATACAGTCTTCCATAACATACAGTCTACCATAACATACAGTCCTTCATAACATACAGTCTACCATAACATACAGTCCCTTCATAACATACAGTCTTCCATAACATACAGTCTACCATAACATACAGTCCACCATAACATACAGTCCTTCATAACATACAGTCTACCATGACATACAGTCTACCATAACATACAGTCTACCATAGCATACAGTCTAACATAACATGCATTTTTGCTTTGTTTTTGTTTTTTTTAAAAGGCGTGTCTTGTAGCTGTAGGGAACAATTATCCATATTTTTATTATAGGTTCAGCGAGACTGACTGATAAAGAAGACTTTGGAGGTACAGCGCTGCAAGAAGCTATTGATGTTGCTTACAAAGAAACCAGCAAATACTTGCTAGAAATTCTGTTTAATAAATACAAATTTGTGGAACATTTAAAGGTAAATATTATTCTCGTTTTGAAACAGTTGTTAGTATTTGTGCTCTCTGTCAAGTTTTTCATCAATATCAATTTTAACGTATTTATTTTGTCATTTTTACAGTTCTTAGTTAACCAATTCTTTGAATTCGTTTATTTAATTTTACAAATTTTACATAGGCAATGAGAAGGTATCTTCTTCTTGGCCAAGGAGATTTTATCAGACATTTAATGGATTTACTTGAGTAAGAATATATTTGAATCCTATAATTATATTTATATACATTACTACCCTAGGGTACGATGTTGCGTCGTCGTCTTCCTCCTCCTCATCATTATCGTTATCATCATCATCATCACCATCATCATCATCATCATCATTATCGTTGTCATCCTTGCCGTTCCCTTCTCCTCCAAATCCACCACCACCTCTTCTTCCTCCTTGTCCTCCTTGTTTTCCTCCTTTTTTTCCTCCTTCTTTTCCTCCTTCTCCTTCTTCTCCTTATCATCATCTCTATCGTCGTTGTTGTCATTGTATTTTTCCTCTTCATCATTATCATTCACTTCTACACCGAAAAACATACGGACAGAATTTAGAAAAATTCTCATCCAAGCTTAATCTACATTCAATCAAAATTTTATAGATTTGTTCGACTAATTTTTCCACAAATTTTTATGAAAATTTGTTCATAACGTTCTGACATACTCTACTGACAAACAAACAAACAAACAAACAAACAAACAAACAAACAAACAAACAAACAAACAAACAAACAAACAAACAAACAAACAAACAAACGAACGAACGAACGAACGAACGAACGAACGAACGAACGAACGAACGAACGAACAAACAAACAAGCAAGCAAGCAAGCAAGCAAGCAAGCAAGCAAAAGTTGTTTGCTTGCAAACAAACAAACAAACAAACAAACAAACAAACAAACAAACAAACAAACAAACAAGCAAACAAACAAACAAACAAACAAACAAACAAACAAACAAACAAACAAACAAACAGTAAAGCCAAAACATGATGATAGCGATTACGAAGATGATGATGATGATGATGACGGCCACAAAGACGACGACGTTGATAATTTAAGGTAAAAAGTTGCTTACGTTTTTGTTTTCTAATTATTTAGAGCAGATCTTGCGAAGCCTGCTAGTACGTTATACACACACAACCTTTCTGGTGTTCTTGAAGCGGCAATTAGAGCTACTAATGCGCAATTTGAAGATCCTGGTATAATAGACAGGCTCGACTGCAGATTACTTGAGGTATGTTTGTGCATTTCTGCACTTATGAATGCAGGTATGCGTAGATTAATACAGCTTTTCATGTGTTTTTTTCGCTGTATATATCTCGATATATAGCGTACTTTTACATATCGCAATGTATAGCGTACTTTAGCATCAGTATAGCGCACTGTGGCGTCAGTATAGCGTGCTTTGGCGTCAGTATAGCGTACTGTGGCGTCAGTATAGCGTACTGCGGCGCCAGTATAGCGTGCTTTGGCGTCAGTATAGCCAGGGCGCTCTAAAACACGGGCGGGGAAACGCGCATATAATTTGGCGAGCTACGTATGATGCATCAAAGGACTGGCACGAACGCGCTTGGGCTCAGAAAATCAACAAAAACACAATTTCAATGGCGACAAAAAAATGAAGAGTACCCGAGATAAATTCCTCTTTTTCAAAAGGAAGAAAACTTATTACTGCCATTAGAAACACAAATAAAGAACAAGTAACTCATTCAGATTAAATTTGTTTTAATTATATGTTGTCAAGGATTTATTTTAGATTAATAAAATCACAATTGTTTATCGTGAGAATTGAAAAGATTCCTAAAAATTTACAATTTTTGAAGGGCGCACGCCGTTAAAATCATGTTTTCTCTGCGAATCGGTTGACAAAAGTGAATTTGAATACACCAACGTAAAGACAATTAAATAGGCTTTCGAAGTGACATAGTCACCGAACGTGCTTTTTTTGTGCTTTTTTCGTAAAATTGACATTTCGCCAACCCGGCATTTTGGAAAATTTTCTTTTCCATTCTCGTCACTGACTATAGCTTTATAAACTGAAAAACTGCTAACACTTTCAAGTTTAAAACCCCTTGCTTCTTTTAAAGAGCATTCACATGAATATATACGCAGTACTAAAACCCTGTTGCCAATAGTGTTAAATATACGACGAGAACTTTTAAAACAAATTTCAACCAAACGATGTAAATAAAAATGCCAAAGTTTACTACAAGTCTGCATCACTATGTCTGCATGCGACTCAAGCTATATAGTTTACGACGGTAAAAACAAGATTATAGTATTCTTTGTTTGCCAAATTTTATGTGCACAGAAATACTATAGACGTTGACAACAGGCTTGCTCAAATTTTAGCGGAAAGCATTTAAAAGAAACAATAAAAATCGAGAACGTTTTCGGCTTTGTGTTTTAATATACCCAGATTAAACAATCTTATGCAGTTCAGCATATTTTGTTTAGGTAATATCATAACACTTTAAAGAAAAAAACATGAAACTAAAAAACACTCTTACGTCCATGCATGCACAGATTAACATTATATATGTGTACGAGAAACTGGTAACTACAATTATTGCATGTTGCAGACAAAATTCGATCATACTAAGCTTAACTTATATCTGAAAATTATATTTACAGTTGTCGAACGGCCGAAGACAGTACTCTATAGCTAGTCAAATTTACAGCACAAGCGACCAACAACGTACGATAATATAGTTATAGATATTTTACATGCAAAAAGAGTACTGAAGTGTCTCTTACCATCTACTTCTGTCTCCGTTTTAAACACATCTGATCAGTCAAGTCCATTATTTACAGATTACAGTGAGATACAGTTGGTAATCACGGCCGCTTGAAGTTTGACTATTTTTTTTGTGGCTTCTAAAGTTTGAGATTCATTCAAGACTATAACTAGTATGTAGGAAAATAGTTCATCAAAATAACATTTATAGAGCAAATAAAGCAAGATTACGACTTAAAAAAAGCTGGAAACAACACATATACTTGATAGCATGGAGGTTTGACTTTCACAGACCACAGGTACAAGTCTTCGGCTTCGTCTTGAGGTATCTGAATCAGCCATATAAACATGCAATTATAGTGAATCTTTTTTTTTTCATCATTACTGTAATTTTTAATGCGGAGGTTTCTTAGCATCTTCTTTCAGCCGTCTCAGTTTTCTTCGCTCATGGTTTCTTCTACTTTCGAAAATGAAATTTAAAAATCGAAGCTCGACCAGTGATATATGCGGGGGGTACGCGCATCACACATAGATCAGGGCTCCCATTGCCGTTTCCCCGCCCGTGTTTTATAGCGCCCTGGTATAGCGTACTGTGGCGTCAGTATAGCGTACTTTGGCATCAGTATAGCGTACTGTGGCGTCAGTATAGCGTGCTTTGGCGTCAGTATAGCGTACTTTGGCGTCAGTATGGCGCACTGTGGCGTCAGTATAGCGTGCTTTGGCGTCAGTATAGCGCACTGTGGCGTCATTGTAGCACATTTTAGCGTCCGTTGCACTTTGGCTTTAGTATAGCGTCATTTGGCGTCTGTATAGTTGTATAGTCGCTGTCTGTATAGTGTACTTTAATTGCCTTCAGCATAGCCCACTTTGCTTTTCGTATAGCATGATCTGATGTAGGATTGAAAAAAATGCTTTCTTAGGTTTCTCCAGGAGATTGTGGTTGGGATGTTTTCAGTTTGTATTACAAGGTGGATGGTCCAATTGGTACAGTAAGTAGCACTTTGAAGAAACTACTGATAGCATTTAATTTATTTAATTGCTTATAAGATTACTTGTAAGAATTCAAATGTATCGTAAGCATTTCAAATCAACAAAGAAAAATCAGGGCTCTTGCGAATTCTTAAAAAGTTTTATTTTAACTTTTAATTTCAAGGTTCTGAAAAGGTATTATATTCTTCAGAATTTACGTTTCAGGTCTTAATTTTTATTCAAGTTGAATTCTTCCCTGCCAAGGACGTACCAAATACGAAACAAAGGGTTTTCTGATTGGCTATAAGTAATCAATTTGCATCGGTTAATTATCAATTCGTTCCCATGTTCATTCCTGATTAGGGTGACTTAAACCAATCAGAAACCTTCTTACTATGGCTATATGACTTTTTTTTCCTCGTGATCAAATTTTGGAGTTCACTTATGTACAGGGGCGAAACTAGCCCTTTTCCGTTGGGGTGGGGGGGGGGGGGGTGGTGTAGGGTAGAATTGCCCTGCTAAAATCTATGGTGCCCTGCAGCTCCGTATGTAAATTTTACCGAAATGTATATATGGAAGCCTGCCTCAATCTACATGCATTTGAACTAAATTCCACTTGTGATCTTCTAAAAGCTTCGAGATGGAGCAATACCAGATCGATAGCACACTGCGTGGTTTCGCAAAGCCTATCGGGATGATGCAATAATTGTAATTTGTCGACCAGAAAAATAATACAGAAACGCCACCGAAACTAAGGGCGCTTTCCAATTGACAAGGTTAGACCGGTCAGTCCGGCCAGAATGGACTTGCTTTTGATTAGGACCAAATTTTCCAGTCAGACCATCCCAGGCCTCAAACGAATCATGTTCCATTTAACAGGACTGACCGGTCTAACCGTGTAAATGGAAAGCCCCCCTAGACTCGGCTACCACAGGTGGCCCGAGTAATAATAATAATAATAGATAGGTAATTGAATGTAATGAAAATTTAAATATTTAGATTCACTGAAATAGTAATTTAGCCTCTGAACATGTTGTAATTAGTAATACAACCAAACATTACGTCTAAATAAATATTTTGAATAATACAACTACCTCGAGTTTTGTGCTGGGCTCTTATGTATGTCACAAGATTCTCTAGTATTTTCAGTATGTTTTGGTATGTTTGCATGAAATTGAATTTACAATCCACGACTCTCAAGCCAAATAAATACCAGTATCCACATGTACGCATTGCGTACTTATTTTTGTTTTTCTCATGATAAGCCTCGTGAACATGAGACTAAAGAGAAAATCGAAACTGTGAAATTTCTTCTTGATTCTTAACCTTCATTTCGACAGTGATAACATCATCCGCAGTGATAATTTCGTCAATTGCATTCGGGATACGGTCATAACTTCACCAAACAGCGTCGATGGACTCCGAACAGTAAACCCATCTGGTTTTTGATAAGTTCCTGAACTTCAAGGAGTTTTCGACCTCTTTTGTGGCATTCTCAAAAGCTTTATTTCTCTTGGTGCTGCTGCTAAAAAATACGTAGATATCTTGCAGTCCGTCATGCATCGATGTTACGATGGCACTCTGATTGTAGCAATGTTCGTTGAAGGTGTTGTATCGATGTCCTTGGCATGGAATATAACGCACTGATCTGCGTGCATGGACTAAGGTCACTTATTACTAATTCGTATAATATACAGAATTCTTGATGATGATCGTGCATAAAACAAGTATAATCGTCATGCATTATTTTCTCTGGACGTAAATATGTAAATGTAATCATAACTGTTTTGCCCATTTTCTAAATTTTACTCTGATTGCCCTGCCAATCGGGGTTTAGGTCTTAAATATTTGGGCTTGAATAGGAACTTAAGTTTGCTGAGATGGTAGTTGCGGAAAATATGAAAAGTGTGTTTCCTGTATACCAATAGTGCAGTCACGTACTTCTTTTGTAAATGCATATGTCACTACGATCATAGTCCCTAGAATTAAATTGTCTGGAAACGCGGTGAACATCAAAGCGGCTAAATATGAGCTGTAATTTAAGTTGAACGTAGCCTGAAGGTGCACAAATCTTTTGTTTTACGTTCATTAATATTTATACAGCAACGCTGTTATTGACTGATTGCTTCATTATACCAAAAATACAGTGTGTTCAGCAAGCGCGAAGGTACACAAACGTGAACAAAACATAGAACAAAGATTTTGGCCGTGTTTTCAGACAATTGTTTTCTAGGACTATGCTAACGACCCACTAAGATGCATTAGGTAGATTTATTTCTTCTTGTACTTAACGGTGGAATCCACTAAATGAAAACATAATTCACTTTTAGGTTTTTACACCAGAATGTACTCAAATGTACTTAAGAGTATTCAACTTTCTCTGGCGGGCTAAGCGAATGGAATACATATTGACTGCAACGTGGAAAGCACAGATGTCGAATTCAAGATTGCTGAAATCACTTCCAGGTTAGTAAGATATCGTTAGATATTAATCTTGATTTATAACCCAAAGCATGCGTCACAAAAAAACAATACCCTGTTAAACTACCGAATGTAGTAACGGTGGTGGTGGTGGTTGGTGGTGGTGGTGGTGGTGGTGGTGGTGGTGGTGGTGGTGATGATGATGATGATGATAATGATAATGATGATAAATTGGGAGAATAAGAAATGGTAGTAGGAACACAAGCCCGCTGCGTGCGTTTTTAAAATGTTATTTCAACAACAACAACACCGCCAACCCACTTCCCTAAGACCACCAACACCAACACCAACACCAACAGCACCATTAACAGCACCAACACTACCACCACAATCAAGAACACTAATGCCACCACCAACATCATCACAAACACAAACACAAACAGCACCATTAACACCACCAACACTACCACCATCACTACCATAAAAAACACCAACGCCACTACCAACACCATCAACGCCAACACCAACAACACCATGAACACCAACAACGCCATCAACACCACCACCAACACCACTATCAACAATACCATCAACAACACCACCAACGGTCATGTGTGAGCTTAACATGTTTACCGTCTTTAAATAAAGTTCTACTACTAAGACTACCACCACTAACAAGTGATTAACAATTATTATATGGCACGAATTACTTCCGGTAAAATTACGCGTTGTGGTTGGTTGCCGACGTGGCGAGATTTCTCCGGCCCCACGGGCATTATGAAAAATTTTAATGCCCTACGATTGGAAACAAACAAAAAAATCCTAATAAGAAAGTTATTGCTGCAAAACAACGAAAATAAATGAAATAAATGACGATGAACATTATAAAAGTAAATTTTAGTATCCAGACGAGAAAGAAACAGCAGAAAATAACGCTAGTCCGGTGTTTTGACGAAGTTAAAGGAAGCAAAGACCAAGAAATACATGATTGATTTTATAATAAAAAGTGCCATATAATAAACTATTAAACTATTAAACCTCGGTCTTGAATGTATTAACCTCGCTATCGCTCGGTCAATACAGCAAGACCTCGGTTTAATATTTTACCGTAAAGACCTCACTCTCTGTTATTAAAGTAGTTATTCTCTTTCTTTTTCAAAGAACTTTCTGATGTTTTACACCAGTGCCATATACTCAACTCGGAAATGATTCATTTTATCAACCAAATGCAGTATTACATAACATTTGAGGTAACTAACACATCCTATAATAAAGCAGCAATTTGTATTTTTTGTTACCCAATATGTATTCGTGTAAGTAATATATACAATATTCGCGTCCAAACTGTATGGTATTTACAACGGTTTGCCAAACGATTTTTGAATTCTTACATGAATTGGATTAGTACTAGATGTGCTATGAGCGGCCGAAGACTGGATCGAGTAACTCATTGTTCGCCAGGGTCAGAAAATGAAGCTCGCGAAATGTTGATGTGGTCTCTTGCTAATGGCGCCAGCGGGCAGCCAATACAAAAATGGAAAATTTGAACCAAGATGGATGTGGAGGAATATGTATCAATCATGTAGAATTATAGTTCTTATAGTTGTAGTGATTACTAATTTGTCTGCCGTGAAGAAATCCATCGCAGTAGTTGGAATAAGAAATAGTTTGGCCACTAATAAAGAAATATCTGATCACCAAATATTCAGGTCGCCATATATTGATGGTCATATATTTTGTATTAAAAAGAGGACTTATAAATGTTGATTCAAAGACTGTTTTTTCCCATTCGTTTCCTTGCTGTTTTCACAAAATAATTTAGTTGGTTTTTTTTCGCCGAAGTTATCTATGTATCAGAAATCACTATGGACAGAGTGAGACTCTCTCTTCCGAAGACTGCGCCAAGCAACGTATTGAACTTTACTGCGCATCTCTCAAGCTTCTTTCTCGCTTCGTCCAGACATTTTGGAGACTATTAGGGGTTGTTGGTTGGGCTTTGTGGATGGGAACACTCCTCCGTGTGAAATTATTTTATGCCATTATGTTGGGGTCAAGTTCTATTAATTTTTATACGCCAAGTCGACACATATTCGGAAGAGATGCCTCACTCTGTCGCTTAGTGCTTTGCGCATTGGATTCCCCCGTGTGCAATTAGTTTATGCCATTATGTTGGGGTCAGGTACTATTAATTTCCATACATCAAACAGACACATCTTCAGAAGAGGATGCCTCACTCTGTGTCGCTTTGTGCTTATCTTATGTAGCTTTTGTATGATTTGTATCTTCATGTCGAAAACTAGATAACCCACACAGATTGATTTCTTTTATTTTAGATTTTGGAATGTTGTTGGGCGGAGTTACTTAAGAAAGTTCACGAATCAACTAATCTAGATGACATAATTGCTGCACACCAGGCTTTTCTTGATTACATTTTATCAAGTTGCCTTATTGATAACCAGTCTAAAGTAAGTAACCTTATAGTAGAGCTGTGTCGTGCGGTGTGGCGTGGCGTGGTACCGTGCGGTGTGGTGTGGTGTGGTGTGGTGTGGTGTGGTGTAGTGTAGTGTAGTGGTGTGATTATGGAGTGGTTATGGAGTGGAGTGGAATGAAGTGTTGTGTTGTGTTATGTTGTGTTGTATAATAGCGTAGTGTAATTTTTTTTTCTGACTTGGTTTCGTCCTTTAAGGATATGCTTGATCAGCTTCGAGCAATTTTCGACCAAATCATAAAGTTCCAAGCTACTCAGGATGTATTATTTTCCAGAGCTACTTATGAGTTGGAGCTCAGAAAGAGAAGGACGCAAGACATCAAAGATAATACAGAGGAGGTCAGTTTTAAAATAAAAGTCAGGAAAAGCAGTCAAAAGTAACTTAAAAAATTATTATATTGAAAGTTGTTCAGAACATTGGTCACTGCTGTAAAACTATTCTTTATTTGTTAGATTTTATTATAAGTAATACCATGTCTTTTCGGGAAATTAGCGATTAAATTTCCCCTTTGCTTCGGGAAGATTTGTAAAAGTCTTTTCGGACTTTCACAAACCTTCCCTCGGCTGCGGGAAATTTAATCGCTAATTTCCCTCAAGTCATGGTATTAGTTTGTAATATTATGATCGCCGAGGAAAACTTTGAGAATCTTACCGACAGGAAATTTACACGGTTGATCAGATAAGTTGTATCTAATTTTCCCGTGCATGCATGTTGATGAGGGAAAATATATGCAAGCGGGAAATTTAGAAGAAGACAAAGGATTTCTTGTCTTCTAATTTTCCCCTCATCAACATGCACGGGAAAATTAGAAGACAAAGGAAAAATGTCCCTCTTGCATGAGCAATGAGGGAAGTACGAGGTTAAGGGGCTGATTAGGGACGAACCATTATTTTTCTGGAAGGGGAGATTCAAAACAAACAATTTTTTTCAGTGCTTGTACCTCCGCAAACTATTTTTTTTCAGGAGCCTTCGTTTGCAAACTATTTTTTTTAACTACAAGAGATACTTGTAAATTATTTCATCACTATTTTTAGAGCATACATGAGGTGTCTTAGATATGTGGATGGTATATGTAGTGACTGTATAATCATCTTTATCAAGGTTTCCTGACCAGCACAGTACAAGACACAGACAGTGGCGTGCTACCACAGGGTAGGGGAGCACGGGTGGCGTTAGCCTGGTACCCTGGCCCAATTTCAAAAGAAATATGGGCCAGGTAACCACTAATTTCATTCTCGCCTCATCAGGACTAAATCCACTTATGACGATTGCAATTTTACTCATAGCCACTAAAAACGCGCGAAATTTCAACCAATAGGAAAGCAGAAGTCTTTAGTGGTTACCTGGCCCATATTCTTTGATTGGGCCAGGGTACCAGGCTAGGGTACGGAGATAAGGTGTATGTGGTGAACGGAGATAAGGAGTATACCATAGGGGGTTTACATGAGGCCAGCCTGATCTCGGACTGGCCTGAATTTTGCATTTCGGTTTTTGTTTACACGAGGCCAGCCTTGAAACTATATGGGCTTAGTTTTGCTGTTACTCCAAGATTTGTCTCAATTTGCGTTACAGCTCGTGACTGCCGGAGAATCATTTATATTTTATGTGGATTTAACACCAATCTCAAACAACACAACGTATTGAGTTTGAGAGGTGAAAGTGCTTCAGTTCGGTCTAGCGGGCGAGTACCTGAGATTAGGCCGGCGTGAACGGAATCTCAGGCTGGACTCATGAAAACGATCTATAGTAAAAACACTATAACTGACCCGAAATCAGTCCGGCCTTCGCCTGAGTTCGGAAACTTTATTTTTTTTACTTTAAAGTATAAAAAAGACAACACATTTCTTTGAATAACAAGGTAATAATGAGGAAGCATTTATATATTCTTGCTTGTAATGAAACATTGTATTATATTCTTGCTTGTTGTGGTATAAACAATATTTAATAACAATTGTAACATTGGGTGCTATTAAAATAATTGGTAACAAATATTAAGTCATAGGGCTTTCATCATTGCTAGCGCTCTGCAAACATTTTGTTTTTTACTAATAATGTTTGCAAACAATTTATTTGATCTTATCAGCATCTGCAAACAATTTTTTTCAATATTTTTCACCCCCCCCCCCTCCAGAAAAATAATGGTTCATCCCTTACATGAGTCGGTTAACTGGGCTCACGCGATTGATTAGGATCTCACTGTGGTTTTGAAACTCGCATAAACTAACTGTACAAAGAATAATTGGTTTAGTTTAGATGTAAACTAATCCTAACGTTGATTAAAATCTCTTTTTGTGGCCGAGGAAAGAATTTCGTGACACGAGTCAGCCCGGCTAACCGGGCTCCCTCGGAGAACAAAAGAATCCGACGCGATCATGGTATTACAGATAATAAACGTCTTTCTTTTTGGTGTTTGGCGGTTTGAACGAATTGAGATCTGTGCCTTTAGTTAATTCTTAATGTGATTAATTATTTGAAATAGGGTTAAGATCGAATGAGGCCAGAAACTACTGTGTAAAAATATTTATTGATCAAGCTTTCGTCGTGTTACGACATCAGGATATTTTAATATATTGAATTATTTATATTTAATATTTTTACAGTAGCTTCTGGCCTGGTCGAGTTTTCTTGGGAATGTCTTCAGTATACTTATGGCGGGAAAAGTAACCCTGGACATCTGTAGAGCCATTTTGGTCGTTTCCCAAAGCTTGGCCACGAGTTCAATAAATGTTCTTGGTCACTTTCTATTTATTCTGAGTTCACGGCAAAGCTATAGCTATGCAACGACCATCATATTTACCTGTCACTTGTAGATGTGTTAAAAAAAGTCACCCTTTGTCAGATTTACTATTGGTTTGCATGTAGTAAAGTGGCCAATTACGTGGAAGCACTACTGGGCAAATAACCAATCATATGCCAGTAATTGTGTCATGTTCCATCTACATTGTAATGTTTTAGGGTCGATGGGGCTTAACCTCTGCTGAAGAGGAGCATGAAGAATGGAGAGAAGAAGATTTTAAGACAGAATTTCTACCCGTTCAGCGAGCTCAGTTGCAAATCGTTGCTCAGTCCTACGAGGTATGACTTTTTGCTTGTCAGTGCGAGGTTTCGCGGAAAACACCAAAGATTTTAACTTAATGAGAGTAACTACCCAGTGAAATGTATTGGAATAAAGTAAATGTTTATTCTTTGAAAGTTTGCATGGCGACAAATAGCAATACAAGCGAGAATTTGTGGAAACACCACGTTTAAGCAATAAATAATAACGTGGTGTTACCACAAACTCTCGGTTGTATCAAAGTAAATGCTGCTGCTGAAATCGTGATGTAATGGATAGTGGAAAGCACATTTGCCACTTACCGACAGACATTTGTTATTACCATAGATAAAGGATGGGGAACTGGATAGGAAACTTACAAAACCGGAAACGATGTTTGCACAACTTGCTATAATTATACACATATAAGCAGCTAATGCACCTAACGGGTGGTCCCACATGGCTAAAATCAAACACTGCTTGTTTAATTTCAGCTAATGCACCCGTTAGGTGCATAATTATAAGTGTATACTTATCATAGCAAGTTGTGCAAACATTGTTTCCGGTTTCGTAACGTCGTTTTAAGTTTCCTATCTATTTTCAGAAATTGCAGCTTGATGTTAGTAATAATTGTCAGTTGTTTGCTGTACAAGCTGTGCTAGTTAGTAATACTCAGAAAAACTCTTGAGCTCTAAGCTTAAATAACCTTGCTGTGCCATCTGAGTTCTAGTGGCCCAATGGTTAGAGCGTCTGGTTAGCATTCAGAAGGTTGCGGGTTCGAGTCCCACTTAGAGCTCAGAGTTTTTCTGAGTATTACTAACTAACACAGCTTGTAGCCTTGTACAGCAAACAACTGACAATTATTTCCTATCTATGTTATTACTGCACTTTGCGAGAACGACTCGCTGACGATTTACATATTAACCACAATAAAGGCTCTTTTCCACTCATCGCAGAAACTAGTTCGCAGCTCGCTGCGAGTGTTTGCATCTAATTAAAAACAACTCACAGTGCTTGTTTTCTCGTTGGGAGTTCTTTTTAATGAGATACAAGTACTTGTATTTAAAAACTTGTATCTCATTAAAAAGAACTCACAACGAGAAAACAAGCCTTGTGAGTTGTTTTTAATTAGATGCAAACACTCGCAGCGAGCTGGGTTTTGCGATGAGTGGAAAAGAGCCTTTACGGACAAAACAGAGGCATACGCTGTCTTTTGGTTATATTCATTAACAAACAGTGGTATACACATATATTACTTAATTTATTGAAACATTTCCTATTGTTTTACCATTCTAATAGAGCCACGGGGCAATTAATGAAAACGATCCCATTGGTTACCCTAGTTTAGCCCTAATTTTTCAATAAGTATACAAGTTTTATCATGGACGCCTTAACTTTATTTATGATCTTTATGTTAAAGGAGCCAACCTATTTACTATAGGATCCTATGAACTGGCCCTGAATGGTGAAAGCAACGTATTATGGAGAACACCATTAGAGTTATGATAATAAGGTGTTGCTCCGACTGACGAACCATACCGGACAAGTACTAGTAGAGAAAACTCTATTTGGTCCGGCTGGGATTCGAACCCGCGACCTTCGGTTTTGCTCCGACTGAGCAACATTGGGAGTTGGTGGTCGAATGATGGTACTTAGGTTATAAGGCTTAGCGCAATACACCTTGTCTAATATTTTTTCTCATCTTTAGAATCTTGTTGAACAATTCCTGGTGAAATTAACAACACATTCAGACGTCAATTTAAGATTTTTAAGCTTTCGTCTTGATTTTAATGAACATTACAAGAAGAAAGAGCCTCGTTTGCGCAGCACGCTGTCTGTTAAGTATACTCGAAGAAGAATGGCACCAGGACGAGCTAAGACAGATTCAACCTAGTAGGCTTAAAAATCAAAGCTTGATAAATGTATAATTTGTTTTTTTGTTTTTGTAGTTTGCTTATTAAATTTTTGTGGGTAGTGATGGTTTAAGTTTATCTTTTTCTAAAAGCTGACATTATACAAAGCCGTTATTAAGTAATGTTTAATAAACGAACAGCAGTGTTTTACGTAATATTTCTTATAATATGATCAAGTCGGTTTTCTTTGATGTACCGCGGTTTATGTAATATTTAAAACACGAGTAGGAGTGTTTTATCAGATTTAAAACCACGAGGGCGCAGCCCGAGTGTTTTGGATCTGATAAAACACGTGATGCGAGTGTTTTGAATGGCTTCAAAAACGATTCGTTATTGGATGTTATGTTCATTAGTATTCTTTATATAAAATTGTATGTTCATTAGTATTCTTTCTGACGTCAAGAAGTTTTATCATTAGTATTCTTTCTGACGTCAAGAAGTTTAATTTATCAGGTATAAAACCACGGACATGGTACTGATTTCCTTTGTGATTTCCTTTGTGTTTTCCTCGTGAATCATTGAGTTTTTGAAATACAGGTTATAAACCTCCCAACCTTATATAAACCTCGCAATAACAATAGAACCTCGTCAGAAGTTCTTTTCCTATTGAATTATTTAGAAAACCTCTTTGATCATGTTATAAATAACTTAAGAACCTCACGCTTATTAGCGATATAAATCCCTCGGGATTATATATCGCTTTAATAAACTTCGGGTGAGGTTCTTAACTTATACATAAACGAGTGGGAGTGTTTTACCAGGGGTTACAAACACGACAGGACAATGAAAATCACGAGGCCGTTAATCGAGTAATTTTCATTGTTCTCGAGTGTTTGTAAAACATGAGAGAATAATGAAATCACGAAGCGGCAAGCCGAGTGATTTTTATTTTCGAATGTTTTACAACCACGAGAGAACATTGAAAATTACGAGGCAAATAGACCGAGTGATTTTTGTTGTTCTCGAGCCTCTGGTAAAACACGATACACGAGTTTATGAAATAGCTTCTCAATTAATCGTCAATTTAGTACAGGGACTTGATATTGGTGCATAGTAGATTAGAGAATGGTTTCACGTTGAATTTATGTTCTTTGTTTCTGCCGTTTATTATTTGATTTATTAATTATAAATTCAGCTTGCGCGACCTTTACCGGGTTTCAAAACTCATACACATGACCAAATATTTTTCTCCGATTGACTAATCAGCTTATGAATTATTAATGATTTGAGATGTTTAAACACACTAGTGGGTCAGGTTAGCGTACACGCCAGGCGTTAAACACGGTTTCTGAATAGGGTTAGGGTTTTTGTTGGGTTAGGTGTCATATATAATTGAGATCATGGAGAATAAAAATAAAGAACAAAACGTAGTTATCATTGTTTGGTTGATCCGACTGGAGTTAGTAATATCCAAATGTTTCGCGCACCAATATAACTCCAACCCTCTTCCCAAACCTAACCCTTATAGGCATGAAGGTGTAAGGGATACACTTGGGGAAGCCAGGGTCATTGGGTTGGCATAGACTGTTTACGAATTGAAAATTGCATCCCGGGCGATAATCGAGGGTGAGCACAAAATCCACATGGTCAGCAGCAGACACTCATCGATGTAACAGTATATATAACATCAGTTGAGGTCACTTTTATAAGTGAAAACTTGCTTTTGTTACTTTTCTTACAGTTTTGATTACTTGACATAACATTTGAACGAATAAACATTTTTTCGTTTTTTTAAATGAATACCTTACTTCAATGCATTAATTGTCCAAGCCAGTAGTTTGAGTTCTAAATACTCTGTTTTTGCTGGACAAGCTGTCGTAAGTTAAACTCAGAGAAAAACTCTGAGCTCCAGAGGGGACCCGAACATTTACTGAAAATAAACTGACACAATGCGACTTGTAGCCCTACAAGTACTTGTGACACGTACAGATTTACTAGTTCCCAAAAAGTATAATAAAAACTTCACATTTGCTAAAAATGTATAATATTTATTGTCAAAATAGCTTTTTAATCATCTTATTATTACATTCTGCATCATAAACTTACATTTTTAATTGTGTATTGCCTATTAAAAGACATTGAATCAAATCTCTAAAAATCAACGTTATCTAAGAAAATTAATCTTGGAATCACTAAAACTCTTATATAACAGTTTTAATAAATGGAAATACAATATAAGAAACCTAGGCATAATTTGACTACTATTTTACTTCCTATAGATAATAATATTGTATTAAATGAATTCTATATATTAAACTTTAACAAACTCAAAACTAGTAAGAAAAACGCTTACTATTGCAGTCAGCGGAGCTTCAATTTTCAAACCTGAAAAATGTCTACGAACCCTAAAATCTTCATATTATGCTTTTTAAAATTATAAAGCACTTCAATATATATAAAAGTAAAGAATTTCTGATTTGTTCACTGTTCTGACGTTTGTAAATGAGGTGCCCATAGTGGCAGAAATATTCATATTATTCTATTTCATAACTTTTTTGCATCAAAGCGCCAGAGAAAAATGATGCACAACACAGAAAGAAAAATAAAACCAAATGCAAACATATTGCAATCATTTTACTTTAGAGAAACATTAGACAAACTAAAGCACAACATGAACAACGTTCGTTATTATGTCAAGTTGGAGCAGCAGATATTTCGTAGCTTAAAGACCTCCAACAGGAATGGTTGTTGCTGTTGACTTCATGCAAACTCTACATCTGCTTATTCGGTCTCGTAGGTTGTTAGCTTTCAGGGTTTCTGGTTGTTGAGTTTTGAATTGATTTTGGTTCTGAACTGTTGTCATCCAGTAGGAGTAGGTATTCGCGTAGAAGTGGCAAGTTCCACGACCGTGACACTCAATAAACGGATGGGTACGGAAATCTCTCAAACAGGAGCCTGGAGACGAAAGCAGCTGTCCAGCACCTTCCGACCCGGAGCTTATGTGCTAAAAGAAAAAACATGTCAATGTTCAATTGAGGATAATTGTTATCATTTACCTTTATATTGGAAGCGTTATTACAATTAAAAGCCACTTAGTAAAGCAGGTTTTTTTTAGCGATAAAAGAACTGCACGTGATTATGGCAACTATAAACATAGTGCTACAGTCCGATCATGCGACTTCTAGTTACCAATCAGTCAATCAGATGCTTTATAGGATCCAAACCTACTCATTCTTGTCCGAAGACTTCCCCCGAGGTGAATAAAATCGTCTGGCGAAAAGACCGATTCGGACAGGAAAGAGTGGTCGGATTGTATTCGAGGAGTGTATCACTTCTAAAAATGCGTATGAGATTCTTGGGAGTTTCAAAATGCTATATGAGATTTGGAAAGTGGAAGATTTTCCAGGATCTTCCAGAGATTTCTAGGGATTTCAAAGGGGTTTTTTTATTATTATTTTCAGAGGTTTTTGAGACTTCGGATACGTAGGGATGTTCATATTTTTTAAGGATTTTTTTAAGTATACGAGATTTTAGGAGTAATACACCCATGGTAATCAACTGACAACTTGCTATCCGAGGTTTTTCCTGCCTCATCATATAACCTCGTCTCCTCTATAAATACCTCTGAGAGCATGCGGAATCGTATCACTTAGGAGCTGTTCAATGAGGCGGGCTAGCCCGGTTACAGGGCTGATTTTATGTCACGAAAATCTTATTACGACGATTTGAGAAGTGCAGAATAATATAACAAAGCAAAATTGGCTTCGTTTTTCTTCGTGTTCCCCCCCCCGTGACTTAAAATCAGCCCTACCGGGCTAGCCCGCCTCATATGAACAACCCCTTAACTGGAAACAAGGGTATGTACGGTATATAATACAAAGGTGGATATACAATGGCATTAAAATAAAACAAGACAATAATTACCATAAGGAAACTGTATCCATCATATAATGCTTCCCATCCCTGAGGACACTTTGGTGATAAAGTAGATTGACTATGTACAGCGATCACATGAGAAGGTGCTTCACAAACTGCACATCGCCCAATGTACTTTTCAACATCTCCGTTAGAAACTGGCATCATTGGTATTTGTTCAGGTGTTGCCAACCAATAACTGTAGTCATTTCTCGAGGCCAGATTACACACATTTTGAATGTTACAGAATAAAAATGGCATGGTACTGAAGCGACGAATACATGAGCCAGCTTGACCTAAATCTTGACCGTGGGCACGTTCGTTGCCTTGAATATACAATAAACTATATCCATCCCACATCTTTGTCATTCCACGTGGACATTCAGGAACTGCCTTTTTCTGGCTATGAACTGTAAGCATGAATCCAAAATCACCAGAACCTGGTGATCCTCGGGCCCCCTTTTCACCCATTATTCCCTCTCCACCAGTTGCACCTGGATTGCCCTTTTCACCTGGACCTCCGGGGGCACCACTTGCACCTGAAATTCCAAACAAAATATATTAGCTCGCAAAGCCCGGTTAGCACTATGTCGACAAGCTAAGAGTAAAATCTTTAATGTAGCGTGCTTGTTTGTTATACAACTCTTCAGTTATTCTACAAGATGTGCTTTTTTGCCGCCATTTTGTTCAGGAAAGGAATATGCAGACTTCCCACTGATCTCTAACGCAAAACCCACGCTCTGCTTTAAAATATAGCTGAAGGGGAATTAGGATAGAACTAGGCCATTATTATACATTCCCTCTCTTACATTTATGCTCTCTTGATTGTATATATTGCTTACAATTTTGTTTGCACTCTACTTACCATCAGGACCAGTTAATCCGATACTTCCTTTGCCTCCTATGTCTCCATCTTCGCCGACATTACCGTTATCTCCAGGATTTCCTGGCAGACCTGCATCACCGTCAGTTCCACGTGGTCCAGTATCTCCTTTAAGTCCTCTGTCTCCGGGAATACCTAAAAAACGACAGCCATGTTAACAAAATGACGGGTGTAAAACAGGGACTGGAATCAACTCTAGGCTCGTCTACAAGAGGATCAGTAATATTACGAGTATTGCGGTACCGTCAGCAGCGCTTTAAGTTCTAGTGCCCGTCCGTTCTTTTGTGAGGGAAACCAAAGCACGGCACCTCCCATTAGGATCGACAGGGTCTGATTATATTAATCAACACCTTCATCAAAATAGTTTTGTAGACGTACGAAACATGTTCACGGCAATCAGAAAGTATCGCTATGACTGCACAGCTCCGAGCATATTCTACAGAATAAACATTCATTCTTGTTTTTTGAGCAAGATATATCATTGAGTAAACACGTTGTCTAATTAACAACCGTATCGTGTAATTTCAAATGGTAAGAAATACCAAGAATGGAAAGGAACAAAGAAAGAGTCAGACATGAAAAGAAAAACTACACGAAGAGTTACATCAAATATGTTGATCTACTTCGTCTATACTATATTGGCAAAACTATAACATACAGTGTATTTACCGTAAACAGACCAATATCTTTCCAAATTGGAAATGCTTTAAGCGAACAACTATTTACTACTAGAAGTTACTATCGCAAGGAAGTGCTGCCTGGTACAAAATTGGATAAGGGTGTAAAAGAAATAAGAAATAATTTTAAAAAGCCTTGTGTTTTTAACGTTGTTGGTATAGTTATTTGTTAGCAGTGCGGCGTTACCAGAACCCTGATTATGGCGGACGCGTGAGGATGTGCCAAGGTGGATTGATGTCAAATTCGGGGTCAAACTGTGCGGAGGGCTTGACACTGACCTGTGGGGTTTGAGTGCCGAAAGGGCAAGGAATCTGCAGGGCATGAAAAGTTGAAAACTCCCCCCCCCCCCCCCCCCCCCAATGTTGAAACCTAGCGTGCTTGACATGCATTTTCTGCATTTTGAAGTGAGATTTTACAGAATTGTGAACATTATGAATTGGGGGGAAAAGACGAATTGGGGCGGGCACTCCACTAGCCTCCTTTGGCTAGGCAGGACGAAGGATAATGTTCCATCTGAAAATACTGAAATTTATCCCAATTGAGTTCATAGATCCAATAATTAGTGAGGCCACGATGTCCAGAGCGCTTATTTGCATCTGCGTGTGGGTTTGGGTACGAACCGCGAGGCAACATGTGACCAGCATGTGTCGATCAGTGACGATGTGAGTGACCAACACCAGCTCTGACCAACACTGGCCATGAGCTCTCTCCTCCGCAGAGGCTTCTTGAGCTTTGTCGAGTTCTTCAATAATATATAGGGGTTTAAAATTGCAGGGGTTTATAGACTATAGAGCATAGAGTAATGCGGTAGAGTTATTTCCCATTACATTCTACCGCATTACTCTATGCTCTACTATATATTATTGATTATTGAAGAGCTCAACAAAGCTCAAGAAGTCTATGCGGAGGAGAGAGGGCCATGAGTGATGAGTCATAACCACGAGGTTGAAATTGAGCAAAAATCGAAAGAAGACATTATAAACGTTTGTGTTTAAATTGTTGAGGCTTTGCGCAACTGATGCGTGCATGCCAAATGCTTTCTTTCTTTGCTTTCCTGATGTCTGATCAAGTCTTTCTCGTCTCGGATGTGTTTTGTGTGTTCACAGACATATCTTGATTCTTAATATTATATACGGTTACACGCCGTAAACATGACGCTGTGCTGATATTTAATACCCGAAGAGACTTGACATATGAACGCTGTACATATGTGGAAATAATGCTTTCTTTCTTTGCTTTCCTGATGTCTGATCAAGTCTTTCTCGTCCAGTCTCGGATGTGTTTTGTGTGTTCACAGACATAGTTTAATATTGGTCAGTAATGTCGCTGGCAAGTATTTTGATATTATATACGCTTACAATAGCAGACGCCGTTAATAGCTGTGTTGATATTTAATACCCGAAGAGACTCGACATATGAACGCTGTGTACATGTCGAAATACGTTAAATACAGGCAATCGTGTAATTCGTGTTTTGTCAGTGTATTCCAAATTCACATTGTGTTTTCTATCGGAGAATTATCCTTTTACCTAGCGCATTTGCTGCAGCCTCGTACCCAGGTTCTTTACTGCTGTCATACCCGTCTATTGCATGATCAGGGGGGTTCAGAACCAACATCTCTAAATCCGAAAATTGATATACGCAGCCATACATAGCTCGGCAAAAAGACTGAGTACGAGTAACGTATAGGTAACCCAAGAAAGATGTCAAGAATAGTGTGCTCTGAAAATTGGCAGTTTGATAGATAAATATCACAGCAAAAAAAGTGTGTCTGGGTTTGTAAAAATTCCTAATACTTTTAGAGTTATCGAATTTTTACTATTACTGCTAAAACACAATGTCACAGGAGGTCGAATGGGCTTGCATAAAATGCCGTAAAACGATAAATATTGAAAATTTTACAATTTCCAAACACACTTTTGTCACCAGAAAATTAATTCTCGGCGAATATCAATTTATAGATGATTGTGATAAATTCGTGTTCACTTATAGTTTTTTAAAGTTCTTACTTTAGCTCAAAACATTTCTTTGAGAAAAAGCCGTGTGAAAGAAACCTCTTGTCACTTATTCACACGAAGTAAATAATGCGCTTTTTTCTTGTTTAGAAATAAAAAAACATGATTTCCTTCCCAGTAGAATCGGAAAACCCTCATAAAATGCTTCACTTAATTCAGCGAATAAAAATAATAATAATAATAATATATAGTTTGAAGGTCTACAGTAACCTTAATTATCAACCAAGCTGTCAAGTTCACCCTTCTATTTTAGCCAGAATCAATCATGTATATATTATACGAAAAGTAAAGTTCAACTTACCTGTTCCAGATCCTTTCATTCCTCTTTCGCCCTTCGCACCCGGAAATCCTGCATCTCCTCTAGAACCACGTGAACCAGCGTCTCCTTGAGGTCCCTCAGGACCTCGTGGTCCAACATCACCAACATCACCACTGTCTCCCTTTGCCCCTGTTGATCCATTCGGACCCTCACCACCAGGTTCTCCTTTGCCACCGCGTAATCCAGTTTCACCACGATCTCCGTCATTGCCTGGGGGACCATCAATACCTGGAACACCAACGTCACCTTGACTACCTTTAGGACCTGGTGGACCTACTGGTCCAGGCTGACCAAAATCACCTAATGAATAAATGTTGAATTTTTAATATTAACACATATCAAACAAAATAATACAAATGTCAGACATTAATCTTTCCCCCTTGATGGATTATCCCTGTGACAAGTAAAATCGTTTTCCTAACTTTTTCCTACCACGCTTGTATATTGATTGTTTCAATATCCTGCAAGATGATTCAGTTAATTACCTCTAGTTGTTACAAACTCACGATAGTTGTTACAAGCTGTGCTGGTAAAGCCTGGTTCTCATGTACCGGCCACTTCTACTGCTGGCATGTCAGCTTGACTCAATTTTGTAGATACGACAGTCGTATAAATGTCGGATGACTATATCGCCTGAGTCAACGTAGCCGGGGGTAAAAGTCGCTGGCATATGAGAACCAGGCTCAAAGCTGCCTGAGAAAATAACTTTAGGATTTTAATTAGGACAATATGTTGGGTTTGATTTTGTTTCCGAAATAAAAGTAATATACTGTAGAAAGAGCAAGCAACGTACCTTGTGGTCCTCGTACTCCATTGTCTCCTGTAGGTCCTGCAGATCCCTCAACACCAGATGAACCTTTGTCTCCTTTATCTCCTTCAGGTCCTGACGTGCCATGAGGTCCATCGCTACCTTTTGCACCTGGGTCTCCATCCTTCCCTGTTAGCCCAGGATCTCCTTGCAATCCCTGTTCACCTCTCCCGCCACCTGAACCTTTTTCACCTACAGCGCCAGATGCCCCAGAATCACCTCTATCACCTAGAAAGATTAAATTATTATTCATCTTAAATTAAATGGGCAGAATAGACAAAATAATGTAAAGATTGTTATACTGTAGCTATAGATTGTTATACTGCGTTCTATAGAAAAAATCTGAAAAAATCTCAACAATCAACTATGTGTCATCAAAAAAATAAAAAAACTACTCTGCTAAATTAACTAGATTTCACTATTTTGTAAAAAGTCATTTATAATCTGTACAAGCGTGATAATAACAAAACGATGGCTATCAAAAGTTCGTATCCAGTCTGAATTTCTTTTAGATAATTATGATCTTCGGCACACCGCAAGAGAAAACTACAATATATCTTTAGAAGCTAGCATTTCATCTATATTGTAATTTTAGGGCACTTTGGCTCTTTTCTGCAACATGATCGAAAAGAAAGAAATGGTGCTAGTTACCGAAAGTGACGACAAAACAGGAACACACAATAAATGACATATTATAAACACGCATGGCGTAAGGCAAAACAAAGTTTCGGAATCGAGTAGCATACACTTCTCTTAAAAAACGAGGGCATTCTATAACATGCACTATCGCAAGAAACCAGTACTATGTCCGTGGGGACTGATAAAGAATCCTCCTGGTTTACACAAACTTTAGCTTTGATATTCTCGACTTCGACAACGTTATTTTTCATAATTACTTCGCTAATAAACTTACCAAGGGATTGTTTTTGAAGCTATTCAAAACATTCGCAGTACGTGTTTTATCCACTGATTTTATCATGTTTAAAACACTTGGCTATCACCTCGTGGGTTAAATCCGAGAAAACATGCTACTCATGTTTTATATATTACATAATCTTCAAGTACTTATTGCGGAAAAAGTCGTACATGCTTTCGATCACACTGGTGCAAGCAAGATGGCCGATTTACGGGTTCGAATCTTCTTTAGATTGGGGTTCTGTACGTGATTGCCAGCCAACATTTACTCCTACTTGATGGATCGTAACTTAGTTGCTCAGTGATTATTATTACAGGACACAAAAATCGTTTGCACGAATTCTATATTCTTTTTATTGAGCACGAAACTGTGGTCATACCAAAAAACACTTGCATTCTGCGCTTTGACAAAAGAACCATTAAAAACATATCGACAAAGCGCAATTATTTCCACTATACTCCTGTAATATAAGACTTAGCACGATCTCTCTCTAGCCACTTGTTGTAATAGTGGTCCAGTAGGCTTCACTACTAGTTAGGTCGCGCAGATGCTAGAAACAACGCACAAGCGAGGTAGCTATAAGGATCTTTAATCGAAGCAACGACAAGAAATGCGACACAGAACAAATAACTATTAACTACAAGTTCAATTTGAAGTTTTGCTATATTCAACTGCTAGCGCAGTGGCTGTGTGTAGTTCTGCTCTCACTTTGTAACTCTAGTTTCTCTCCCTAAGTTGAACTCAAGCTTATATAAAATAACAATTACGTAATAATAGTAATATTACAAACGATGTAAGGCTAACGCTAAAAATAATATTGCTTAGCTAAAGAAGATTGATAACAAATTGACAAGTTGTACAAGGTCAATTAAACTATCACAAGAATTCAACATTATTTGACAAAGAGCACTTAAAATACAATGACAAATAACATCAGATAGTAAAGGTGCTGTTACACGATGCGATTTTTCTTGCAGCTTGCAACAAATTTACTCGTGAAAAAAAAATCGCAAGTTGCAGGAAGGGTGTTACACGTTCAGCAACTTGCGATTTTTGTTGTAAGTTGCAGCAAAAAGTAGAACCCATCCAACTTTTCTTGCAACTTACAACACGGCAAAAATAACAAAATCGCAAGTTGCTACGGGGTGTTACACGGTGCGATTTTTTATGCAACTTACAACATTCAGTGATTTGTTGCAAGTTGCAAGAAAAATCGCATCGTGTAACAGCAACTTAAGGGTGTAGGTGCTGGTATGCATTAACTTTCTTGGTGGCGCGACTACATTAGCAAGGTTAAGTTCGACTTCCGATGCGAATACTAATACTGAACACGGTTCTGATCATGCACAGTACATCATTTAACGACGGCGTATGGGGTTTCGGTAGTCAAAATAGTAGTAGACCAAATTTCGGAAGTCAGTTAGATGGGATGATGCAGACCGAATATGGGATAATAGTAATAATAATAATCTTTATTTCATGAGGGTAAATAACATTATTACTCAAGAGAGTATTCTTGCTAATGGCCCTCTAACTAAATACAAAGGAAAGACGGTAAACAAATACATATTTTGACAAATAATAAAAATTAAAATATTCAATAACATGTATGCATTACAACGGACTAAATACAATAAAATACCCTAAGAGTAACAGGTACATTCAACAAGATGCTTGCAACTAGGAGGAAAAATTGTTTCAATTTAGATTTGTAGGATATTATACAGTGAAATCATTAATATTTTTCAACTCAGTAGGCAACGAATTAAAAAGCATTGCACCACTGTATGAGAGTTTTGATTTGGCTAATTCAGACTTTACTTTCGTATCTCGTATCAACTTTATTATGTGCATCTTGGGAAAATGTGAACAGATTACGAACTTCAACAGGCATTGAAGTTCGCAAACAGTTGAAGACGAGTAGTAACTTTCTCATTTTAATAAGATTTTGGATAGGAATCCATTTTAATTTACGGAACAAGGCGACAGAGGGAGACTCAATGCCTACATTCAGAATCAAACGAGCTGCTCGTTTTTGTAGTTTTAAAAGATCATTGGTTAACTCCATCCGCGCATTGCCCCATATCGTACAACAATATAAAAAATGTGGATGTATCAAAGCATAATAGAATTTAGTTCTTGAACTTGTAGATAGGCAATCTCGAATACGTTTGAATAAGTATAGCCTTGAAGTGACTATATTATGAACATTGTCAATTTGAAACTCCCTAATAGTTTGCCATGTGTAATTTCATCGATTTCATCAGAATTATTTACAATTGTAAGAGGATCTAGATCTGAGAATTTACGATTAGAGTAGACTTTCATGGATTTAGTTGTTTTTTTATTAAGAGACATATTATTCATACTAACCCACTCGGATGCACAGTGCAGATCATTATTGAGATTATATTTGATGTCATTTGCGTTATAACCGTGTGTAAGTAAAGTTAAATCATCAGCGAACAGAAACAGATCCGAATTCACAATTGACATTGGCAAGTCATTTATAAAAAGAATAAACAGCAATGCCCCCAAAATAGAACCCTGTGGCACTCCTGATTTAATTGGAAGTATGTTAGATAGACAACTCTTTATTTCAACTTGTTGAGACCGACCTGTCAAATATGAGGTAAACCATTTTAAAGCTAACATTGTAATGCCATAAGATTTGATTTTTAAGAGCAAAATCGAGTGATCAACAAGATCAAAGGCTTTGGAAAAAGTCTAAAAATATCATACCATTGATCTTGCCACTATCAATCGCGGTGACTAAGAATTCATAAATCATACAAAGTGATGTCTCACAGGAGTGATCAGCCCTAAATCCGTGTTGTTGATTACAGAGGATATTATTAATTAATAAATGTGACATGTATGCCTGAAAGACATGCCTTTCTAATATTTTGGAAAGAATCACCAGAATAGAAATAGGTCTAAAATTTATCTTTCCATTGCATCCCCTTCTTTATAAATGGGTATTACTTTGGCTTTTTTCCACTTTAATGGAAAAATACCAGTACTTGTACTGAGATTGCGTAGTTTTAATACTATGTTGGCAATTGATGGTGCTGAGATCTTAATAAAAAGTGCCGGAATACCATCAAGACCTGCAGTCGCTTTAGTTGAATCTAATTCACTTAACAATTTTCGTACCTCATTGAGTGTAAGTAGTGGAATAGAAAATTGAGGCATAACTATGTCTTCTTGAGGGTTCAAAACTTTGACTGCCAGGTTGCGTCTGACAAGTACTAACAGCTATATTCACAAAGAAATCATTAAAAATATTACTGACTTCTTCCGGGAGGGTGAGTATTTTTTGTAGGTAAAACATTTTTTTAAATTTTCCAGAGCTGTTTTGGGTCGCTCTAACTATTTTCTTAGCTCTAGGACGAGAAGAAGCTCTTTCTCGTCTATAATGTCATCATCATATGCTTGCAGAAGTAAGACGACTTCGAGGTTTATATTACCCGCCATGTTTCACAGTTTCAGTATTCGCATTCGAATTAGCAAGCTTATCGGATTTCTAATATGACAACGAATCGGAAGGGGAAGTGTAGAATATTGGTATTGGTACTCGCATCCGAAGTCGGGCTTAACCTCTTTACAGATAAGACCAAAGGATAGCTTATTATCATCAGAGATATTAATAGTGCAGTGCTAAAACTAATAGATATTATTCTATAACACTCTACTGGATTATAGTAATTACTACTAACCTTTATCACCATCTTGACCAGGAGTTCCTATTCCAGGGACACCAGCTTCACCAGCTTGACCTTTTTCACCAGTATCACCTCTTTCACCATCATCTCCCTTTACACCTTCGACTATATTTGTATCTCCTTTAACTCCCGGAGGACCTGTATCACCAGGTGGACCTGAACAAATAGAAATCCAGAAATTCTAGATCGATTTTTATATATTTTGCGTTTATAGGCACAGATACAGAATTAAATTTATTGAAGTTGTTTCATCACTACATATCTATAGCAAATATATTGAAGACAGTAGCGAAGAAGCCTAAAAAGGAACCATGAGACTTTATAGAAAGATCCTGGATCAATCAAGTATACGCCCCCCCCCCCCCCCCCACCCCCCTTTCAGCCCTCTCTAGGAAAGGCGCTCGATCGCGCTTGTAAAACGCGCCTCAAAACGGCCAGCAAGCTCGGTAAATCTAGTGCTTTTTTATCGAATATCTTACAATAAATATCTAATAGTTCTAGCTTGGATGTTTTCACTATAAACTTTGCGAATGTTTTGTTTGATCGTTGCGCTTGATTGTGGCCGAGTAATTAGTCGTGGAACTAGGTTGCTCAGCCATGTGCTCTCAAAACAAAAATGGCACCGGCTGCCGGATTTCGTTTCATTTTAGAGCACCTTACCACTTTTGCGAGCTCTTTTTGTCAAGCTTCTGTTGTTTCTTCCCAGAGAAGCCTGCAAAGGCTGCAAGTTTTATGTGCAGTTTCGTACCGAGTCTGTTTACACTATACCGGATAGGTTTTCCTGCCAGTACAAATTACAAAAGCTATCTGGTATAGTGACCCGAAACTAAGGTAAAGTGGTTGTATGAGCTAGTCTCTCCTGTGCTTCGAGTGTTTTTTTGTTTTTTATCAGGGTTCTCCGGTTCTCTCTCGTGAACTCAACATATAGATCTCAGTTAACCTTCCCCCTTTCGCTACGCCACTGTGCACTGTCGACGATTTCCATAATAATATTAGTACGAAAGTATCAATGCAATCCGAAAAAGATGGCAACTTGTACATTTAACCACAACCCTTTGCGTGCAGTAAATATTGTTTCCTGCAGAATTATTGGAAGATATGGTTTTAAAACAATCAACTTTGGTAGGAATGAAGTTCTTGCTTACTTAATCCACCTTAGCATGATAAACAATGTGTAGTTGTTATCTGAGCTTATTTGAAGTCGCAAAGCATTGTGGTTAAATGTATCGCCTTCTTCGGTACCGTCAATTGTGTGTCAATTTGATGGTATCGAAAGACGGCGATGGTACATTTAACCATAATGCTTTGCGACCTCAAATCAGCTCAAATAACAACTAAACATGGTTTATCATGATAAAATGGATTAAATAAGCAAAAACTTCATTCCTAGCAACCCTTTTAGAACCCTATATTCCGATTATTCTGCAAGAAACAATATTTAATGCACGCAAAGGATATTGTAGTCAAATGTTAACTTCTTCGGGCTATTTAATATTTCTGAGTTCGCACTTTCCAAGCGGAACTTGAACCGATAATCCTTTGATTGCAGAAATTGTTCTGCCATAGTAAAATTGCTAAAAGAACTGACAGACAATTCTCATATCTGAGCTAAATTATATATCTTCTCTTTACAACAAGTAAGTATCAAGTTAGCCCAATAGCCTACCTGTTGGTCCAGGGTCTCCAGTAGCTCCAGGCGTTCCAATGTCTCCAGAGTCACCTTTTTTACCTGTAACTCCTGGAAAACCGTCCTTTCCTTTTACGCCTCTATTACCAGGCGGGCCCGGATCACCTACACCTGGCACGCCTCTGTCTCCCTTTTCACCACTAGATCCTTAGAAAGAGATCCAATGTTAGACAAGATCTATTTGATTACTTTATAGCACTTACACTTATCATCATGCCACATAGTAATAGAAATCTAATTGAAAGTATTGTATGTCACAATAAACATTCCCAATAAATATTGAGTAGGTACTAGACAATCTTACATGAATAGAACATTTTTGCAACTCTACAGTATCTGATATACAAAGATCTCAAACTCATTAATAATTCATGAAGAAAACACAAAGGAAATCAATACCGTGTCGGTGGTTTGGATATCGGAGGGAAAAATTACATAAGTTAAGCACACTTTTACCTGATTTTTTTGAGATGCTATATCAAACACTCGGAAGTATGTTCCATCAGGATATCCAAACACCTCAAAGTTTGATTATTTGATTATTTGAAAGTTATAAAGATTGACCTTGGCCGCTCTTCCATATCTCACGTCATTCCTTAGATATTGAGATTTGCGTGATATGCATATAAAATCACTTAGACGTCACAATGTATAACGACTTATTCGAAAATCATGTCTATTCTTGCAATAATTCAAGTAAATCACTTTTCATGAAAAAAACACCTTTTCATGTATAGTGTCCTGCCGCGATACACAGAAGCACATGCACAGTTAAAAGTGATTTCGTTAAATAATCTCGAATTGATATTCAAGATTTTCCAACAAGTCATTATACAGGGTGACGTCTAAGTGCAGCTATTTGCATATCAAACAAATTTCAATATCTAAAGAACATATGGAAGAGCTGCAAATGTTAATCTTTATTAGTCTCTCCCGAACTTATTTTTCGCTGCATAAGCCCTTTAAATAACAAATACGTGAATGCTTAGCTTTATTAACTCTTTCACTGCTAGATTTTTCTCTTTGAAAAGTAAAATAATCTGGTATTAGCCAGAGTAAAATAATCAGGTGTTAGCCAGAGTAAAATCGTTTAGTGTTAGCCAGAGTAAAATCGTTTGGTGTTAGCCAGAGTAAAATCGTTTGGTGTTAGCCAGAGTAAAATAATAAAAGTCGACTGTAGCAGTGAAAGAGTTAACAAGCGCATACTATAAGTCTTCTTAACTGAAGAAATCTGTCATCATTATCTCACCTATATATATATATATTATCTTCGTTAAAGTGCCTATATAATGGTTGGGGATTTTACATATTTAGGATATTTGGAACATTCTGAGAAGATTTGTAATATATCTTCTCAGGCGAAAATTTCATCTTCATGGACTTTCTTGCCGTTAAAGTTGACGGAAGTGACGTCAAAAGAGGAATCTGTAAAGTGGTTTTCATATAGACAAATTCCTCTTTCGACGTCAATTCCGTCAACTTTAACGGCATAAAAATCCATGAAGATGAAATTCTCGCCTGACAAGATATATTACAAATTTTCTCAGAATGTTCCAATTAGTATAAATATGTAAAGTCCCTGAGGATGACATAGGCACTTTAACATTACACCCGTTTTCAAAATTACGCGACCCCGGAAGTTGACATGCATATGAGTTTTATGACAATTTGTTGTCACAAAATGGCGGACATCAATAAGAACTGAATCAAAATCTAATGAAGCAAGTTCAGGCGTTCACTCGGGCTACTGATTTCTGAAAGCTTGGCGTAGCCTGTGCGTACTCTAGCAAGACTATTGGCAATGCATAATTGCATAGATTTTGACAGATCGAATCTATGGTCTTATATGAACAACAGCGGTGCAGAAAGAGAGGTTTGCTAATGTAGTATAAATGTAAACAACAAGGTCGTTTTTTCTGAAAATTAAACAACGGATTTATATTTAGTAGACAAAACCTATAGTGTCGGATTCGGCAGATTTAAGCGATCATTTGGATATAGAATTTATTTTATTATTATAGTTGCATTTTGTAGTTGTCGGACTATAAAGCAGCAAGGCCAGGGCCAACCAGTTTTAAAATAGTGATTTTACGTACTAGGTCTATCGCGATCGCCGGCGTGTGCAGTTGTAAACATTGTAGTAAGCCTTTGTATATATTAAGCATGTTTATGATGAAGAAAATTGTCAGCCGCATTACTGATCAACTATAACTCGGTCACTTGCAAAAGATAAAGCTATTCAAACAAGGAGCAAGCCGTTATTAGGTAAACAGTACGTATATGTTCCTTGATATACCGTGGCCCTTTCTTGTGTCTCTAGTCCTCAAGCCAAACTTCCTTGGTACTGATGTCAACACGGCATTTTTTCGCGTCTGTAATAAATTCGTCTATTCTGTCTTCATGGACAAACCTTGTCAGCAACATTACTGATCAACTACTCATGAATTCACCAATACCGTTAACCGGGTTTAGCGGAAGGCGGGAACAAATAAAGGCCTGACATTCAGGTTACAATACCGTCGGAAAACAACTCAACCCAACTCGATCAAAGGCAAAATAACTCGAAAAAATCGAGCACGCAACATGCCTTACAGTTTCGCAAGGACTGACGGGATGATGCAATAATGCAATTTTGTGGAACCCCCCCCCCAAAAAAAAAGAAGAAGAAAAAAGCCGAAACCTAGACTCGGCCTACCACAGGTAGCCCGAGTAATGAGGACGTTAATAATGACAAAATGGCGAATTATTTAACCGAAATAACGATGTTATCCATGGGGATGGCGAATACAATGACAACGTAAATTATATTAAAGTATTTTGAATTCCCATAAAAGTCGCGGTGTCGACTGCAATATTTCCACCTGGTCGCGTAATTTTGAAAACGGGTGTAAGTTCTCGTGGTTTTTCTTAATGAGTTTAATTAACTAATTTAAAAAAAAACATATTAATAATTAGATTCTAATCTCGACATGCGTGAAATTACACGCGAGGTGAAGAGTCGAACGATATTCTGAAATCTGTTTATATATCTGTATATACCATAGGTAGCCCGAGTAAAAATGAACATTTCTATGCATCAGTTTTTTAAGTTCGGCTCGCGTCTGCATATCAGATAAAGATCGGCTGCTCATGTTTTATCTGTTACTTAACTTTTATTTCAACTGAAAGTTGTCCTATAATTTTTTCTAATCCTCGTTCCCAGGTTTTTCTGGTACGTTGATTGGGTTATATATCCCCACTAATCTGTTATCATACAATTGATTTTAATCTTAGTAATTGATTAAGTGTTAGTAGGTCATAAGAATGTTGAATGTAAAAACATTCCCTGTGTTCCTCTTACAAAAACATACTATCTAATTACTCTACCCCTGTCGTCGTTGAACGCACGAAGTAATTCAATAAAATAAACCACTTACCTTGTCCACCTTGATCTCCACGATCACCTCGTGGACCTTCTGGTCCGTCATCCCCCTTTTCGCCAACATCTCCATCATCACCAGGTTTTCCCTCACCACCCATTCGTCCTTTAGGTCCGTGTGGACCTCGTGGACCAGTTGAACCACTAGGACCAACATCTCCTTTATCGCCTTGATCTCCGTTATTACCCTGATCACCTGGGCTACCGTTCTCTCCCTTGCCTCCAGTTTTGCCAATAGGACCTGAATTATGCAGATAAAAATCACAGATGCATGGGTAAAGAAAACTTTTTCATATATCATATATCATATATCACATATCATATCATACTGTATCCGTATATCATATAAATTAATATATTAATTAATAAAATTAATATAAATTTAATTAATATTATTAATATATATATATATATATATATATATATATATCTAAAACTCATTAATAATTCATGAGGAAAACACAAAGATAATCCATGTTTAATGAGTGTCTGTATATGTGATACAGATTCCTCTTGATTTACATAAACTTTAGCTTTGATTTTCTCGACTTAGACAACGTTTTTTTTAGAAAAATTACTACACCAATGAACTTACTAAATAGATCGTTTTAGAAGTCATTTACATAATTCGTGTCCGTTCGACTCCTCAATTTCAGATATCCTGCACTATTCACCTCCACGCAGAACAAAATGGAGGGCAGTTTAACCTTGTTCATTGAAGCAGGAGATTTTATTCATAATCAAGACTAATGTAGTACATTTAGAATAACGTGAAAATCAACAGAATTGACTAGAAGTGTGCACAAATACATATTTCTAGCCATTGATGTATTATATCAACTATTGAGAAGATATAAAAAATGTTTTGTTGACAAACATCGAGAACACAAAGCCGAGCGACCTGTCTTGCATAAATTGACGAAATACCCGAAAAATAGCAATGCAAATCGTTATTTCTTTATGTGGTATAATGGTAGTATGGATATTGACCAAATATAAATCCGGGTAAATGTGCATCATCATTATATGGCTGGGCGCGTTTTTCGGTCCGTACGCAAAACGAGGCAAGCTGATTGGTTCCCCGGTCAATATATACGATTTTTTCTTGGAGCGATACGTTTTGGCGGGAAAATTTCTGAGTTGATTTAAATGCAAACAAACTAGGCATCTTATTCAAATATTTTGAACAATAAAATGTGCTGAAACATTTCTGCTGGTTTCCCAGCACTTCCGTAAATTGTTAAGTAGCCTCAATACAAACGTAGAATTTTTTCGCATGGTTTTTCAACTAGTGTGCAGTGTATAGGTGAACTCCAAACAGCAAAACGTAAACGAAAATAACTGTACTGAACGTTAGAAAAACAAAATATTATGCTAACCAGTATCGCCCTTTGCTCCAGGGCTTCCTGGAGCTCCCTTATTTCCTTTTTCTCCACTGAATCCTGGAGGACCAACTTCTCCCTTAAGACCAGCGTCACCTTTCTGGCCATCTTTCCCATCAGAACCATCTACGCCAGGGGCTCCATCATTACCAGCCTCACCTAAAACAGGTAAACAAAAACATGATCAGGGTACTCAACATACATAAAATATTGAGTTAATATTTGGACTTCCTTACAGAGTCGCTCTTCAATGATAATAATGATGATAATAATAATAATATTATTAATAACAATAGGGATAACCAGATAGTGTATTAGAATCAGATAAATTCAAAGTGCTGTAGAAATTTAACATACAGTGTGACTATGTCATTGAAGCAAGAAGACCAGACATTGTGATTGTAGAAAATGAAGAAAAAGAATACTAGAGTGGCAGAAAGAAAAAATAGGCACGCTCAGCGTGCATGCATCTCTGCGCTACGGTACAAGTTGTAACTACATTCTAAATTTAGTAGTTCAGCATCGCGTAAATAAAACCACGCGCCTCGCCTTTCTCGCTCAAACGACAAGCTTTCCATGGACGAAAAGACAGAGCGAGTGCTTGTTTGGCTTCGAATCAAGATCTTTCTGAAATCTGAATAGCCTTTTAACTAATGTTTCAAGTGTACAGTTGACATGTTAGCTATAAGTTTATACGCGGAAATCAACTGTACTTGGCGCTGCTTGAGTTATATGTAGGCGTATAAAATAGTCAATGAATGCGTTACCATTGTCTAACATGGAGCACGGGTGGCGTGTGCTGTTAGGGCGCTGCCTCTCACCAATAGTTAAGCCCGGTTGGACGGGGTTAGTACTTGGATGGGTGACCGCTTGGGAATAACCCCGTTCTAGAGCTTGGGACTCATGTGAGTAGAGTTTAGTTGGTCTCTCCTGTGCTTCGAGCGTTTTTCGCCGGGTACTCCGGTTTTCCTCCCTCCGTAAAACCAACACCTAGGTCTTAGGAGGATAACCTTGTAAGGGACATAGAGTCCTATTGTTACTTCTCCTGTACCGGTGGGTACTAATGTTGATAAGAACATATAGTAAAGATTAATAGAACGAAAGCGATATAGCGTGACATTCTTTTAACAATGCGATTAGCGACCGCGTTTCCTGTTTTTCCCAATTTACCTAAAATTGTCATTTTATGATTAGGGATAAGGCAAACAACAAACTATTCACAATACACTAAACACTAGCTACTAAACACGAAATGGCACAACAAACCATATAGACACAACACGTCGTCTGATCGTATTTCTGATCGCCATTCAGTGCTCAACTCAACTCACACATTCACAACACACTATATTAAAACACAGCATGTCGCTCTGATCGGATTTTACATCATTCAGCGCGAACACGAGCAAAGCAAGTTCATTTAATTCATCAACTATGCTATAGTTTAAAATCACTTCACAAAACGACGAGAACATATTCACAACACACTATTAATTGACACAAAATGTCGCTCTGATCGCATTTTAGATCAACATTCTGCAGCGCGAACACATACAAACCCACTATATAGACATAACAATATAGTGACACAACTGGTCGTTCTCATCATATTTCTATTCGCCAATTCAGTGCTCAACTCAGCGTGAACTATCAGATTCGTGGCAAAGTATGCTATCATTTAAAATTACTTCGGTAAACGACCAGATCTACAGTATTCGGCCGGTAAGTTCTTGTGCCACTCTGCATTTTCATTGGCTCCGAAGGCATCGTCCGCTAACATTCGGAACATTGTCGTTTAACCCTGCATTCTCATTGGCTCCGAAGTTATTCTATTAACTTAACTTAACTTAACTTAACTTAACTTAACTTAACTTAACTTAACTTAACTTAACTTAACTTAACTTAACTTAACTTAACTTAACTTAACTTAACTTAAACTTGAACTTACACGCACGACAGCAATGTATCTACTAGCGCATGCGCAGTAGATACAAAAAGGAGGGATAGTAGAGAAATACCAAAGATTTGAAGCGAGAAATAGCAACCATGTGGTCATGGTCCTTACCACAATAGTCTGCTAATACAGTCTAAAATCCAGTTACATCAGCGTGTATCTTATACCACTTTACAACTGTTATATATTGGTATTTCTATTAAGGTCTTCGTTAAAGTTTGCAGGGTCATTTTGGTAAAGCGCTCTCAATACGTCAGAATTTATGCCACAAAAATAAAATAGATATCGTTAGAAAGCTATGAATTTGTAGAATACAATGTTGTCTTTGATTTTGCTATAAACACAAACCAATAATAGTTGTGAATATTTAAATTAAAACCAGAGGGCTTCACTCGGGGCGACTCAAGTAAAAAGCGCTTTATTTTGTTCAAAATCTTTTTTTTGCAGTTTAATTCCGAGATAAATTTCCAGCAAAACAGTGTCAGCGTTTTTTGATATGTTGAGTTTTGCTGATTTTTATTGACGACCACAGTTGAAAATGCTGTTTTTCGACCAACATTCAGACAAAATAAGTCATAAAATCGAAACCAGGCAATAAATAAAGAAACGCTGACACCGTTTTGCTGGAAATATATCTCGGAATCGAACTGCGAAAAACTTTTTTGAACAAAACGAAACGCTTTGTTCTTAAGTCGCCCCGAGTGAAGCCCTCTGGTTTTACTTGAAAAATTTGCAACTATAATTGGCTTGTGTTTATCGCAAAATCAAATACAACATTGTATTCTACAAATTAATAGCTTTCTAACGATATCTATTTTATATTTGTAGCATAAATTCTGACGAATTGAGAGCGCTTTACCAAAATGAGTCTGCAAACTTGAACTAGGGACCTTAATTAGGGCTTTTATTTAACTAAAATCTGATTCCTATAACAAATGTAGAAAAAAATAATACCAAAAAGGGAAGTCCACCTACCATCATTTCCTGGTTGGCCTTTTGCACCGTCCTGTCCAGACACGCCGTGTGTACCATCATCTCCAGGGGGGCCAGCTTGACCTTCGTCACCTTTCACTCCAACATGTCCTGAATCTCCATGATCACCTTTTCCCCCCTGAGGTCCTGGAGGTCCTTCAAGTCCTGGTTTTCCCTGTGAACCTTTCTCTCCCTTATTGCGAGTATCTCCTGGAGGTCCTTGGTTTCCCTTTCGACCTTTTGCTCCATGGGCACCTAATAAAAGAATGCCATGTCAATTATACTCAATGGACTCTTCTCCCCTTTTTTGGTAGAGTGGTAACGCTCATCTGCCAAGCAAAATGGCCGCAAAGGAACGGACATTTTGTGTGGCAGATGAGCGTTACCTACCATGATGCATTTCGGTTTTTGTTAAAAGGGGAAAGATTTAAAGTGCCTATGAAACGAAAATTAAGTCTTATTTGAAATAACACTGTTTTTCAAAATTACTACGCCAATGAACTTACCAAATAGATCGTTTTAGAAGATATTTAAAACATTCGCAGTATGAGTTTTATCAATTTTAAACACTCGGCTAAACCACTGCTGCTCGTGTTTTATATTATATATATATATATATATATATATACACAAGAGGAACTTTTATTTAAACTTTTCTTTTAGCAACGTTTCGGGGGCTTGCCCCTTCTTCACGTCAATAATACAAGAAAAGTAAACCCACTTATATATATAGGAAACAATTATTATTTACATAAATTAAAATATAATATAATTAAACGAAATCACGTAGATTAAGGTTAGCACCGATTGCTTTGTTTTAGGCATGATGTAAAATTCATACGTCAAATTTATAAACACCACTAATTACCATCTTTTCCATCCGGGCCAGGCTCTCCAACCGTGCTACTACCATTAACCCCGCGTTCTCCGTGATCACCTTTTTGGCCTTTAGGTCCGACATCGCCAGGAGAACCTAAGATAAAGTGTTACACACAAGTGTTATTTTCTTCCTAACTATAGCTATAATATCCAAGCATAGACCAAGCAAGCATATATCTTAGCAATATCACTTAGCAGAAAAGAATGTCCTCCGTCGAACCAAATATGGTCAAGCTGGCTTGAAATATTCAGGTCAGTCTAGCAAGCAACGTCAGGCATGCGCTAAACGTCGCACAATAGGCGAATTTAATTCAGACGAATCTAATTGTTTGAAAACTGCGACGTATAACTCGATTAAATTCGACACACGAGTCAGACGGATAATGCGACGATAATACGTGTTCGAGTTATACACGACGAATTATCGTCACGTCGAATTAAATGTTTCTCTTCTGTCTGTCACAATTCAGCACCATGTTTTCAAGAAGTCATTTTCAGGCTCCAAAAGTTCAAGTAAAAACAATTAAAATCGACTGAAATTCGACGTTTAACTCGACGTCGCATTTACGTCGCATGACCGACGAAGTTAATTCGAATTAAATTCGTCTGATTTAAATTCGTCTATTGTGCGACGTTTAGCGCAGGCTTTAGATTAAAAAGCGTGTAATCGTGGTAAATTTCATTTCCAAAATCTTAGGAAACGAAATACTGAGATTTAAAACCAAAGCCTTACTTGTTAAAGTAAATCACGTGAAGTGAAGTCAAATAAACGCTATTTATATAGTTAGGGGATGTTTAAAAAAAAGAGCCATCATATCCCGCTAATCAGGCTAGCTCACGACACCTACTGTACAAACACATCAATGATTGAATACAAAGCTTGATTGCACTTTCCTGTAGAGAGACTTCTGCCAGCAGGGAACCGATGCGAGAGCCATTTTCTACCGTAAAGCCACGAGAACCTGGGAATAAAATTGTAAACTCGCTTGCCCCCACCCCCTACCGCAGCGAAGCTGTTAATTCATTTTACTGTAGAATCTTTTGCTTACCTTGTCCAGGTCCACCTTTAGCACCAGGATTGCCATCCTCTCCACGCTCACCTATTTCGCCATTCTTTCCAGGAGGTCCAGTGAAGTTAGCGCCCGATGGTCCGATTAGCCCTATACGTGAAAAAGATTAAAAAAAGAAATGTTATTTTCAAATTAATTCCATTCAAATTAGTTATCTTATTAGTTTTTAATTTAGTAATGGGAGAGATAGATTCCGTTTAGATCTCAGTATCAACAACTTAGAACAGCTTGTACAGCAAGAACTAAGAAAACTTCACTAACTCCAAGCTGAAAATCTTAACCAACTGATAAAACATTTATTTGGAATGATTGACGTTTCGATATCGTCTTAACATCACTTTCATGCAAATTCAAATAAAAGATTAGGCATGTGCATATATATATTTATACAATACCCTGGTTGCTATGCGTGTTTTCATTGGTTGTTGGCCATGATCTATTAGAGGACAGACACATGGTCACGTCAGATCACGTCAGCTGACTTGCTTTTTTCCTTCTTCATGCCCCAAAATCCGGCAAGAGTTTCAACAAAAACCTTTTAAATTTTTATTGTATAAAACAAATAGATTCCATTTTTTTTGTTGTCTGTTCAGTAATAGATGCACAGAAGACGTCATAACGTTGTGACGTCATCTGTGCATCTATAACTGAACAGACAACGGCAAAATGGAATCTATTTGTTAATTATATATATATATATATTATACAACTGCATTAAAAACTGTCCAAATAACGCTAAAAATGAGTACAAATATACAGCGATATTTGGGAAGTTAGTTATTTGGATAGTAGAAAACCGGTTTGACAGATTTTGTTAGCCAATCAAATTTATCACACGGGAGACTACTTCATGTATGCTTATTATTTTGTCCTGGTGCAAGTCATGCTACTTCTCTGGCCTTTTTAGTTTTCTTTTTCCATAAACATTTGTTGATCACAGCAGTTGTATAATAAATCTCTTATAAGATGTTTTGGTCTGTAGTATCGCTGTATATTTTTACTCGTTGTTTGTATTTTGACGAGCCCGCAGGCTCGTCAAAATACGGCACAACGAGTAAAAATATACAGCGATACTACACACCAAAACATCTAATAAGATATATATATATATATATATATATATATATATATATATATATATATATATATATATATATATTTAGATCTTATTAGATGTTTTGGTGTGTAGTATCGCTGGCTGTATATATATATATATATATATATATATATATTATTTTATATATATTATATATATATATATATATATTTATTTATTTATTTATTGAGTTAATTAGTTATTTCCTTTTTTAATTATTTACTTACTTACAGACAATCAGACAGAACAGGCAGACAGACAGACAGACAGACAGACAGACAGACAGACAGACAGACAGACAGACAGACAGACGGACAAGCTAACAGATAGATAGATAGATCATTCAAACTTTTAATTAGAATGTTTAATAATTATTTTTATTAAATATATAATTTTTTTCATTGTATTTGTAGTGATTGCAAAATTGAAATTGAAATCTTTAATAGTCATAATATAGGTAAATCCCTCGCGTCAAAAACATCGCTTGTTGTCTATTACTGTATATAAAAGTAGCGTGCTGCGTAGGCAGTGTTGAAACAACAATGGAAATATAGTAAGGTTAGATATACTGCCGAAACAGAGAACGGACAGTCTAGACGAAGGGCCTTCGCTCGAAACGTTAGACTCCTACGTTCTCTGTTTCGGCAGTATATCTAACCTTACTATATTTCTATTACTGTATATAGAATGGTTCTAAAGTTTCTTTCTAAACTTACCCTTTTCTCCTCGTACTCCTTTTTCTCCTTTGTTTCCCGCAGCTGCCCCATCAGCAGTTGAACAATTACCTAGTTGCGAGAGATAACATCAATTACCTAGTTGCGAGAGATAACATCAGACAATAATAAGTCATTATTACATGAGGCTCGTAATCGAAAATTTTCCCTAATCGCGTGCAGCCATTCTCCAGTTTTAGGTGCGTGAAATGTTCGTCAAAAAGCAACATACTCGCAGTGGTCTGGTCGTCAGATTGGAACTTAGATGTTTTCCGCCTTGGGTGTCGGAAATTGAGTGGTGTAAAGTGCCGCAGCTGAGAGAAATAGGTGAGTAAAAACCTATATTCTCTGAGGTCGCTGTTCTACATATAATACGATTTTGCCTAAATTATTCCTCATTAAAATTTATTTTCTTCTAATACTACTTAAACTGACGTCGAACCTAGAACTAATACGACCTGGTTTGACGTCAATGGAGGTTAGAAATAAATTTCAATGAGGAAAATTTCAAGTATTAAACGTTCTCTCGTTATTCAAAGCATCTCAAAGACTGATAATGAGTAAATCTCGGCAGAAATTTCGGTTAACGTGGTATTACAAAGGACGGCCCGAGTGAATTTCACTAAACGACCCAAAGCGAGCGGGAGGTTTAAGTAATAGATAAATCCCGAGAACGAGGGATGTATGCTATATAAAGACCCGAGGACGCGAAGCGTCCGAGGGCTTTATATCGCATACATCCCGACGTTCGAGGGATTTATCTGACTTAATTTATTATCGAGGAGGTTTTCAACAAAGTTTTGTCTTTTTTTTCCACCTTGGACAAAGATTTTCCTTGTTTTTTTTTCTTCATTTCGTATCTAATTATTATTCAAGGTCTTTATGCGATATAAAGACCTCGGAAGAACAAAGAAAACCGACTCGATAATAAATTAATAGCTAATACACCTCTTCTCATGGTATTACTTATAAGCAAACAGTAAACAGAGTCAAAGCTTATCTTGTTTCTCAAATTTAAGCGTAATTATAACGAATCATAGTGACATCATCTCGTCGAAGCGTTATTGGGTGAAGCACATGCGGTGGACTGGGGGTTTTATTTTGTGTTTTTTATTTTGTGTATTTCGTTTAAACAGGCGATTTTTATTCTTCTGCTGCATGCGATCGAAATAAATGACTTATACATGTATTGAATTTTTACAAAGCTATATGGTCCAACACTTTTGCATCGGCCGGTGGACTCTGCATTTTCATTGGTTGATTGCTTTTCTTAAACTTTCCTCGTGAAACATATTTATGCATAGTTTTGTATCAGTTATGATCAAATAGCTTCAACGGGACCGCCAACGGGACCGCATTACAATGAACTTTTCACATGGGACTGTCATTACTCAGAATGATTTGCCGACGCCAGGGCCTTTTCAGTTTTCCCGCCATCCCAATTTCAAAAAGGCCCTGGGAATGAGGTTGCTGCAAAAAAATAATCAGTGTAAACAGACCTTACCACTATTACTTACCTGGTTTACCCGGTTGACCTTTCAGACCCGTGTCACCTTTTACGCCTTGAGGACCGGTATCACCGCGGTCAGCAGTGTCTCCAATAGGTCCTGGGGGTCCTGTTTCACCTTTTTGTCCTCCCGTTCCTGGGGAACCATTAATACCAGGATTGCCCTAAATTTGCAAGCATAAGTTATAGACAGCGACAAAGGGTGATAAAATGATCAACTGACATCAAGGTATATCACCGGCATACATAATTGTTGACCAAGTTTCGCAAAACTACTTTTTGTAAAGAAGAATTTGTACAAAATGTTAGTGATTGCTGGTGGACGAAAATGGTTGTTTAAGAATTGAGGTTAGTGCATGTTAGGGTAATAAATATGATTACTGCCAACGAGAAGTTTCAGAGCAATCAAGCGTTATTTTTAAAATTCAGACTTAAATGTTGCGTACTCAAAACGCGTGAATAAATAATGAGGTGTGAATATTTTGGTTCTGGCGTCACTAAAACCACGCTTGATACAGCATGATCCGACCTAATTAAATACATTTCAAAACAAATAAAAATTTAAGTATTGGAAAAACGACGATGTTTTTGTGTAAATGTACTTAATGAATATGATCAACAATAGAGCAGTTTAATTTAAATACTAAAACTTTTTAATTAAAGGAAACACAAGTGATAGGCTAAAATCCTCGCGAAGTCTCGGTTAGTCCTGATAACGAGGGCATTGTTTGAAAGCTCCGACAATAATTTTATTTTAAAGTATTTTGATAAAATCTAAGCCTAACAGAAGGTAAATGTTATGTACTTATTTATTAGGATTAGCATGTAATCTACTGGCTATACGTCAGTATAAAACAATTTGCAAATAAACCAAATTTGTATCAAATAACGATGTATTAATTACGTCTTTCTCTGAAACAAATATGCATACCTGATCACCTGGCTGGCCATCTTTCCCTTTAGGTCCCCGAGCGCCATGTGTGCCTGGAGTACCTGGTTCACCGTTTTCCCCACGAGTTCCTAGTCCACCCTTCTGACCTTTTAGTCCTTTTTGCCCCGTAAAGATCTTGGCTTCACCTTTTTCTCCCCTCTCTCCAATAGCACCCGTCTCACCAGAACCACCCTCGGCGCCCTATATTACAAAAAATAAAAATATAGTATTCAACAACATAGCAACTATACATACAAAACATCTATTTAGTGACATTCAAAGGCAAATTATGTTTTCAGAGTTCATACAGTATATGCAACACGACACAATACAACGCAACGCAGCGCAACGCAACGCAACGCAACACTAGACGATACGCTACGCTACGCTATACTACACTACACTACACTACACTACACTACACTACACTACACTACACTACACTACACTACACTACACTACACTACACTACACTACACTACACTACACTACACTACACTACACTACACTACACTACACTACACTACACTACACTACACTACACTACACTACACTACACTACACTACACTACACTACACTACACTACACTACACTACACTATTGATTTTTATTACAATTTAAAATTTACAGGTGATGGGTCTTGATTAAGTCCTTCGAGATAACAAGAAGTGCCATTAATGGTCATACAATATAGATAATTATATATACATGAAGTACTTTATACAATAAATTAATAGGTTTAGAGAAGTTCAAAATAAAATTAAAGTTTCTAATATAACGAAATTAATGAAAGTCAATATAAAGAGTTTATTCAGGATCAACTTCTACTTCCAAGTTGTCCTCAGTTAAGCCAAGGTGTTCACGGTAAATGTTTGTTGAGCCTTGAATTGCGTCCGTGCAACAAAGTTTCCTGAACAAGGAACGATATCTTTTCGACATTCCAAGGTGCCGTAAGACATTTTCATTTGCCGGATGCCAAGAGCCAAGAGCACCAACCACAAAACCAAAGACATCGCATTGCTTTCCTTGCCCAATGAAAAATTGCTTCAGCCCTTCGTATTTAGTGATTTTACGATGTTCAGCATCACGAAGGGCTTCAGCGTTATTGTCAAAGGGGCAACAAACATCAATAATCAGAACTTTATTGCCCTCCTCAACAATGATGTCAGGACGTAAACGAGAGTTGGCAGCACGAACTTGTTTGTCAGTAGTAATGGTACCATGTTGAACGGCGTTGGTGATACGGTCCACTATGGTGTTGTGTCTGCGAAGAATACTAGGCATGTTAGGAAGGCAGTGACACAAGACATGAGGAAGGGTCTCATCTGAAGTACAACGGCGACATTTTGGGCTGGCATTAGACCACCGACTCTTGACATTATTAAGTGGAAGACAATTGAGTCGAGCACGATGGATAAAACGCCAGTCTCTAAAACGGATGTTGAGGCCATTGTATTGCCAAGTAGATCCATTGGCGAAGGTGTCGGTAGTAAGCGCACGAGCAACTTTTCCTTGATCAGGAAGAGCAAATAGAGTAGAAGCGAATCGATCTTGGACATGAAAATGCAGGAAACGACTGGCTTCTTTAGCAAGAACAGTACCGGAGTTTTGCGATGAAAGGACAGGAAGACCATTGTCATTGAATTTAATTTCAATACCAAGGTTACGAGTGGATTTGCGGACTCGAGTCCACAACGATTGAATGCGGTAATGTATGTTGTTTAAACGATCATCAGGAAGGCTGGACAGATAGTTGGATTTCAGAGCAGAAGTAGGATTAGATCGGGAGGCATGTCGGACGGTTTCGTTTAATTCAGCATTAGCAATGTGAATTACAGTCGGGTCGGAGGAAGATAGAATCTTAACCGAATGAATTATTGCTTGAACGTCAGCTTCAAGGATTGGATCAAGGAGGCCAAGACCACCAGCGCGTTTATGAGCGAAGATGTAGGAAGCAGAAGCTCGAGATGGTAGAGAACATATTCTACGAATGGTGGAAACGAGAGTTGAACGATATTCACGAAGATGTTCTTTTTTAGGGTAACCAGCACGAAGGGCGAATGTTAAGGAAGGTTGAAGAAAGGTACGGATCATGTCTAATTTCTGCCAAGGAGCTAAAAGGGATTTCTCAATGTTGTCCAAATCACGTGAAAGGTTTTGAACCAAGTCAGAAATGTTATCTGGGTCATGGATTAAGCCAATAGGAACACCAAGGTATTTGTAAGGATGTTCACGATCAAGTGGAGGAATGGAATTATTCTGGACGATGAATTCATTAAGTTCAAAAGAAGATTCAGAATGATTAGATCTGGAACAGGTGAGGCTGATAGAGGCGCATTTATCAGGTCTGAAGGATAAACCAAGGGTTGTCGCAGTCGAAGAAGCAGCATCTAAGAGTTTCTGGAGTCGGTCTTTATTTCTGGAGATTATGACAAGATCATCAGCATAAGCAAAGACAGAGACAGGTATACCATGTAGTTTAGCAGGACCAATGTCTGAAGCTTTTTGTTTAATCGCTCGTAAAATGATGTCGATGGTTAAATTGAAAATGATTGGGCTTAACGGACAACCTTGCTTGACACCTGATAAAACTGGTATATCAGAGGTCAAACTGGTGGGAGTACGTATTTTGGTGGTGGCTCCAGAATAAGAATTGGTGATCATTTCAATTAGTGGTTGCGGTACTCCAATATGGGAAAGGGTAGTGGTAATAGCAGAATGAGGGATACTTCCAAAAGCATTGCGAAGATCAAGCCAAGCGACAAAAACATTTTTCCGATTACGTCGGGCATCACCTACGACGGACTGGAGGAGAAAGGTATGTTCATAACAACCTTCACTGGGACGAGCACTCTTCTGTTCTTTGGATAAAAGATCGTGATCAATGGCCCATGATGTTAGTCGTTTGGCGATAACTCCCATAACTAACTTGTAGAGACACGACATTAAGGCGATGGGTCTAAAGTTAGAAGGATCATCTGTGCTACCTTTCTTATAGACGAGCACCATAGTCGCAGACTTCCAGGCTGGAGGAACATCACGTTGCTTGAAACAGTGTTGGAAAAGGAGAGAAAGGATAGAGCACGATGGGTCAATGCTTTTCAAGTGACGATATTCGACGCGATCAGGCCCAGGAGAGGTATTGGCGGCAGAGAAGAGTTTTCGACGGATTTCATCAGAGGAAGGAGTTGAAAAGAGGAAGTCGTCGTTTGGAGCAGGTGTAACGAGGTCTTTTAATTTGTCTTGAAGGGATGTAGTGTCACAATGACGAAAGGAAAATGTATTTCTAAAGAATGATTCTGCTTTATCTGTTGATCCAGTGAAGAAAGGACTGTTAGGAGAGAGGATTTTCCGAGCAGCTCTTTTCTTAGAGTGACGATATAACGTTTGAATGCGTTGCGCTTCGGCGGGATTAGATAAAAGCGGTCGATGACGGAAAGCAGGACGGCGGCCAGATGGACGATCACGACGAGGAAGAGGTTTTGGGCGACGAAAAGAAGATGAAGATTCTGCAGCGATTTCTAAAGCGAGAGATCGAGATTCAACGGCGAATTCATCGCAGAGGGTACAAATGTCCGACCACGGAATGTCCCCGGAAAAGGCAGTTGTCCATTTTTCACGAAAAGCAATTCTCTTCAAGCGTGATTCTGAAGGAATGGACGATGGTGAATTTTGAGATTGTGTGAAATCATCATCATGCATGTTAGGAGAAGAAGAATCATTAACAGGAGAAGATCGCGACTCAGAAGTTGAACAGGTATTTGTCGAAGGATTTCCATCGTTGTCAGAAGTAAAGGAAGATGGCGGAGTGGGGTGCGATGATGAGGAAGGAGGAGTAGGTATCTCAGCAGAAGAATGTAAAGTCGAATTAATTAGGTCATCGACATCTGGTTGGGCAACGTTGGGTGAACGACGAGGAAGTTGTGGAGATGACCAGGGAGAAAAGAATCCAGCAGTTGTTGGTCTTTGGTAACGTCTAGGAGAAGGACTAGGTGCAGGAGGCGAGGATCGGGATGAATCGTTAACAACAGTTAAAGAGACTTCTGATGACGAAATAGGTGAAGAAGGTAAACCAACTGTTTTGGGAGCTCGTTGAGGAACAGAAGGAAAAATATTATTGCATTCACGAATGAAACGCGATAAGGAGTTTGAGGCTTATTCAGTTCGGGGTGATGAAAAAGGTTTGTTAATACCAAGCAAAGAACTGAGACAATCCAATGTTTGTTGAGAATTGGCGGAGGAAGTCTGATGCTGAATGATGGTGGGAGGAGAGCATTCAATTGATTTATTGAGGAAAGTGGTAAGCGGAGTAGTTGATGAAAGGGCAGGATCCGACTCAGGATCGGGTGATGTTGGTTGTTGTGTGGAAGGAGAGGAGACCAAATTGGAGACATGAGGTATACGATGGGTTGAATCTATAACGGCATTGATAGGAGAATGGAATAAGTGGCGAGAACACGAATCACGGAGTTCTGGTGATGAAGATGACTGGTTTGGGACCAAGATAGGATCATCAAGTGGATTTGGCGGTTGTTGGACAGAGGATGGCAAGGATTGATCTGAACAGGCCGAAGATCGTTGTTTGGAAGAACGATTTTTACGAACAGGTCTGGTTGAATGGCGGGGAGCAACACCAGATGTAACATTATGGTCAGCGGTAATCTGAGACATAATTGGAGTCGGACTTTGAGGATATTGAACATGTGGATTATTTTTTGAAATACCATGTGAACGCTGGCAATGAACACTAACAGCTTGCGCATTATAAAAATCCATATCACATATTGAGCAATGAGCAGATGCCAAAAGAAGAGTATCAGGATGAATGTTTTTAAAATGACGTTTAAAGTTTGGAAAATTGACGAGGGTATTTCCGCAAAGACAGCAAATAAAATTCTTTCCTTCAGGGTATGATCTCACTACGGAGACCGATTTAATAGAGGTGATTTAATAGATTTAACACTACACTACACTACACTACACTACACTACACTACACTACACTACACTACACTACACTACACTACACTACACTACACTACACTACACTACACTACACTACACTACACTACACTACACTACACTACACTACACTACACTACACTACACTACACTACACTACACTACACTACACTACACTACACTACACTACACTACACTACACTACACTACAATACAATGTTGGGTATAGCAGCCACCTACTGTATCTACCCGATTTAAACCATATAAGCTTTCAATACTAACGTTTAGCATTTTCAAAACAGAAGACATTTTAAATACTTTGGTGCCTAAGCAGTCGATAATTCGTTTAAGAAAGGTGTACAAGACACGGCTAAATTGACTGTTTTATCCAAGTTGACAGCTCGATATAGTTAAATCACGAAGACAAAAATACATGTTATTTAACAAATACATGCAGATTATATTTGTGTACATATGAGATCACACAACGCTGCAATACTGAGTCAAATAACGTGACTGTTCGTCTTACACGTCGTGTGTCTTTACACTGTCTGCCTGCCTGTCTGTCTGCCTGCCTGCCTGTCTGTCTGCCTGTCTGTCTTTTTTTTTTGTTTGTTATTAATTAAGCGACGCCAAAAATTGAAAATAATTTATCATGTTTGGAATCTATGCTTAGTTTGTTTTTCGATCTTGCAAAAACTAACGTAGGAAAATATATTAAAATCATATTTAAAAAAATAGAAACACAGAAAAATAGAAATTATGTACAGTATGATAAAGCATAAGTAACGTTCTAGTGAAATGCTTGCCTGAACACCAGGTGCACCAGGTTCACCTTGAGGTCCCGTGTCTCCCTTCACTCCAGGTCTACCTTTGAAACCAATTTCACCAGAAAGGCCTGGTCCCCCATTGATACCGGGTGCACCGTTGGCACCTTTTGCACCAGCACGAGGTGCAGGACAACCAGTACAAGGAACACCTGTGGAATAAAGATCAGCATCAACAATAATGTAACTCAATAAAGATAAATAAATAAATTAAAACATCAATGAATAGCTTAATAAATAGATAGATAGACCAACAGATGGATGGACAACGAGTTTATTTCTTTTTAATATAAATAGTAAAACATTGCGTTATATAGCAGTCTCGCCAAAATTAGTCATTTGACTGTCCCAAGGTTGTCCTTCATCTCGTGTTATACGCCTTCTTCAATACTCAAAATAAATGAATATTTAATCAATATCTGTAAATCGCATATAGATTTGTCCTGATTAACTTAAACTTTTTCCTCGATTTACTTAGCTAAAATCACTCCAACTTGAAAAATAGTTTGAAAACATGGCTATTTAGATGCATCCATTTGATAAGTACGATAAAGCATTCGCAGCCGATCTGTATCTGATTTACTACGGCTCGCTTGTAAATCAGATACAGATCACTGCTCATGCTTTATCTATTACTTGAAGTATTTGTATTTTACCCTTTTCACCGCGTCTTCCGTGACCTCCATCCTTGCCAGGAAGACCTGTTCCTCCCTTTGCTCCAGCTGGACCAGGTTCTCCTTGGGGACCTACATTTGTCTCTGTTGGTCCAGGTGGTCCTGTGTAAACATGTAATAGCATAAGTCAAAAACACGGAACACTTTTTCAAAAAAAAGGGAGGGTAAAAAAATTCAACAAGTTTGGTTACCTAACATAAAATCGTTTGTTTCCTCACTCGTTAGATATTATACAATAAAACCAACTATTATTATTATTATTGTTGTCCTCTTTTCCTTATATTTGTTCTTATTTGTTGTGTTGTTTTGTGTTGTAGTGTTCTCCAGTGCTTTGTTTTTACGCTAAACCGTCGATAGGAAAGGTGTGTGGGTCCATTGGGGTTATAATCATCGGTTAAACAGAATATTGGGTGCGGTTATGACTAAATGAGAACGAAATTTAAATTCCGGCTTAAGGTTGGAAGTACTTTGTTTTGGTTTTAGGAACGGCATCTAGAGGAACTTTTTGTTCCGCTTAGATTTCGGTACTCGCTGCGTTTGTTCCTTTCGAAAAGGAACATATTCAAGCGGAACGTTTCGTTCTCATTTGAATTCGGGAAGGATTTGTTCCGATATTCAAAAATAGGAACGGGCCTAAATTAAGAACAAATTGTTCCGCATGAGCTAGACCGCTTTAAATAGGACCTATTTGTTCCTTATTTTAAAGGTTATTTCGTTCCGTTTATTCGTTCCCATAGGAACAACTAGTTCCGCATGAGCTAGACCGCTTTAATTTGTTCTTTATTTTAAAGGTTATTTTGTTCCGTTTGTTTCTTCTCATAGCAACAAGTAAAGAAGTTAATATATTCTGACCGACCGGCTATACCATCACTCGGTAGCCGGCCGATTTAACAAGGTTTTTAACTAGTAGTCGGTCGTATGAATACCAATTAAGTTACAGATCTAATTTACATATGTATATGTTCTCTCGCGTTAAATATAACCGTCTTTTCTCAAAGAAAAACAGCGATTTTGACAGTAGGAACGCTTTGTTCAGATTCAGTAATCTGAAGTAATAGTTAGGCACTAAATGCTATACCGTAGTAAGGCCCACTCATTTCAAAATGTGTACATTTGTGGTATAGAAATTTACGACTTACCTGACCCCCATACAATGGAACCATAATCACAAATCGGGGACGTTTATGACACGGTTTTGTGACTAGGGTTAGGGTTCATGGTTCCATTGGGTTCATGGTTCCATTGTATATGCGGGTCAGGTAATCGTAATTTTCCATATCACAAACTTTCCCGATTTGTGAGTAGGGTTAGGGTTCATGGTCCCATTGTATGGGGGTCAGGACAGGTAATCGTAATTTTCCATACCACGAAACCCCAGAGATCTGATTCACAGTAGAAATTTTAGGCAGCGTTTTTTTTGAGGAACTTCAAGTGATAATATACACGTTTATACATTCGTATTCAAAGTCTAAATTGTTATAAATAGTAGTTACTCCCATTTACAATGAAGAAGTTTCTATATTCTGACCCACCGGCTACCATCACTCTGTAGCCGGTTGTTTCCATATGGTAGCCGGTCGGTAGCCGTTCAATTTAACAATGTTTTAACTAGTAGCCGGTGGTTATGAATACAAATTAATTTAAGTTAAATCTAATTTACATAAGTTTCTAATTACTATTCCAACCCACCGGCTACTTAGCTCGGTAGCTGGTCGTTTCCATATGGTAGCCGGTCGGTAGCCGTTCAATTTAACAAGGCCGGTGGTTATGAATACAAATTAAGTTTCATATCTAATTTACATATATATTCTCTTTTCTCAAACAAAAACAGCGATTTTGACAGTGGGACCGCTTTGTTCCGATTCAATAATCTGAAGTAAAGTGTATGTAATGAACCCAAAGTTAGCTAGCGAAAGGAACGTCTTTTCAATTTCTCGATCTATCTAATCCCAAAGGAAGAACAACAAGATGCATAGTAACGAGATTACATAATGCAAATAAGAGATAGAAGTTGATTAATATTCATAATCACCGGTTATACTAGCTTACAAATTGCAGTAAAGTATATTGTTATTATAGTCATAATAAAGACACACCCAATTTTACAAAGTTCACAAAAAAATATACAGTCAACAAATGTATTATTTACAAGGGAAATATGTCCAATATGTTGTGGAACTTAGCTGCGGGTGACGTGGTAGGCCATGACGGTCAACATTGTCTTTTTCGTCCTCTTTTTCGGTTTCTTTTGTAGTTTGTCCCTGTTCTTTACCTTTTTCAATGGCCTGAACGATGGGGCAAGAAGAAGGCAAGACGTAAACTTTCGTCATTTCTCGTACTCGACGGACGTACTTTATAGCGTCGGGGTATGAGGTAACGAATGTATCCAGATCGAAAACTTCACGTCGTCTACTACCAGCATCCAGGCATCGATGTTTGGATCTGCTTTGGTCCAGAATTCTTTTTCGTGTGTTTCCCTTCTCCTCTTAGCGTTTCATTCTCGTTGGAAAAAGGATAGTGCATCGGCGCCAGTCACATGTTTCTCAAAATGGTTCGCCAATAGTTGGACAACTTTGGCCATGTAATCTGCCCTATTTAACACCCAGCAAGGTGCCGTTGCATTTGTGGATGGTTTGATTCATCGCCATCGTTTGGTTCTTCATTCTCGACGGCTTCTTCTTCCTCTTCTTCTTCCTCCTCTCTTCTTCTTCTTCTTTTTCTTTTTCTTTTTCTTTTTCTTTTTCTTTTTCTTTTTCTTTTTCTTTTTCTTTTTCTTTTTCTTTTTCTTTTTCTTCTTCTTCTTCTTCTTCTTCTTCTTCTTCTTCTTCTTCTTCTTCTTCTTCTTCTTCTTCTTCTTCTTCTTCTTCTTCTTCTTCTTCTTCTTCTTCTTCTTCTTCTTCTTCTTCTTCTTCTTCTTCTTCTTCTTCTTCTTCTTCTTCTTCTTCTTCTTCTTCTTCTTCTTCTTCTTCTTCTTCTTCTTCTTCTTCTTCTTCTTCTTCTTCTTCTTCTTCTTCTTCTTCTTCTTCTTCTTCTTCTTCTTCTTCTTCTTCTTCTTCTTGACGAGTGGGCTGTATAATGGGAGAACAGTTTTCTTCCTCTGTTGAGAGCGTTTCGTTCTGCTGCGCTACAGATGATGCGGATGAGTTAACCAGCAGAAGTGGTTCTATCAGACTCATGGAGAGAGATGGTAAGTCATTGCTGGTGACAGTTTCAGCAACACAGCGTTGCTCTATTGCAGAACAGTCGTCGTCGTCGGTGTTTATTAGGGACCTTACGATGCTAGGACGACGACGGCGGTTAAAAAGGAACATAAACTTTATAATTAAAAAAGGTCACGGCTAACTGACTATTATATTTGATATTTGAAGCTAGTTTAATGACTTTCAAAACGCCGCAGTATTGCTAAAAAGATTGTAGTGTCTGTATTGAGGTCAATCTTAAACAACAGTTCTCATCTTTTGGCCGTTGACGTCGTCCTGAAGACGTGAAAATGCTCTAAGTGGCGTTGTATAAAGAACGAGGACGCTGTTGAGATTACTCTAGGGACTAAATATTATTCATTCTCTTTGTTCCACAACTAGAATTCTTTTGTAATAATTCGTGAGCTCGTCATTTTCCGAGATAGACGTCGGCGCGTTGACTCACTTGTGAAACTGTGATTGATGGTTTCTCTTTGTTCATGTACGGAAGCAGTCGGACGGGTGGCTTCATCGAGGTCGACGTGCGTTATGTCTCTCAGTGTCTGCGACTTGAACAACGTTCCACCTTCGTTATTTTCGATAGTGCTTTGTTGTTCGCTGCCATGTTCGTACCACAATTCGTTTGCATCTACTAATGCGATGTTGGTGTTGATTTCATCCGCCATCCATGCGACACAGTCCATTGCATGATCGTAGATCCATCGATCGACGCCAGGAAGAGTCGTTGCCAACGATTTTGTCTCGAAGACTGATATTCTTCGTTTGACATTCTCATCTTCTCTGCCGAAGTCGGGTACATGGTTGGTGGTTAGGTAGAAGGGGATATTGTTCATGACACAACGCGGTGCTTCGTGTTTTACCGCAGTTACCATGTATCCTCCTTGTAAGATGGTCTTGGCTAGATCGGACTGAATGGTGTCCACGGACCACTCATCAACAATAACCAGTTGTGTCTCCTCTTCTATCATGGCCCCCAAGAACTGGCGTTCTCTCGTTATCGAAGCTATATGTGCTGCAGATATTAGCTTGTGAAATACAGATGCCCACGATGTTTTTCCTGAATCTTTTGCATGCGCGAACCCATCAAACATTGATAGAATTTATTCAGGAAGTTCACTCTTGTCTTCAGATCACTGAAAGAATGTAAAATACCTTCTTTAAAGAAGCGAGGGTCTGGTGGAGTGACGGAATCGTATTTGACAAACGCTCGGGGTGACACAGTCTCACGCTGTTCTGCATGTATCGGGCAGGGAACAAACTGTCGGCGAGAGATGTTAAAGCAGCGACCACCGCTGACTTCTATCAAATCGTAGTCAAACTGCAGTTGTTCGATGATCTCGCATGCTGGATGTGCCATCACCTTCAAGAGACGTGCAAAATGCTTTAGTACATGTATGTCCTTTCTGATGGCATCCGTTGCAAGGAGCTTGTTGAGGTAGCTTTCTACATCCATCATTTTGACGAAAGTGACGTTCGCTAATTCGGGTGGTTTTGCATGATCGTGATCGCACATCTTCATAATTGCCTTGATTTTTATTACTGTATCCGTCACTTCGCTGGTTGACGTTGGAATTGAATGGGAGACGTGGATGCTTCCGACGCTGGTTACATGTATTTCTAGTCGCATACCGTCGGCGAGAAGTTTAACGCTAGCAGAACGAAGGCATGAAGCTATACAGCGAACTCGAGCTGGTTCACGACCACTAGCCGACATGGACTACGCGGATATTTTTGTGGTTTGCTGGGCTGACTGGATACATCTTCGTCCGATGTTTTTTTTTTTTTGTGCGTGCTTGTAACAGGCCTTGTTAGAAAAGACGCACATGTCTTGGACAAGCTGATTTTGTGGTCTTTTACGACTTGGAACAGTTGTTTCGCGGCTTTCTCCATTGCTGCGTTTGGACAATTGTTTGATCGTGCTGTGATTGGGGAGATGGTGACGTCCATGCCTTCGTTGTGGATGCTGGAGAAGATTATGTTTTCATCACACGTTACCTTTTTACGGAAAACAATAAAGTACGTCACGGTGGGGTAGACGACATCTTTTCTTTTATTACCCGCGTTCTGATTCCTACGACATTTTGCGTTTGATGAAAGGGCCGTTATGCTCGAGATGAAGAACTGTACTCCATCGATCTTCGCAAGGACGTCGTCAAGCTCTAAACGTTTGGAGCAAATTTGTTGCTTTGCGAGTTCGAGGTCGTCTTCCTTCACTCTCCAAACTGCACGACATGCCACGGCTTGAAGGTTGTTAGCAATCTATTTTCCAAAACAAAATAAAACAAATCAGATTGTAAACATTGGATAAACAAAAGTAGAAAAGCTTTATATAAATCTTTCAAATTGTTAACTTACCAGGCTTAAGATATTAGCCCAAAGAGAGTTCAGCACAGTCTTGGAATCGAGTTCCTTTGCTGGACGTCTCCGAAACATATCTTTCCTTGTAAGCGGCGGAGTAGATAGAAAATGCGAGATTACCGAGCGTATAGTTTGCCTTTTATACATGAACTTTAATCCAAAAAATAGAATAAGTTTTTGCATGCATAATATATCTACCAAAAGGGAACGAAATTTTCGACTTTGGTTATTATTGTTGTTGTTGCTGTTGCTGTTGTTGTTGTCGTTGTGATTTCCTCTATTTGTAACAAACAGACATGAAAACATAACCTCCTGGCGAAGGCAAAAATACTTACCTTGAGGACCAGGTAATCCTTGGGCTCCAGGATCTCCAGGATCTCCACGTGCTCCAGATTCTCCATCCATACCAGGATCACCATCTTTACTCAAGCCAGCTTCACCTACATCGCCCTCCGCTCCAGCAGCCCCAGGATCACCATGTGGACCTTCTGGTCCCTTCATTCCAGGTTGGCCTGAAGAAAAACAAAATCAAAACACATTATTAATTTAATGAAAGCTTAAAGTCACAATAAGCTACTCAAGCGACATTTCTTATCCATAGTATTGAAACCATCAAACATCATTCAGACAAAAAACATACAAACAAATAAATAAACAAACAAACAAACAAACAAACAAACAAACAAACAAACAAACAAACAAACAAACAAACACATAAATAAATAAATAAATAAACAAATAAACTTTACAGATTCTTCAAGTAACTGTGCTTTTGTTCAAGTTACCAATAAAAAAGCAATGATAGACGAAACAGGAAAAAGGCATTAAATAACCTTTTAAATTTTAGTTTAAGCAAAAATTCCAACCTTTATTAGTTACTCTGTAGCATTAATGTTTTATATCTTCTTAAAATCTTTACCTTTGAATTTTTGATTGTTTGATCAATAACATTTTAATTGTGAAATGAAAAGGCATTTCAGAAATTCTAGCGAATGACGCAAGTTCAATCAATCAGCCAAATAGAGCTTGCAATCAATCAGAGCTTGCATTTTGGGAGAAAAAAAATTATAATGTGTAATACGAATCACTGAAAATAATTAAGATAGGCCTATAGTTCAAACGTCGCTCTTCTCATGCGCCGAACCTAATGATGCCAAATCCTAATTTCTTTATGCTCATTTGCATTACGTTCGACGCATGAGAAGAGCGACGTTTGACCTAGGCCATGGAGAGTCTGGCGTTAGACAGAGCAAAAATATAAAGTTGTTCCACAACAACGATGCGCGGGAAAAGATTAAACAGCTTCAAGCGAATTGTTGATAATTGAACTTTAATACGTAGATGTGTAAATTTCATAAACTATACATTCGCATCTACATGCAGAAGTGCTCCGAATACATGCCTCGTAGTTTACAAAAAGAATGAAAGTAGAGTGTACACAATCCTCCCTGTAATTTTAATAGTGGTACGTATTTGCGGTAAGGACGTACCTAATATGAACGGGTTTTCTGATTGGTTGTAAGTAGCCAATCACATTGATTTGTTCTCCTGCTTGTTACAACACCGCTGCCAAACGTTTTGCGCATGCGCGACGTCCGAGCTCGTCCAAAAAAGAGCGGGAAAACACTGAAATATTTAGACTGGTCCAAGAGTCCGACACAAAAGTTAAAATTATAAGCATACTACCACCAAAAAGATAAGGTAGGTAATTTGTGCATGGCTTCCTTGTCAATATTGTAACATATTCTGAATTTACCCCTTCGTAATTTTCTGTACCCTTTTTTTAAAACACAAATGAATAGTCGAGTCTTACTTAGTCTTCATTGTCTGGTTGTTGTTGCCACGGCTAGTTCCCACTTCTCTTGCAATGTTTACTCTAGCGAATTCACGCATGCGCAAACGTTTGGCAGCGGTGTTGCTTGTTACTGATTAGAGTTACGGTTTTTATTTGGGTTAGGTGACCTAAACCAATCAGAAACCTTCTTACTATAGCTACGTAATGTATTTGTAGTACATGCGGAACGTTCGCGAGAATCGAATAATAATATAACACATGTTCGGTTGACGTTCGCCAAACTCAAATGCTCAGATTAGAAGGTTGCAAGTTCCTACTCTTTCTGAGGCACAGAAACATTCCCTGAGAATTTCAGTTTGACGAATGTCTACTGAACGTCTGTTTCAGGATCTGTGATTGACAGCTATAAAAGAAAAGCACACATCTGCAAACCTGTGTCAGACAGATTTCGTTATACATTATAGTGAACATGAAATCGTGTAAACGGAGTGTTTAAAAAACCATCTAAACTCGTGTGTTATACCTGGATCTCCACTCTCTCCATCTGAACCAGATACTCCGTTGTCGCCCTTGTTACCCGGGATACCCTGACCTGGCACACCAGTATTACCATGTGCTCCTTGAACACCAGTATCTCCTTTTTTCCCAGGCAATCCACGAGGTCCATTCTCACCCCTCTCTCCATCTGCCCCAGCAGGTCCTTCTCCAGGTGACCCCTAAAAAATAAAATTCAAGTATGTACAATGCATGTTAGACGCTTATTTTGTACGTACCTCACAACAGCGGAGACAAATAGTAAGCATACCTGAGGTCCAGTTTGGCCTTTTGCTCCTTTTGGCCCATCAGCTCCATCATCTCCCTAGAAACATCAAAAGTTAAATACGGTATATATGTGCCACGGTGGTCTTTTTAAATATTTAAAGTTGTCTTCACGCAGGCCAGGGCAACGCATGCCGGGTTAAGCTTTTTTCGGACCAAGTAATAAAGAAAAACTTCACGACAAAACTATAGATACCGTAATTGACCGAATTAGCACCCCCTCCGTGTAAGCGCCCTCTTGACGATACACGCGTTTATGAAATAGCTTTTCAATCGCCTATTATAGTAAAATTCGCGAGAGACTTGGAGATATTGGTCATATCAGATTAGACAATGGTGTATATTAATAGTCTCATGTTGAATTTATAATTAAGAAATGTGGTAATAAACACGTCTTCGTTTGTGCCTGATTTCTTAATTTTTTTCTCGGATTGGCTAATTAGCTAATGAATTATTAATGAGTTTTAGAACGTACTATATATAACGAGATGAATAAACACAGATACATAAAAAAATATAAAAAAATCTTACCACATCTCCTGTAAAGCCCACAGATCCCCTGCTACCTTTGGGTGCAGCAGTTCCCTGAAAATATATATAAAGACACATTAAGACAAAGATTAAAATTTTCATGTATAACCTCTATAACTTTACTGTTTGTTGTTATCCATTTTATGGTATCGATAAAACTTTCCTAGTCCTAGACGGAAACAAAACCTGCGTAATCTTAAATATATAAGATTTAATGTAATAGAGTCTAACCCATAAGAACTACTTCGAATTAAAAAAGATAATTCCCGTACATTTTATTGTGCCCAAATTAACCAATCAATTTTAAGGATGTTACCTCGCCGGAAAGTTATGTTATTTGTTTGTTTGTCTGTCTGCCTGCCTGCCTGCCTGCGGTCTGTCCGTCCGTCGGTCTGTCTGTCTGTCGCCAGGATATCTCGAAAGTATTAGACCAATATTCATGTACAGTTGTGGAAGGTTTGGCCAAAAAGGTTTGGTTTAGACCAAAGACCAACCTATTAAATTTTGGTTGAATTTGGTTGAAAATTTGAAAGCTTCTCGATGTAGCAAAAAGGAATGATAAAATGCTTTATTGCACCATTATCTTTATATTATGCAAATCTTTAATATTCACAAACTACGAGTGCAATGAACTATTTTATTCTTTAGTCTGGTGAGCTAGCCTGGTTAGCGGATGGCTCATTCCCTTATAAACCTCTTGTCATTGTTTGCAAGCATTTGTCCTCCGTCAACGAAATAAGTACAAGTGGTCTATAAACATCCCCTAATAAATGTATTTAAATGGAATTTAAGGAAGTTAACAACTAAGAGCGGTCAGTAAAGCGGGACAGCGGTCTCTAGTGGGTCGATCAGGCAGGCGCAAGTGGTCGTCAGTTTCTTTGTTTACATGTATATGACTCTTGACCTATCAAAAATATTCCTAAGCTCCTCACACGAAGCAATCGTTACAACTCTGATGATAGAGACAAAGCCCCTGAGGGTCAATGACGGAAAAGGGATCGCCGATATTCTTTTGGATTTCTCACATGAAAACGAGTTCATAAGGGCGACTTTATGTAATATTTATAAACCGCGCAGGAGGGCTTTATCGGATATAAAACACGAGGCGATAGCCGAGTGTTTTAGAGCCGATAAAGCCCGTACTGCAAGGTTTTTAAATGACTTCTAAAAAGAATCACTTCATACGTTCATTGGCGTAGTAATTTTGAAAATTAAGCTTATCTCAGCCGTTAAAAACCAGCGAGAAACTTAGAGCGAGTCTATATCACATATATAGATCCGATACGCTCATGATTTTCTTTGTGTTTTCCTCATGAATTATTAATGAATTTTAGAAATCTATATAAAATAATTTTAACTCGACGGCCATTTTAAAACAAGGTCTATACGAACACAATTATATATATATGCACTTTAACCCCTTTCATATCGGTAGCTTTTCCATGTGACGAGTAAAACGTCTGGCGTAAGCTAGAGTAAAATACATAAGACTTGAGAGTCGAACGCCACCCAAGAAGAGTAATTAAGAAATACGCTTTGGTAAATGCTGTATCAAGTATTTATAAACTAACATTGTTTCCTTTCGCTCCACTTTTGCCCATAGCACCTCTTTCACCCTAAAAGACAAACATAACTATATTTGTGAATAAAAGTCTGACGCAGAAAACTAGTTCTTAACAGTGACAGAAAGTTACTTTTTCAGAAAGATTCTTGAACTTTTCGCAACTTTACATGCTAAACAACAAATTACGAGTCTTACAGTAAAGTACGAAGATGGGACTCTAATACTTATAGGTAAGAAGTTACAAAAGATAAAATAAAACAGGGCTTATATATGCCAAAAAAGTGACGTAATTGAAAGTAGTCAGTCAAATGCTCTGGACTTAAAAAAAACTAATAATTAAATCGTTTGCAATATTTACAGTACTGTAGATAAGTAAAGATTTAACATTGTCGCATCTCATTAATTCTCAGTCTGTTTATCCCCAGGGTATTTGATTGGTTACTTTCAACCTACGTCATCAGCTTGACATACTGGTATATAAGATCTGTGAACTAAACTTTTTAAAATGTCCAAAATGTTCGTAACATTGTTCGTAATATAACATTTACTTTTCACAAGTATTATAGAATTTCCGATGGGTTTTTTTTCCCCAACTACGCTAAACGCACAACCTTGAGCAATATGTCAAATAAAAGCAATTGGTGGAGTTCAGGATTCTAGCTAAACGGAAAGTACTTTAAAAATGGAAAAACCATCTGCCGTTTTGGTTCAGTTCGGAAAAAAGATGGTGGCGAATACGAGCCCAACACTTTGTAGAGTTTCAGTTTACCAGAACGCGTTCACAACATTTGTAGTCCTATAATAAACTCGCTTGTTACCTCGCTTGTTCGGTATGTACTAGTGAAATATCGGACCTCCGTTGACTGCACATACTCAAAAGGCCAGTGCCGGATTAACCCCATGGCAGAAGCGGCATATGCCGGGGGGGGCGCTTTCTGGGGCCCCGCAATTGTGGTTTTGGGCATTCTTTCAAAAAAGCGCGGGGCTCCAGAAACTGTGGGGTCCCATGGGGCCACAAAAAGCGCGGGGCCCATTTTTTACAGAACTTAAAGTGCTTATGAAACGAAAATTAAGTTTGTCTCATTTGAAAGTACTTTTGAAATGACAGAGTAACATCTTTTGCTATTTTTTGTTTCTTTCCTTCGTTCTTGAGATATTTTAGTTTGTTTTATATGTGAAACTAACCAGTGACATCACAACGTGCATAATGACTTACTGGGAAAGGTTATATATCTTTGCTATTATTAAACGGAATCAGTTGAAAATGTATATTTTTGTTGTTGTAAGGGGAAAACACACACAAATAATTGCTTTGAAGTGATTCCGTCTGATAATAGAAAATATATATAACCTTTCCCGGTAAGTCATTATGCACGTTGTGACGTCACTGGTTAGTTTCGCTTATAAAACAAACTAAAATATCTCAAAAACGAAGCTAGGTCATTTTAAAAGTACTTTAAAAAGACAAACTTAATTTTCGTTTCATAAGCACTTTAAGTCAGCCAAGTATTACTCAGTTTGTGTAGACTCAACGCCCGATGTTTCTCACGTCGATCAGCTCACCTGTATTCTTCGGTACGTTCTGCCATCTGGCATACGGCCAGTCGTACGACAACGCAAGCAATATGAGTGGGAAATATAATGGTATGCAGGCTATTATTGGGCAACAATGTAACCTGGTTGATTATGTGCCCTGCGCTGCACATTCCCTTAATCTGGTTGGTCAGTCTGCAGCTGGCTGTTGCCAGCTTGCCGTAGGATTCTTTGATTTCTACAACGATTATACTCTTTCTTCGTTGCTTCAACGCATCGTTTGAAACTTCTCAACGATCAACTTTCGACCAAAAGCCTGCCAACAGTCAAACGCATGTCCGACACTCGCTGGTCGACACGCGCGGATGCTACGAAGGCTCTAGTGATGGGCTATGATGAATTCAACGCTGCGTTGGAAGAAATCGCTGATGACCTCGAGCAGAAAGCAGACGCTCGACAAGAAGCTCGTGGACTCGCCTCCTACATGAACCACCTCAAGACCGGTATACTTGCTGCTGTGTGGCACCACATCCTGCATCGTTTTCACGGCAGCAGTCAAGTACTGCAATCGGCCGACCAAGATCTTAACACCGCCGTTGCAATCTATGAGTCCCTGGTCGAATTTATCCATAAGCTACGGACAAGATTCGAAGAATTTGAAGTTAAGGGGAAGAAATTCAGTGAATGCGACCATTACTACCAAGAAGTTAGACGCGTGCGTCAACGAAATCGCCGTTACGATGAGCCAGGATCAGCGCCTGAATTGCCGCAGACTCCAGCCGACAAGTTACCTACGGGCACTTTCCTGGTGATTATAGATAGCATTGATGGCGAAATACAGAAACGACTTGGAGCCACTGATCTCAATAAAACTGGATGGGGCATGAGGCCGGATTTAGCGTGCCAGTTGTATGATGACGTGACCACTACCCAAGATGGCTGCCACTGAAGTTCATAGCTTTCGTAGATTGAAAACAGACAAAAAGAGTTATTTTAAGAACATTTAAACGAATGTAAGGACACAAGAAGTACTTAATAAGGTTTAAGACGCTAATTTCTTGCATTTGTTTCTGTTACTGAGCTGTAAAACCTTTAAATTTCGTTGTTTTTCTTCAGTGCCGACAACGAAGAAATTTCACGATAATATAAACTGAAAAACAGAAATATACGAAGAATTGAATTCCAAGTCTTAAATTGTACCTTTAATGGTAATCTTAATGCCTTAACAATATCTCGTGTTGGGTACTTGCCATCTTTGAACTGTATTTGATGTTAAACAGTCAGAAAACTAAAGAACCGGCATCTGTTGTTTGCGTTACGGCTTATCCGATTCCCCCGGCACAGAGTAATTAATATCCCTTCCCCCGGATAATCTGACCGTGGTGACGTCAAGCTTGCTTATGCCAGTCAACTTTGGGATTGGGAACAAGTTCTAAGGCCGCAATGCGTCATATGTTCCACTACGTAAGATGGCGGCGACTGCCACGAAATGTTTGACTGCTGGCCATAGGGAATGGCCTATCCAGTTTATATAGAGATCAGTGCTTGGAGCATACACAAATATTGCTGCACGGTTTGGTTTCTTGCGGAAGCTCAAGAACTTGCCAGACGATCAAGTGGTCTCAAGCGCCAAAAAGCTTTGTGCTGCATACCCCACAGATCTGGAAGCCACTCTGTCCGACGAGCTGGTACAGTTTTCTGCTTTTCTGAAGACTGAATTTGCTAAAACATTATTGGATACCACCACCTCTCGAGCCACTTCTGCAGTCTACCCAGCTTTGGCCGAGACAAGCCCTGATGATGTTGATGTGATCACCAAAGACGAGGACGACGTCAGATTGAATGTGGAGTCGTTAGAGTTGCGCACGTACAGGCTTATTGTGGCCAACAATATGGAAACTGTATTTCCGAACACTGTGATCGCTTTGCGCATTTACCTGAGCCTGATGATCTCGAACTGTTCCGGTGAGCGATCATTCTCCACAACCTTCGACGCATAAAGAACCAGTTCCGATCGTGCATGACTCAGAAGCGGTTAAACAGCCTTACTTTGCTTAGCATGGAACACGAGCTTCTTCGTAACATTGATTTGTCGTCACTGATTAATGATTTTGCTCTTTAGAAGTCCCGTAAACATGACTTTTATAAACCTTCTGCAGACTGACACGTAATTGCAAATTTTCATTCATACATAATACATTTTGTTCATGTTGGCTAAAGGCCTGGCCAAACGCTTTCAACATTTCATTCAACATCGTTCAACATTGTTGAACTCAACATGTTGAAAGCGTTTGGCCACCCCTGTTGAATGATGTTGAGTTGTTGAATGGTGTTGAATGATGTTGAACGAAATTTGAACATGTTCAAATTTTTCAAATTTTCGTTCAACACGCGTTCAACATTTCAGTCTATTGTTCTCAAAATGTTGAAAGGTGTTGAACGCATTTGGCCACATTTCATTCAACTTTGTTGAACAGAGACATGCGCCATGCGGGATATTGTCGATTCCAGCTTTTGTGGTAGCCCACGTTCAATTAATTGTCATTCATGAATGTTGAACGATGTTGAATTCATTTGGCCACTCGTGCTTTCAACATTATTCAACATCGTTCAACAATGTTGAATGATGTTGAATGCGATGTTGAAAGCGTTTGGCCAGGCCTTAATTTTTAACTGGTTCAACACACTTTAACTTTTGAAAAATGTTTCCCCCTGTATATTCTATTACTATGTATTGTTAATTGTTCACGAGCATGCATATTATCGATCAGCAGATGTTTTACACAAGAGTAGTTTGTAGTGTACATTGCACTCAAGTTCGGACCAAATTATTGGCATATATATATGTCCCTTTTCCTTTTCCGTAAACACACAGCGGACTATTAAAGCTCAAGGACAAAAGGAAGATAATTTAATCCTATATATCTTCTTTCTAAGTAAGGCGCAATTTCCTCTTGCATGCCCTCCTGCTGAAACCGTTTAGCTGGGGGGGGGGGGGTGATCTCAACGGTGGCAAAGGGCCGCGCGCAACCCTAATCCGTGAAAAGGTCGGTCCGATATTTCACTAGTACAGAACTCACTATCGATCAATTATATCTTAAATATTAATTAGTGATAGTCGCTAGCATCAATGACTTCAGTTTCAGTTTGTACGTTAATTCAATATAATCTACCGTTCTTGGTATTCCGGTTGGGTAATATACATGGTGTATAGAACGAAACATTTGTCTTTGCTCTAAAGAATACTTGCTAGTTGCTATAGCAAATGGATTAGAATATACCAGAGTAACAAAACAAACAAAACATGATAAAGATGCTCACGTCATCGCCTTGGGGACCTGGATCACCAGGATTTCCTGTGGCTCCTCTATCACCAGGTGGCCCCTAAACATTTAGAAGAAATAATTTAGAAAACTGACCTTAATTTATACAGTTTTGGGTAAATAAATTCATAAAAAAATTAATGGGGGCTTTAACTTCTGCCTGCAAGCCTTAAGGTCTTCGCTTGAATCTGCCGAATCCAGCACTATAGGTTTTGTCCACCGAAAGTATTTAGATGCGTTGTTATTCGAATATTTACTATACGTCCAACAGGGAACTTTGAAATGATGGCTTGGATAACGAACTTCCGAACTTCGGAAGTTCGCAAGTTCGTTTCGAAGTTCGCAACTTGATTGGCTACTACGTAATGAATTTGCGAAGTTCGTCGCCAACTTCGGAAATAACGAACGAACTTCGGAACACAATCGGCAAAAGTTATGTGAAATCCTATGTAAAAATGTGTATAAGTCAATGACAATGTTAAGAAAAACTAACTACAAGTCAAAATCAAAATCAAAAGACATACAGGCTTTTTAAAATCTAACTAAAGAAGTTTCAGTTCTCATTTGCCCCATAAGTTTGTTTTCCTCAGCGAAAAAGTGCCGTATAGCTCCGGCAAAACTCCGTCCTCCGGAAACCGTGGGCGTACAGCCCAATCACAGCACGTGATTTTACAGGAAGTAATCTGCGTGCATACATGTATGTTAAAAATTGTTATGCTGATATAAGCTGTATACTGATACTTACCTGTTCACCTCTCTTACAAATGCTTCCCTTCTGTCCTTTATCACCTTTGCCACCCTATTGTAAACAAGTGAAACCATGAATTACCAACACCGCAATTTATATTATTTAAAGGGGCAGTAAGACGCCAAAATTTTCTATCCCAATTTTGATCTTATTTAGAAGTGTTTTTGAAATAAAGAAGAATACCCTCTTCGCTTGTTTAATTTCCCATCTTATTCCAAAGATATTTTAGTTCTGGAAAATGCAAATAAGATACCTTATGACGTCATTTACTCCACTAATTCCGTCAAGGAGGAATATGTACGGAAATAATAGGTAGATTGTGCTGAAACTTTGAAACTGTTCTAATATTTAATAACATTTACAGTCTGTTTCAGGTTACTTTTGACGGAAATGTTCAGAAGTTCGTTCGGAGGTTCACAAGTTCGTATTGAACTAGGCATTTGATTGGCTGCTAGTTCCTACAGTAGTAGCCAATCAAATGCCTAGTTCAATACGAACTTGTGAACCTCCGAACGAACTTCTGAACATTTACGTCAAAAGTAACCTGAAACCGACTGTAATAACATTTTGACATTTATTATTTAACTTATTTTGGAGTGATTATATTTAATTTCGTCTAACATACTGAAATGCAATCACGAGCCGAATCTTTAGATTAAATTGGAGTAGTTTGTCGCAATAAGTTTTTGAAACAAAATAAGAAGCTTTTGATTTACTGCTTTTCATTTACTTCTATTTTAAGGCAGTAACTTGAGCCGAGTTCCTCTTGAAATAGGTCTTAGTAAATCTATACAGAACTATAACTTATTATCTACAGGATTATAGACTTTATTCAAAAATGGCCGCCGAATTAAAATTATTTTATATACATACAGTATAAATTATCCCTTATGAACTCGTTTTCATGTGGAAAAGTCAAAAGAAACGAGGGCATAAGGCTAATTTATATGCACATAAAAGAATTCTAATTTGGCGGCCATTTTTGAATATTAAGGTCTATTTTGACTAATAATAAAATTATAAGCTTTTTTTTTACCGTGTCACCTTTAGCAATAATCTATAAAATAAAAACATTAAAAAATATTAAAAGCATTGTGATTAACAAATAAAACATAAAGCTCCGTGCATATGTACTCTTATAAAGGCACGTTTGACGTCATTTGAACACGAAAGAAGTTGAGTAGAGGCACGAGGCGATAGCCGAGTGCCTTTACACTTCTTTCGTGTTCAAATCACGTCAAACGAACCTTTATAAGAGTACATATGCACAGGAGCGGTATGTTTTATTTGTTTTATAAATATGAAGAAAAAAACCCAACTAAAACTGGGATAGTTTTGAATGTTTTCTAGCTTTTCCCGCCGGGTGACGACATCCTATACGCCATCAGTTTACGTCGTTCATGGTCTTCACACTCTTATAAATACCTATCAGAGCGTGCGTAGAGGACACCTTATTTTATAATACGTTATATAGCATAAAAAGGGTGCTAAAAACATTTGAAAGCTTGGTATATAGGGTTAGTGTACAATGCTTTGGTTTTCCCTATGGTTTTCCGATATTGATTTGTTAATTTTAGAACGTGAACATGAGTTACTTAAATGTATTATGCATCACATAAAGATTTTTCAGGTCGTTTTTTCGCTCCGTTCAATTTTTCCACCAAAGTAGTGTTTTTGAAAAGTTACAACTTCGCAATGATTTGCAATGACGTACTCACAACATAATTCATATTTCCAAAATTTAAAACGCAAATAAAGTGTCCTCTACGCACGCTCCGATTGACCAGGTCCCGTGCATTCACCAGAGTATAGAAATCATGAATGACGTAAAATGGCGTCACCTAGCGGGAAAAGCTAGCCTGCATGGTACCCTGGCCCAATCAAAGAATATGGGCCAGGTAACCACTAAAGACTTCTGCTTTCCTATTGGTTGAAACTTCGCGCGTTTTTAGCGGCTATGAGTAAAACTGCAATCGTCATAAGCGGATTTTGCCCTGATGACGCGAGAATGAGATTAGTGGTTACCTGGCCCATATTTCTTTTGAAATTGGGCCAGGGTACCAGGCTAGGGAAAAGCCAGTCAGCTTTCAAAACTGCAACTTTTATCTTGTTTTTTTCTTCTTGTTATTTATAAAACAAACAAAACATATCGCTCCTGTCTTATAAAGGTACGTTTGACGAGATTTAAACACGAAAGAAGTATATAAAGGCTACTGTACCTTTATAAAAGTACATATGCACGGAACATTATGTTTTATTTGTTAAATATATACAATAAAAAATATCTAACTTATGAAAAAATGGCCGACATGCTTTTGTAGAAGGAAATTACAAAAGTTTTTTGAACGTAAAAAGTTACCGTTTCGACACTCCGATCTAGTGTTTTCATCAGGGGTGATCGTTGTGAAGACAGGTCCCATATTTACAGGAACCATGGTTCTATGAATGTATAAATATGTCTTCACGACGATCACCCCTGATGAAGACAGTAGATCGGAGTGTTGAAACGTTGGGTCATGAACAGTAACTTTTTAAGCTACGTTAAAAAAACTTTTAAGCCAGAGTAGCGTTAAACTATCTCTGATCCTTCACCTGGCTGCGTTCGGAATTTGTGTGTTGAATATTTTAAAATTTGGCTTAAAAAACATTGTGACGTGAAGTTGTAACTTTTCAAAACATCATTTTGGTGTAAAAAAATGGCAGGAAAAACGATCTAAAACGTCTTCATACGAATGATAATACATTTAAGTAATTTGTCCCTCATTTTCAATCAATTACATTATTTTGCACGCATGGAAAATGATCTATTTGTTACAAAATTAATTGAAGTAAAAAATTGTATTCACATTTTGGCATTTTTTAACTATTTCCACATATAATTAAAGCTGATTCTGATTCTTTTTTAGGGAGTGATCAAAGTAAAAAAAGTATTGTAATTTGTAATGACAAATGTTTTACAGCGATTGCTGATTTCTAATGATATGTATCTTAACAAATAAATTCCCAACGCAGCCAAGTGAAGGATCAGACATACAGTAGTTTAACGCTTCTCTGGCTTAAAAGTTTTTTGAACGTAGCTTAAAAAGTTACTGTTCATGACCCAGTTAAGCCATGTTCAAAAAACGTTTAAGCCAGAGTACTGTTCAAACTATGTCTGATATGTATCTTTTCACTTATAATGCTGTGTTATTGCCAGAAATGACAGAATACTTACGCCTGTTTGGTTACCAGTTTGCCCTGAATCTGGTATTACTTTTCCAGGCTCCCCAGCCTCCCCTTTGTAACCTCTTTCACCCTAAGATAATATAAAAATAAATAAATAAATAAATAAATAAATAAATAGATAAATAAATAATTAAATAATAGTTAAGAGAAATATATATATATATATATATATATATAAATATAAATAAGCAAACACAGTTGAAACCAGCTTTTCTATTTTTTGGGGGTTTTGCTCTTCCGAAAACAAAATGTTAAAAAAGACCAGAACTTTAAACTTAACATTTTGCCAATGAATATTGAAATTGACTTTAAAAAGTAAAACAATAGTTATACCAGAATACATTAGCGTTTTTAGGGATAAATGTACTAGTAAGCCAGCTTATATGCTCAGATGCACCGTATTTAATTGGTCAAGCATTTCTAACCTGTTCTCCTCTGATGTTTACAACTATACCCATTTGACCCTTAAAAATAAAGTAGAAAGAAAAATCGGTAAAATTAATTTAAAGCTAATTAATTTAGCGGAATATTGGAGGTCTTAGATCCAATCATCCAAAGAAAATATTACCACACCTTTCGTCCTTTTTCACCTTGATCTCCTTCATTACCCTAAATAAACAAGTAAATGTACAATTTAGAATTGTTAGGATATTAGAATGTGCACGCTAGCAGTAAATAACAATACATCAACACCAACTTTACGAAGAAATGAGCAGTAGAGTAGAATAGATAATCATTTACATTTTAAAAACACTGCGCAATAAAGACAATGTGTCTACCAAAATATTGATTGAATATCTCAAACAACCTAAACAGCAATGGGTTAATGCGATAATATGCCAATAAACCACCTTAGTTTATTCATGCATAAATTATCTTTGATGTGCTGCGGTCAATAAATAGGTTATTGACCTTGCATATTAACTGACCTACTATATCGCTTTAAAACTACGTCTAGAATACCATTTGTTTGTTAAATAACGACAAATTCGTCTGTGTCATGAATAAACTAAGTCGGTTAGTGACCTTAACTTCGGTCACTACGCTGGTTATTACCCTCGGGCCTGCGGCCCTCGGGGTTAATAACCAGCGTAGTGACCTCGGTTTCGGTCACTAACCTATACATATTCTTATTATTATAACATGCATACTAGCAAATATAAAAATATTAAAAGTTCAATATTTTACAATCTTAAGTTATCCAATTTAATCTTGTGAATGGGACATCAAAACTGAACAAATTAGAAACATATGATACCCTTGGTCCTTTCATTCCAACATCTCCTCCTCCTCCTTGTGGTCCTGGAATGCCAGGCGGACCCTAAAAGAGTAAGAAGCTTATTTAATTAAAAAATACATACCCAGTGAACGTGCAAAAGTGAGCAAAAAAACAAACCTTTGATCCAGGAGTGCCCGCTGGCCCTCGTTCACCCTAAATAAAATTAAAAAGAACCGTGTTAATTGTTAGAGTAACAGTTGAAAGTAAATGGCAAAAACACCTGAAAATACATGTACAATAACACAAACCAAAAAGCACTGTAAAAATACCTTTACTCCACTTCTGGTTTGTGGACTTTCCCCTATATCACCCTACCAAGTTAAAAAAAACGTTTAATGTAAACCCACAATAAGACTGATGACTTGAAGCAAACCAAAAATACTGAAAACCCCTTGATATCTTCAGAAACAAAGAACTGCACCTTTTCTCCAGGAGGACCATCCAGCCCCTAAATAGAGAATAATAAAAACAAAGGTTGGAAAACCCGCAAGTACCTGTACTCACAACGAAAACTCGCATAAGAACTACAGTGATGCCCAAATAGTTGACATTAATTTTTACTTTTACCATCAATTTCAAGTACAATGGATTACCTATAGTAAGAGCTTGCTTTTTGTTTGTTTGTTTGTTTGTTTGTTTGTTTGTTTGTTTGTTTGTTTGTTTGTTTGTTTGTTTGTTTGTTTGTTTGTTTCTTCGATTCTTGGTTGGTTTTCTGGTTTCTTTGTTTCTTCGTGTCTTCGTTTCGTTGCTTTGTTGGTCCGTTGTTTCGTTGGTCCATTGGCTCATTGGTCCATTGGTTTGTTGGTCCATTGGTATGTTGGTTCATTGGTCCGTTGATTTGTTGGTCCGTTGGTTTGTTGGTCCGTTGGTTTGTTGGTCCGTTGGTTTGTTTGTTTATTGGTCCGTTGGTCCATTGGTTTGTTGGTCCGTTGGTCCATTGGTATGTTGGTTTATTGGTCCGTTGATTTGTTGGTCCGTTGGTTTGTTGGTCCGTTGGTTTGTTGGTCCATTGGTATGTTGGTTCATTGGTCCGTTGATTTGTTGGTCCGTTGGTTTGTTGGTCCGTTGGTTTGTTTGTTTATTGGTCCGTTGGTCCATTGGTTTGTTGGTCCGTTGGTTTGTTGGTCGATTGGTTTGTTGCCGGTCCGTTGGTCTATTGGTCCATTGGTTTGTTGGTTCATTGGTCCGTTGTTTCTTCTTTTTTGCACACAAGCACATTTGCATATGATGTTTTGTTGTACAGTATTTGTTGCTTTACTATGAGGTATTTAATAATAATTACTATTTATGAACATTTACCTTTCCACCAGGTTCTCCAGTGTTCCCAATTGGCCCAGGACGCCCATGTTCACCCTACAATGTTCAACACAGATTAATATACGAAATAATTAAGAAAAAAATTAGCACCAAAGCGTACGGTAGTACATGTTCTAAAAATTTTAAGAAGCTAGGTAAATTTCGAAAGTTTTATGTCATTTGAACGGGAAAAAGTTGGTTACACTTCTTTAAATGACATCAATGTACCTTGATAAGAATACATACACAGAGGAATGAGGGTCCCAATAGGCTTTTTAAATCCGTATATCCCGTTCGATATTTGCTACCCTTAATTCCCGTATCCCAGTAAGTTTGGTTAGCTGATCCAATCCCGACCAACGTCTTCATTATTTAGAAATCTCGAATCCCGAACAGCAAATATTTCTAGATCTCATTTCCCACCGTTTTTAATTTGAATTTCGTCCATTTTCCCCTCTTGTATCTCGTTTCTCGTTATCAAAATAATCGCTATCCCGTGTCCTGATAAACCTATTGTGGACCCTCAGGAATTGTATGTTTTATTCATATAAAAATCATGGTGCACCAAAATTGATGCTCAGGTATTTAGATTTTTATTTGTTTTGTAAAATGAGTAAAAAGACACAAGCTAATTAGCCTGGGCATTTTCAAATGTTTACTGATCATGATGACATATGTACATCCATGATCTTTATACTCTTGTAAAATACACAGAACCTTTTAAAAGTGCTTTGTTTTATATTTATCCCCGAGCCCGGTGCTAATCTCGACACGCGTGGAACCCAATTACACGCGAGTTTGAAAAGCTATGCGAAATCATTTGAACAAAAATGTTTATATACTGTATATTTAACAGTTATACCATGAGCTCGAGTTGTATATGAGCTCATAGCCAACGAGGCGCTTCGCCGAGTTGGCTATTAGTTCGTATACAACGAGAGCGAATGGTATAACTGTTTTATTATATAGCCAAGCACTGTACAGGAGACAAAATTACAGCGAAATGTTTGAAACAACAAACTTCCGGCATAGGCAACTAATACTTCCGCCATGCGTAATGATGCATTCACATAGAGTTTCTCGCTGAGCTGTTCGGTAAACAACTTCGAAATATTGTATAAATGTTGCTCGAGAGGCAAAAAATGTTAAGCAGATCAACAAAAAAGATTAAAAGGTACCTTTATGAAGTCAAAAGGTGGGTCAGTTGTTTATATTAGCGTTGCTGTCGTGAAAAAGGTTTTGATTTCATGCAGCAAAAATGAAACTGAAACACCTTCGGCAGTGAAACTAAATTACTTAGTTGGTTGTTTTTGAAAAAGAACATGCTTTTTACTACTCCAAATGCTTATCTAAATAAAAAAAAGTCTCTTTACTGGTAATCTCCTACGAAATGTGTGTTGTAAGTTTGATTTTAACCGCGAGTTTCTTTGTTTGGCAACAAATTAATATCAACCTGTTAATTTAGTCGGGTTTTTGAAGTAAAAAGACGTAATTTTTAGGTGAATTTTACCATTTAACATGCTAAATTGTGTATTTGTTAATGTATTTTAACACAATGTTGTTTTTTTATACATTGGTTTGAGGGTGTTGATGTTTTTCTGTATAAAATTCCGTCAATTTCAACTCTTTTCGGCAGTTTAAAAAAACATGCCGCCATCTTGTTTTTCCTCTACTAGTAGGATATGAGCTGATAGCCTGGTAGTAGGGAACCAATCAGATTACGCAAAAGCTCATATCCGATAGCATGCTATGTAATAAATATATATATGTGTGGACTTGGGTCCACTTGCGCGGTTAGGATTGTTTGGCACTGGTAACGATGAAGAAAATCAAAGTCGAAAAAGACTTGGGAAAGCAGCTTTTTCGAATTGCGAATAGATATTAACTGTTAAAATACATCGCTTTCAAAAGAACATACACGTACTAATCAACTTTTATATAAAAGAACAACAACAATGGAGTATTGAATTAAAGGAAACCGTCAACTCGAAATGGGGAAAAACAATACTGAAGAAAAACCGACAAAGTAAAAGACCGAAAAGTTAAGTAAAAACATCAGAGCAGCCGCTTTCAGACTCAGTAATGACAAACATTAAGTAGCAACCAGTAGGTTTCCGTGTTTATATCCTGTCACTGTTTATAATGCTATTTTTGTTGGATGTTTTTGCTTACCCGTTGTATTCTTTGCTTTTAGCTGCTGATTGTCGTCTTATGTTGTTTTATAAAATACCTTTCTTATGGTAAACTATTCATGCATGGTGTTTGTTTATAGTTTGTTTATAATTTGAAATAAAAGATAGGAAGAGAAGTAATTTTTGGTCTGTAAAATGTACAAAAGCTGAAAACAGATACAACATTTGAGATTGTTTTTGTACTATATCTCTGACAACTGACAAACAGCCAGAGATTTGGGTTGTTTTTAATACATGTAAAAATTGCAAATGTTTTTAAAATACTTCAGCAAAAAAGTATATTAGTTTCAGCCTGCATCACCTGCATGCTGTTTTTGTAAACATGGAAAAAGAAAACGTACAGATTTAAACGAAATTTTACAGGACTTTTTATATCTTCTTCAGTAGCCAGGTGGTAACGTCACTGGTTGTCACGCGAAGACAGTCTGGCTCGAATCCCACTCAAATCCTGGCAGCGACGTGCCACTTTTTTATCGAAATTATTTTTGCCTAATGTTATCCGAAAGTTTTTCAGTTGTTTTCTCTTTGTTTTTCAGTACTTTTTTTTAACGGATTAAAATAAACAGTTTTCAATTTGAAAATTCTACTTCATTTAAAACTATATTTTGAGTCGGAGAGCAGTGACTATTCCCAGGCCCTAATATATATTAATGAGCGCGAGGGGTAATAATAGAATATGTAGAGTACATTGAAAATTACGACCACTACACGTAATTGACCAAACTGGAACCTGAATTCCAAAAATGCAGCTTCAAAGCCTCGTGATGGAAACTGAACACAAATCAATTTCTTTTGGAAATTTTCATGATTTACATGTATATCATACAGATATTTGATTCCAATAATTCTTTAAGTAATATATCATACACGAGGAGGAGTGTTTCATCAGGATATCCAAACACCGAGACGTTTGTTGAGGTTTTTGGATTTCCTGATGAAACATTCCTCCGAGTGTATGATATAACATCTCAAACAAATCAGTATTTTAAGAGAAAATTAAGTTTGAGAGAAAAGTTTGCTAAATTTATGTAATTTCTTCTTCCGATATCCAAACCACAGACACGGTACTGATTTCCTTTGTGTTTTCCTCATGAATTATTAATGAGTTTGAGATGAGTACATCTTTAGTCAAACTTACTTTTGTACCATTGCATCCAGGATCTCCAGCATCACCACGAGCGCCTTCATCACCAGGAACACCCTTTAATAAATTATTAAATTTTGAAAATTGAAATAATAAAAGCAGTACTTGTAGGCTCCTACAAATACAGCTGCCTCATATCAAGTGTTCGTACTGTGCCAAACAGAAGAATAAGAATACTCGAATTACTGACAAGACTAAAATACTGGTGGTCTATCAGAGGTTTAAAAAACTTGAAAATGTTGGTTGTATAGCAACAATGAAAAAGCCATGCAATATTTAACCATTCTAATGCAACTCTGAAGATGTTGTACGTAATACAACGAAACGTTAGATCTTAATAAATATTTTAAAAATGCCACTGCTTCACTTTCCACCTGGTGAATCTATAGCCCAATTCACGCAAATTAATATTTTTTTAACATTTCAAATTAGAAAATATATGACAATTAAGATTGTGAATATCAATAGAATTAATGACAGGATTGAATCTGCTCTAATGTGATTATTAAATAGATACATACCGGATTTCCTGGACCTCCAGGGAATCCTGGTCGCCCTGTTCTCCCCTGTTAGAAGAAAATATATCATTATACACAAGTATCACAAAAATATTGAAGTAATTCCTTAGATTCCATTATTTTCTTTTAATACTTTTTAAACTAGACTGCATTAGTAATTAATACTTTATAATTAATACATATTAAATTACAATTATTAATTATGTAATTACTAATTACTGTACATAATGTTAGTTTAATTACAATAAATTCTACCGTATTGATTTTATCCTTTTTGTTTTTTCATACATGTACTGTAGCTGTTATGAATCTTTCCTTTTATGATTCTTCTATTTTAATAATAAACGTTTTATCACCGGTATAGTGTATACCGTTTTGTTTTAGATAAATTGTTCATGCAATGCTGTTGTTTAACAGTATATGCCAATGACTTTTCCGCTTTTGTGTCAACATCAAATGTTTCCCCAATATGTAGAGTACATCACTTGTAATAGTCATATAATAAACAGAAAACAACACAAAAAGCACTTTGCTCACTATTTTTATGTCCACTCGCATAAGCTTGTTTGCATGCTTGTACATAATGTACAACTTTTAGTCAGCACAAAAAAATTTTAAATTATAAAACCCTAGGGTGCCTTTTTCATACAAATACTCATGGAAAAGAAGACATTTCATAGTAAATAAAAAATAAGGCTCTTACTCGATTCCCCTTTCCTCCAATACGACCAAGTTCTCCTTTTTCTCCCTAAAAAGTAAGTCAAAAGTCAACGTCCACATCATCTACTGCTAACTGGAATTTTTTTTCAATTTCGATTGGCTGAGAGCAGGGCAGAAAAAAAGAAATACAGTGCAAATTTTTAGAGCCAATTAACCAATCAAAAGCAATAAAAACTAAAAAGAGCCAATCACGTTCTACAGTGAGACCAGACGAATTTTTATCCAGATAAAATTTCGTCCGGATGGTTACGTTTACACGGTCCGCTAAATATTCATTCACTTAACATTTCCGTTTACACGGAGTATCAGACGTAAGTTCGAAGAGAATAGTCGGGGTTATCAGGTAAACTTTTCGGGTTAATAAGGGTAAATGGTTAGTAAATAGTGGGGATTGGTCTTGTCATATGCATAAAGAAACACCGAAACGAGTCACCATTTTGTAACAACGTTTTGGTGTTTATAAAATTTGGTTTGGTCGTTTGAAGAGGTAATTATGTCGGGAATTGCCTGAAAGCATTACGAAGGCCGCATTCAGGATCTCTGCAGTCAACATAGTTGTCCACAGAAGCACTGATAGCAATACAAAACAACTTTCTTCTTCCAAGAATCTATTTTCCTTGATGGAGCACAATGAAAAAGCGGTTCTTTGCCGTTTACACGGTACCGGACGAATATTTATCCGGCACAAATCGCAATTCATCCGCTTTCGTAGGTGGACGAAAATTCGTCCGGATTCGTGTCAAAAATTTGAGCGGGGCGTTAGCCTGTAAACGGGGCCTTAGCCTGCGTAACAGGCGTTACTGGATGAGGGGACTGGGGAGAGGGCTTAGAAGTAACCGCCACAGCAATTCCACAGCAATATTTTGACAGATGATATTTTCCAACCTCGTACCCAGGCCTTGAACAAAATATACAAAAATGGCGGCCAAGTTTCGGAGTAGTGGAGGTGTTAATGGCGATCGCCGATATGTTCAAATTTAAAGCTAATTATTCTTTAATATTACTCTTTAATGTATAATTTAATATTATTCTTTAATATTATTATTGAGTGAAATACGTGCAAGACAACTAGAGGATTCTTAGTGCTTTGATTAAACGTTTTCAAGTAGTGGTGAAAAAAGCGAAACGTTTTTTAAAAGAACCAAATATGCGAGCAGTGGTGGAGTAGTGGGCAGCCCGAAAGGGCAGTGGCACATGTGGCACTGTAGAGTTGCAAGTACTGTACAGTTGACTTAAACATTTTTTAGTGTATACAGCATTACTAATAAGTAATAACATGGTTTTTAAATCATACAATTTGGGAGAAAAACACATGCACTCTTGAGTTTTTCAAATTAATTGTCCTTTGGATTTGTGCTAGTTTGACAATCTTTAAAAAATTCACTTGTGCATGTTTTTTTCTCTCAAATTGCACTTGACAGTTACCTAAAAAGTGTAGGGTTCAGATTGTTTTGTCAATATTACGAAAATTTATTGATTTTGAACATTCAGTCAAGACTGTCCAGAGCCAAAATGGGCCCAGGGTTGAAATTTCAATATGGAGTTCCCTTTGAGAATTGAATTTCCTGTGCCAGATCCATTTTTTTTTAAATGGGGTCCACTTCAAGATTTAGCAAAATTATCAGTGATTTTGGGCCTGGAAACTTCAACATACATGTAGTTAAATATTGCTGATCTGGAATTACTGGGCTATACTGTACATCAGTTTTACATCTTTGGCATGTCTATAGTTAATATATACAGTAGTGAATGATAGGTCTAGATGCCAAATTTCTGGGCCCCTTCTAGCCCAGGGGTAATTATCCCCCTCTAACCCCCTTCTCAATGACACTGGTCACTGCAAGTATTGTATATGTAACTAAGAAATTATGTTTGCTAATGGTAAATACATAAACAATAATAACATGGGGAATCCTACACGATGTTAGATTTCCTTTAGGAAACAGAGACAATGCTAAAGTGCAGTACTTGCCATGTTCGGCATCATATTAAAAATCAAAAATATCATGTCAAAAACGTCTTTTGTTATTGATTCCACACAAATTAACTAACAGACAAAAAAAAAAACTCACAGGCAAATTAATACAAAGTGCTGCTAACTCAAAATTTGTCAGGGGACCTGAATTTTGGCCAAAACCAATAGGAATAAATTTCCTATGGAAATTAGTCAAATAGGAATCCATATAAGAATTACCTATCCTATAGGAATTCTTATAGGAACCTATAGGAATAATTCTTATTAATAAAATCTATTAAAAATAGATTGCCAATTGACGTTATTGAGGAATTGGTGCCACCATGGCAACCCCACCACAGCCCACCTCCAAACATGACTAGCATCGACTCCTTCTTTACCTTGCTTAAATTACATTTAGCCTTATTTAAATAATTAATATTTTTTTACTGAAACTTATATTTTATTTGTTTCATTTTATGTTAGTGCATTTCTTGTTTGCTTGCTTTTGTGTCTTGGACTGTATTTACTGTACATCACACTTTACAGCCATCGCCAGATATTTAACACAATCACCATATAATCAACAAGATCACCATTGATTGCCATTGGTCACCAGGCATTGAAGAAGTATTTGCGTTGTTGTTCATGGTAATTGTAAGTGATCATGTAACTCATACAGTACATGTATTTGGATTGCTCTCTCAATTGACAGTGCTGAAAAAGATCTTAGATGGTGGTGGTAAATTTAACCATAATGCTTTGCAACCTCAAATCAGCATAAATAACAACTAAACATTGTTTAAATATCATGCTAAAATGGATTATTAATAAGCAAGAAGTTTATTCTTACCAAAGTTTACCCTTTTAAAAACCTATCTTCCAATTATTCCACAAGAAACAATATTTAATGTGCATGAAGGATTGTGGTTAAATGTACAAGCTGATGCCATCTTTTTTGGTATGGTCAAATTGCTCTTTTCAAAAGTGTCTGGACTTTATAATATACTGCTGTAATGGTACAGAGTGGTAGTCTCACTTACATATACTGTATGCTTACATATCTATTCTTAATGTACACAATTGTGACAATTATGTAGTACCTGTTCACCTCTCACTCCAGGGGGGCCTTCTGGACCTTGGTGACCCTAAACAACAATAATAAAACTAAATTTAAAAATAATTCACAAAACAGTTAAAAAATAAATAAATGTACTGTACTGTACAATACTGTACATTATTCAAAAATATATAATTTATAAATAAATAAATAAAATATATAAGTAATCAAACTAGGTGAAATTATCTAATCTTACCGGATTTCCTGTGTATCCCATCTGACCAGGAGGGCCTCGGACACCCTAAGATATGAAAAAAAGTGTCATTTAAGCCTATGTACTTGTACAGCACTTATTACAAGGGAGCAAAAACTAAGGCAGCCATTGTGTTAGGGAAGACGACAATTTTCCTTGGCCACCATCAATTATGTCTTACTTTAATAACTTTTGCTTTAATAAGCAATTATTGGGAAGGGAACAATATATAAACTGTATTAAGACTGTATGCACCATACCGTATTTTTAAACTGTTATACACTATGGTATATACATGTATAAAGAATTATGCAGACCAATACCAATTCAGCCTTTGACTTTGGCAGACAACACTCACCAATACCTGCATGCCAAAGCCAAAAATATTATATAAATAGTGTCGTATTGATGTTTCCAGCACTAATAAAATTGTTAATCTAAATTAATACATTTGGCGTATCATGGTAATTTTATTAATTAGAAAACAAAATCAAGAATGTTCTCCGAATAGGGCACACCATGTGCATGTGATATTTTGCAATCTCAATAGATTGGTGTGGTGTGCCCTATTCAGAGAACATTCTTGATTCTGTTTTCTAATTAATAAAATTAATGTGATACGCCATTGTATTCTTACGTGATTTAATTGATCAGTTGCTTAGTTTATAAATTATGAGTGAGCCAACAGCTTGTTGTTATTGCTCTGATGAAGGCCTGAGTCAACAGACTGAAAGCTTCTAAGCATATAAAAATTATATGTGGTGTTTCCACAAAACTTATCTATATTAAATTACTTTATCACCATGAAAACTTTCAAAGAATTAAATTTCATATTTCCACACATACATGTACATACAGCCATGTATTATTCTCTGTAATTATTTATCCAAAATTTTCATAACATTGGTCTTTTAAACAGAAATATTTCCCTATTGTGATTACTATTAGTGCATATAATAACATAATATTACCATTAAAAGCTTATTCAATATTCATGATACACTTGAAAGATTAATGTTCCATACAAGGCCATAGAATCTACACTGATGAATATGTTTACATATGTACTAACAGAACTAATCCAGCTAGATGATAACTTTAACTCTTTCCTGTTTATAGAATAAGTGTACATGTTTTGCTTTCCCTTTCAGAAATACCTTATAAGCAGTTCTATGTATGTATGTATGTATGTATGTATGTATGTATGTATATATGTTCTATGTAAGGATATTGCATTTCCTATACTATTTCTAATAGGAACTTTATTTCTATAGAAAGTTGAACAGGAATTCCTATTGAAATATCAGACGATTTTATTCACCTCTGGGAAATTTAGCCTCCTGGATAGGAATAAGTAAGTTAACCCAACCCCAAATTTATGAACATTTTGAAAAATTTTCAGGAACTCTTTATCCAAACTACTATTTAGAAGGAAGAAAATACTTTCATTCTTCTGACAGTGTACTGTAGCAGTAATATTGACAATCTGCAATGCAATGTTGCCTATGAATAGTTTAAAGTAGCATGCAAGAGAACGTCTGATTTGAATGTAAAGCAGCCAAATCAAATGTATGTCCTGTCTTGTCTTTTGATCCCTCTTGTCTGGAAACTCCAACTATTTCTATAAATAACTATGACATAACACTTAACGATTCAGTGGATGATAAGTTTCTGCTTATCAGTGTGTGTGGTGAAACTAGAAACTGCGAAGAAAAAATAAACAAGGAAGACAGTTTATGCAAAGCACCTTATGTTGCACCTGGTTCCTAATTCATAAATTAGCGGTTCAGCCGACTTGATACTGAATTATATAGACAGTAATCTCGCTCTTGTCACTATTTTAAATGCTTAAAAAGCATTAAGTTTGTGTTGATTTATGAATAGAATGATGTATTAATTATAAATGTGGACATACATACATGTAATATTATATGAAAAAATCGGGATGTATAGTATCTTCATTTGAAAAGATTCGTGTGATCAAAACTGACGCTCTAGAAATCTCTGTTTGTTTTAATTATTATGCCATTTATGGCGGGAAGTCCTGAAAAAATAGTCTTAAGGATTTTAACATTAACGTCTCAACCTAAGCTAAAAAATGTTACAGATGAATTTTCGATCGCTCATATCACCCTGGCCTTACCCGATCTCCCTTTTCTCCTTGACAAGTTGGTCGGCAACTTGCACATCCAGCACACTGAAAAAAAAATAATGAACAAAATTAAGTTAGCTATTTGCTTCTAGTAACTTATTTTACTTGTAGAAGAACTGCAGCGCGTCATTCACGTTGAGTGAGCACAAAGAAAATATAGGTAAATGTTTTGAAATAACGATGCATAATTAAAGATTAATCAACTAAAATGTCCATTTTTTTTATCTGTGCATGAAAAATTCTGCGAAGCTGTGAACTCGACTACGGAAAACTCTTTATTTGTGTATATGAAGAGGATATTTTGTGAAGGAAGAACATAAATAAAATTGTTATGTAATACGTATTTTTTTATCGGTTGTTCTTCCCTTTTCTTCGCGCACCGATTTTTAAAAATATCCAAATATTTTGGCCTTCGGACAGCATGCAGCACACTGATCACGGCGGGAATTCAAGTTATTAGGGTAGGGCAAACGCCAAAATATTTTGGCGTGGCCAAACATCGACTGCCGTATATGGGTAAGAAAAATTCTACATGGAATTACGTCATTGCTAATCTTGTGCAATTATTCGTGTAAATGCCAAAAAATACGGTTTCAAAATGTCTTGCCCATTATATTTCTAAAACTATAATCTATGTCGAATACCAAAAACTGATTGGAATCACATGTGTGGCTAAAATGCCGCCTCTAGCCGCCTATAGGGTCGGTATTAATTTAAAATAAACAATACAAGAAGGAATTTCCTTGAAAAATAATTTCCTTTTACAGCATTTTGTTACAGCAATATATAGAAGAATGAATAAAGCCAAAAAAATATTTTAGCGTGTTCTGTTTTCGTTTGTTCAATCAAATAAACCGTTTTTTTGCCTCCTGTCTCTGGTTAAAACTCCACCTACAGAAGATAACGATCTCTCACTGATCAGTGGGGATTCATTTTTATGTATTATACATTCATAATCAAATGGACCACACCGAAACGAAGAAATTTCAAAACAAACTATTAGTGTTTGTTATTTCAACCAAGGCCTTGCCCTGGTGAATTCAATACGCACTATTAGCTACTTCCTGAACAATATTTCTTGTGACAGAATTATGTCTTTATCTTCGACGTCTAACACTGTTGTTAATTATAAAGCCGCCGCCATTGATTTCAGTAACGTGTGCAGTACTAGGTGACATTATCTATCTGTCGTAAACATAACGAAGCCAAACATTTGTGACATATCAAGCGCTGAAGGTGTCTTGCACGTTTTGCGTGCATAAATTCTATTCGGTGTGATACAAGAAAGAGAAACTGTGGTGAGAGAACAGGATACAGACACTTTTTTACAGCATGATCCCAACTATGAACCACGATAGGTTTTTGAACCTGGTCATTAGTGGCAACCAGAAAAAAACAGAAAACACGCAACAACATTCATCATAGTCTTTGCAGTCACTTTCACAGTTTTTGCAGTAAGTTTTTGACGGCATATAATATCTTTTTTTTAAATATTTATCAGTTTGTCGTAATATTGCATCTCGTTGGCTCCCTGATTTCATGATGAGTAATTCTAAATCGTACCCCCCCCCCGTCATGAACTTGTTGAAAAAGCTCGTTCTTTTTAGTCACGGAACAACACGAATATTAAGAAGAAGATCTTTTCTGGTACATTGTTAGAAAGAAATCCCGATTTAACGAATGTTGACGGACTTTTTCCTCCGTCTTGTGTTACTTCTCTTTCCAGACGAAACTTTAACATCAGAGCGATCAATTTCTCAATGTTTTGAATTAGTGCATATTTTGAATGAGTGTACCTCTTGATTAGATTAGGCGCACCACGAAAAATTGACATTTTGAATAAAAGCACACCATGCGCTCAATCGAGTAGCATAACATGGTAGGCAAATACAGGTCACAATTTATTATTATTTATTATACAAGTAAAGAGTTTTGTGTAAAATTCTCATTCTTTCGTATATAACTGCGAAATCTTAGTCAACGATGGACGGTACACAATGATAAAAATATGTTAGAATTTAGAACAAAACTCGTTAAAATAGTCTCGTTCTTTTTAATACTTGAACAGAAAATGTTGATTGCATGACCAGATGTTAACCATCAACGAAGTCATCTCTGTTAAAAATTAACGAAGAATGCCTTAAAAGTACTTGGGGAGTTATGTTGATAAAATTTATTTGTGCTTTTTTCCAAGCAATATAAACTACTAAAATATCATACCAACGAATCATAAAATACTAAGCCACTGAGCAAACACTGACTTTGGCAACCGATTAATACATTGGGATTTAAAAATTGCAAAAAGGTCAATGGAATTTTCGTAAGCGCAGTAGTTTCGACTGGGTTACTGACTAACCAATGTGACATATATATGGTTTATATTGAATGATTTACTGTATCATACTGGACCAAATAATGTTAGGCAAGGTTTCGTTCAGTTATGATTAATTAGATATAGAAGGAAAATGCTACTCGATCCGACACTAAAGTTGCGAACAGCCTAATATTGTGAAAATTCTTTTAACCTACTGGTGAGACATACCTTAAGGGCCTAATCCCATTGCAACCCAAAGCACAATACCTTTATCGAGTTACAATATGTCAGACCATAGTTTCGTTTACCCGGGTTCAACACAACGACGCGAATATATACAATATACACAAATTTCCCTAGCCAATCTTTTACGATTGATGTACTGATTGGTATTCCACGAAGCAAGTCGATCGACTGTCTACTTATATGCGTTAGAACTCAAATGTAATCGTATTTTAACTTGTGTGTATGGATTTACTGTCTAGAACGACTGTGAGAATAACTGCGCAATTTGCGCAAACCGCAATACAGAACGCTTTCAGGAGACCAAAGTGATTAAGGCGCAATGTTTACCCCTCGTCCCGAGTTTACTCATTTTTTCAAGCAATTACTGGATAAATGATTTTAACGTACCTCAGTCTCAGATGCTGATTGTTCGATTAATAAAGAAGCAATAAATATTGCGCCAACTGCTATCACTAAAGCAGCAGACCTAAACAAAAGTAAGGTAGTTATGAATCCTTTGCGGTGAACGAGACGACACTGCCAAGGTGTAATATCTTGGTAAAATAATTTGTCACTCGCAAATACTTACCGCATATTGAACTTGGTTCAAGTCTATAGTTTGAAACTACAATGCTGAAGACAGGAAAAGTGTTCTGCGCTCTTCGACGAGGATACTTTGCTTATAATATAAAACAAGACAGAACGAAAAGGTCTTGACCCAGTCTGAAGTGACTATGTCAGTGATGATGAAGAGAAGCGCACACCAGTACGCCTGAGAAGATGTTTCTAATAGTCGCAGATAAACAGTGACAGGTGATTGGAACTGTCACAAAAATGAGTTGTTCTCATCCTTGGAAACTTATCATATCATATCACATTCCCGCGACGGGTGGTTATATTAATATAATTACCGATGCTCATCAGTTGACGGGTGCGAGAATTTACCATTAACAAAGATAAGAAGGAAACGGTGTGGTCAAACCGTGCCTAATATTTTCCTAATCTCTAAGAATAAGATATACTTATTGGGTAGCTTGTGGTCTAATTGAAACCTGAGAATCACACCAGATCACACCAGATAGTCAATTATGCCAAGCCAGACATACCAAGCCACTTATATCATTTCTTATTTATATATGTTGAAGATTTAGTATTACGGCTATCAATATTTATAAACTTTCATAGCTTTTCCAGTTTTACAATAATTTCAAGAACGTTTTTCATGTTCCGTGACACGATTGAGAAATATTAACTGAAGCTTCAACACGAAACATTTATAAAGGAATGTGTGCTTTGGAATCAACAAAACGTGAAGTTTGAACTGATGAAATTAGATTTTCAAGAGCCATGCGTGCTTCTAGTTTCTGTGAGACGAAGATAAGTTCATGGCAAGCTCTTATCTGATGCCTGAAGGCGTTTTTACAAATCTGATTCCAAATTTCTGACAGTATATATTATACTGTAGATGTCTGCATATATGTCAGACGAATCGCATTATTGCTGTTCTTTTCACAATCTTCTTAATTCTTGTTTTTTGCGCGTCGAGACAATGCCAAAAAATATTCAATTGACAGCTATCCGGTTTCGTCTTGTCCAGCCGAGTTTGGGTAAACGACAATTTAAATTCACGCCTGCTACCGACCAATTACTAATTGTATATTTCGGTGTTAACTTGACATATTATTAAATAAAAGGTACGATGTCATGAACCTGTTTCAGCAGATAAATATGACATATTCAGCTTCTGAGGTGAACTAAATCCTAATAAAATCAATGCTATAGTTTGCGCAAACTTGCGAAGTTAACCAGTTTTCTTGATACGGCATTTTCAGATTTTTTTATTGGAAACCTAGATTCATTGATTGCAGTGCATGTTTATCTGCAAGTTTAAGAAACATTTTAAAGTCGCGCGTATATATGACGCAAACTGTATATTTATCCAGATCATAAATCATTAAATATGAGATTATCACAGTTTTTTTTATGAATTTACGGGAGAGAAGGATTCCGGAACAGGCGTAGCCGTCTTGATCGCACCAGCTAAGCTGACAGGATTTTTCTTTGGATATTTTGTATTTGATGAAAAACGATAGACAGAAAAAAACCTGGCGGATTGTACCTGCTGCTCTATGTATGGCATCCACCCAAACGGATATTGATTTATCTCCCCTATTGGGTCAAGCTTGGTATGTCAAATATTCGCTGTCAAGGACGTCTTGATGACTTCACCCAGTTGCACGGATACTCATCAATCATCTTCCGGAGCGGTATGGAATATTAGATTACTTGACAGACAAGGTTTGGCACGGTCGTCAGGTTCACTTTCTCTGACCGATCGAAATCATCTCTCAGCTTCTGGCCTGTTGTTCGCAAGATCCAAATTGTCAAGTGTTTTCGAAACTGCGTCTGTGAACAGACTACGGAACAATGAGGAAAAGGTTAGTTGCGATAATTATTCGATTGTTTTTACGTGATGATGTGCGTGCTTTAACATGGTACTTCTATCAACTTATTCAATGGTATTTTTATTTCATTGTAGGATAACAGGGATGCTAGCATTCCTTCTTGTCTTCATCGCCTGCGCGTCAAAGGCAGAGGTACAGTTTTACTCAATCCAATTCTAGTACAGTTTTCTTAATAAAATGATGCATTGCATTTTACCAAAGAAATAGGGATTTTTTTTGAATGGCAATTGTTATACAAACACAAAGCTCATAAAGGAAAATATTAAGAAATTATGACAATACTCGAGAGTAAATGGCCGTCAGTTTTAAGAAATTTGACTTGACGCTATTGGCTTTCTACATATTAGTTTTGGAGATACATGTAAAATTCATCCTTGGCTTAGATAGTAGCGCGTTATGACTCTTGGTAGTAAACTTATCAAATGCAATCACAACATTAGGCCATGTAGGCATTTTTGGAAGTAATGATTGACTTCTTACAAATAAAGAGGTTTTCTATTCGTGCAGTTAGGCGCGCAGGTGACACTCTTACACAATTTGTCGACTGCGCAATTTTTTAGTACAAGGTATTTGAAACTGATTTTAGAAAAGAGGGATGAATAAAACCTTAGCCATTTGTTTTGTTTTGTTTGTGCTGGATAATATTATCTCCATCCAATTTATAATTCTTAAGACTCTGAAAAATTTTTTGGAAAGGGCCAAACTCCATGATTTGAATCTCATGATTTTCTGATCTTGGCATCAAAAGCTTTATCTCTGGACCTTAGTTACGTTTCGAAGAAGCTACACAGGATTGGCAACGAAATGTTGAAATATAGCAGGGGGGTGTACCGTTTATCAACAGTTGAGCAGATACCCCTTGGTGCCCCATACAAGGTGCAAAACTAGAACGCTGGTGATCACGATCAGTGATCAGTCGTACAAATCATGCGACCTTATATAGACAGTATAAGCGTGTAATCCAACAAACCTAAGTCTCGCAGTCTTATGGTTGTCTCAGGTTGTTTTTCTTTATAGAAAAGAAACATAACCCGCGCGCCACAACATACATGTACATGTTGTGTATACATCAGGGCAGTTGACAGAGCACTCAATTGCGTGAATTTCAATAGATAATAGTTCCGAGCCTTTTTGAAGAGGCAGCAATTATAGAATACCCGCCACTTTTTAATGTGCTTTTGGAGACAAGTACAAGCCAGAATAGGCTAAAAACTATTTTAATGTAAAGTTTAAGTTAGTAAGACTTAATAGTTGCGTACGTAAATAATTTGTGCCGACGTCCGTGTGACCCGAGGCTACATGTTTTATAAAGTCCGAACATATTGTATGTTTAGGTCTTTTTGTTGGGACGTTACGTTTCAAAATGACATTGTACGCGGTTCGGTTTAAATTAGAACAGAAAAATTTCAACACGCAAAGTTTGATCACTTTGGAGAAAATTCACCAACACGGACGTTAATATATTTTACTTTTTATAATTTATCTTTCCATTAAAACTATGACAATGACATTTGTTTCAGGTTTTGCTCCAGGTATGTCAGTAAGTTGAATTGCTTCTCCGTACGTTGCCCAATAATGGTAGTTTCTAATCTTCTTTCACTAAACTTAAATTGAAAGGTCTTTGACATTAACGGCTTGTCGACCCATGAAAATTGCACATTAGTTCGGTAAATATAAGGGCAAAACTAAAACTTGGTAGTAAAGTTTATGAAACAACTCAGTCTATCATATAAATCTACATGTAGGTATATATGTCAAAAACAATTTATCTGAATTAATCAATTGATTTTAATAATAAATGAGCAATTGACTAAGCTACAGTACAGTCAGGAGGTTTTCTATATTGAAGATCTGCTAACTGTATTTAATTGGTATCAAATTTTGCACTCAAAACAAAAATGTTTATAAAACAAAGTCTAGAAAACACAGAATAGGAAGGTTATTTACAGCATTTTGGTATCATAATACAAAATAGGTCACTCCTTTGGTTTGCAACTTGAAAAATTCTAAACTTGGACTGGATATACAGACTAATTTAACTTTGCCCAGCTCATTTCCCAATTTTAACCAATTCTGTAGGACTCAAATACACCTGGAGAATGAGAATAGAATACATGCATTAGAATATATAACTCCAAAAACAATGGCTGACCCTAAATTGTATCATCATAATATGAGCCCACTGCGTACAAATATTTAAGGTGAAGTAATACAAGCAACAAATTGCTGCAACATTGTTGCATTGCAAGTTGAATAGTGTTGTTGCATTGTATTACCATCCACCTTAAACATTGTCATGTAACAATGATTTTGTAGCATAACCATTGTTTCTGTGTGAAAACCAAGGCAAAGAAATCTTTCACTTCTCATGTAAATTCTCCTTACTGTCCATGGATGGCGTATAATATTGTTTCTGTAGAAATTTTAATTAGAATGATGGTGTATTGGATGGTGTAATCTATCCATGTTTTCCAGTTTTAGTACATGGTTTTTAACCAATCACCATCTGCATTTTCAAAATTTTTTTATAAAGGGAATTTGTTAATGATCAGATATGGAGGGGTTCCACAGTTTTTGATGAAAAATCCTTTGACGCTTTTTTCTATCAGTAATCAGCGTTGTTCCCAATCACTAGTAAGCTTACAGTAGTTGGTGTTTGTGAAAAATTCTGGGTGATAATGTAGTTACTGTTATTAATAATATAGATGGCAAAATTACTTGAATATGATTGGCTAATGAAGAGGGCATTTTTTTGTAATTCTGGGCAAAATTACTTGCACTTGATTGGTTCATTGATCAATGATCAGATTCAGCAGTACTTGCATGTGATTGGTTGCTTTGTTACTTAGCAACAGTGAACCTCAGCAGACTGACCTTTTTTCAACAAATCTGCAAGGTTTTTCAGTCTGAAAATGCTTTTTTGTTTATTTTGAACTAATTTAAACTATTGAAGGAGTGTAAACTATTAGTGAAAATGAATACACTAGAAAATTTACGAACTTTTGCCTGTGTTTACAAAACGAAAGCTACAGGCACAGCGATAGAGCGAGGAAAATTTGGAATGTTGCCCAGCACCACTGCACTGACCGTGATAAGGTACATGTACTTCGACATTTTCTGAACATAACATAGCTCTTGAATAATTAACCCACTATATTATTAACACCTAATCACATGAGTTCTCGTAAAATTAAGGTTTAATTTCACTCGTGTTTTCAAAATCTTACAAATTACCCTCATCGCTTCATGACTCAGGCAATTTTGTAAAATTTTGAAAACACGAGTGAAATTAAACTTTAATTTTCCTCAGCCCCGTGCAATTACCTATGCAAATTCTGAAATTGCAGATGGAGGCTATAGCCTGTCATTTCAATTTAATAATAATAATAATTGGTTTATTAAGTTTCATGGCAGCAAAACTGAATTACAAGATTTTTACAAATATGAATCGAAATATAGACTGTAAGGTTTGAGTACTGCCAAAAATATTGAAGGTGGTTTCTTATAGTTTCGAGCAAACTGTGAAAGCCCTTCATCAGAGAGAAATATGGTTTCAAGTGCAATTTGGAAAAATGCATTAGTGAGTCTGTGAGTTTTTCAATTACTCATCTCAAAGATAGTAGATCTTAAATAAAGAGTTATCAACACGAGTGCGTGTTTTTTCAAAATTTCTCGAGAAATCATGCTATTACTTATTAATATTAAAATATACATGAAAATGTTTATAGACACATGTTCTTCCAACTACGAAGTTTAATACATGCCACTCATTACTCCACTTTTTGAAGCTTCAATTGTTTAAAATTGCTTCGCTTCGTTTACAAAAATGTCAAATGTTTTACTCATAGCATCTAACCTCTTCTAGTCCTCTTGCAGGAACTTTAATGACAATATTAAAGCAAAATTCCTTTTGTACTTCATCGAAACGTTCTTCAACAACTCTATGTTTTGGTCACCATATTGGATTTTCTCATGAAGGAAAAACCATCCTTCAAAATCCGCATATGCATTTGCGGTAGTTTCCAGTTTTAAGCCAATCAGAATGCTTAATACTCATTTATTTCATTTTTCCGCACTGTATTGTATTAAAATTGCACTCATCTCGACCAATCTGGATGCAGTAGTTTTGTCATGTGTTAAAAACTTTTGAAAACTCGTCACAGTTTATCCAGTATAAAGTTTGACAGTCTCAATGGTGTTTACATGAGGCCGGTCCGAAGTCCAGGCCGGACTGACTTTAGGTCGATTGTAGTGTTTTTACTGTCGATCGTTTTCATGAGTCCGGCATGACATTCAGTTCACACCGGCCTACTCTCAGGTCACCTGCTAGACCGAACTGCAATTTTGAGGCTGGCCTACCCCCAGGCCGGCTTTCCATGTACATGTAAACAGAATTCATCAGTCTAATTCGAACCGATTCGGACTATGAAAAAGAAAGCTTTTTAACCAATTAGGAACCAATTCAAGGCCATGAAATTTCAAGACCGGCCTCATGTAAACAAAATGCAAAATTCAGTCCAGCCTGCAGCCTGAGTTTGGCCGGCCTCATGGTAAACACCTCCTTAGGGATGGGCATAGAGCAGACAGATGTGGTACCTGATTGACGTACATCAAAATGAATTTCAGTGGGCCATTTTGATTATGGATCGTTTTCACTCACGTTATCGGTGGCCCCGTTGGGGTGGTGAAACAATACAAGATATTTGAATAAGAATAGAGTTAAATTCCCATAGGATAAAGATTGTGCACCAACATGGCCACAACATGGAATTGTTCCAAACAAATTTCTCGCAAATTTCTAATCTCGATCCTCTTCTATAAAACATCCAGTTTGGCTAAGTTCTCTAGACAAGAATTGTAAGGCATACCATGTGACCTAAATATGATTCGCATTGTCCTTCCCCTGAATTGATTCTATACTGTCACTTAAAGTGGTTCTCTGATGAAAATATTGTTGGTAATGTTTTTGCATAATCCTAAAGATGTTATGGTAGTTAGTAATTGTGCAAAATCGTTTCAAAATTCGTTGAAGAAAAGGTGATATTTCACATGCGAAGTTTGTATTTTCGAACGCCGCCATTAAATTGGCCGTGTTTGAGAAGAATGAGTTGAGGAGAGTTTATGACATCACAGACTCAATAAAAACAAAAGATCATTGTTGTTGTCAACAAAAGGGTCATTGATGTTATTGAGTCTATGACGTCATAAGCTTCCTCGACCCATTCTTCTCAAGCTCAGCCACTTTAATGGCGGCGCTCCAAAACACAAACTTCACACGTAAAATATCACCTTTTCTTCAACGAATTTTGAAACGAAACTCTGCACGATTACTAACCACCATAACATCTTTAGGGTTATGCAAAAACATTGCAAAAATATTTTCATCAGAGAACTTAAGTACAAGGGAAGAGCCGCCCATACTGGGACAGCATACTCTAAAATCTGTCTTATCAAACTACAATAAACAGTTAACAGATCATTTATACAGTGCTACAGTAGCCTTTCTGTAACTGACGAATAATATATAATCGTTTGGATACTTTCTTAATTATATAATTACAGTGAGATGACCAAGTTAGGTCACTACGGAAAATAATAAATACATGTAGCTTAAAAGATTCTACAGAATCAATAGCGCATTCGCCAATAAAAAGTGGAGATTGAAAAGCAAATTGGTGAATGTCACGCACAATACACGGTATCATATTGGATGAGCATCGTGGGTCAGGATTACTTCGCTCTCCTACATCTGGAGGTTATCGACAAGTATTTGGCTAAAGAAACGTCGCTTAATCGCGTAGCTGGCCCCTTTCCAGTCCTACCAATGTCGCCCTTTCACATCAGCCCATTTGGTATCATCCCAAAACGAGGCCAACCTGGCAAATGGCGACCAATCCTGGATCTCTCCTCCCCGCAAGGTCGTAGTGTTAACGCTGGGATACCCAAGCAGCCATATTCACTTCAGTACACATCAGTTCGAATTTTGCTCGAGTTAGGGCCTGAGGCCTTATGGCCAAATTTGACGTCGAAAGTGCTTATCGCAACATATGCATACACCCTGATGATAGATATCTACTCGGGATGAAGTGGAACAACCAGTACTTTGTGGACCTGACCCTTCCGTTTGGCCTTCGCTCCGCACCATACATATTCAACTCCATTGCCACTGCAGTGGAATAATGCATGGCTCGTGTCACGAAATCCTTTCCTCGGGCACAAAAAAAGATTTTAATCAACGTTAGGATTAGTTTACATCTAAACTAAACCAATTATTTGTATATTTAGTTTATGCGAGTTTCAAAACCACAGTAAGATCCTAATCAATTGCGTGAGCCCAGTGAACCGGGCTAGCCCAGCTCATGTACCGAGGACTTCCCCAGAGGTGAATAAAATCGTCTGGCGTTAGCCGGCAGAATAAAATATTTTCTTCATATATCTTTCGGACAGGAAAGAGTTAATGCATGCACGGTTGGTCTTTGTTAATTTCTTGTGGAACGACTCAAGAGGCCTGCTGGATTATTTGTCTGACCAAATAGGAATATCAGTAGAACAGTTTGTGTAAACAAAATATTTCGGTGCAATCGATTTTTCCATGTATATTATTTATGTTTGTTGCTGAGCGGCGCGGGACGTTTTCATGATAAGAGTCTTATTGTAGTTCTGAACTGCAATACTGATAATAATATTCCTAGACCGAGCAAAATACAGGCAGTTTTAAAAACATGTGTCATCAGTCCGGTTCTTAGGTATCGGCCAGCGACCTTCACTATTAGCAAAAGGACCCATAAATGCCGCCATTTTGAAAACGATTTTGGGGACAATATAGAGCGTTTTCATCTGACGTCACGGTGGCCATATTGGTGTACCAAAACAATGAAATGGCGGCCATATTGGTGTACGGTATGCGAATTAGCTCTTTCTTATTAAAATATTTCGTATTGTTTCACCACCCCCATGGGGCCACCGATCACGTGAGTGAAAACGCTCTATAGGTCAGTGAGGCAAACACGTTTTTCTTCTTGCTCTCTCGAGTGTTCATGGGTAATCGTGAGGTCCCGCGTGACGAACACGCTCGAGGAAAAATGATTCAACCGAAACAGGTGAATCTGCATCAACAATCAGGACCTGGCGATTTGTCACTAGGGACTTCAATGGATAATTTTACATTGTCTTGCTGAGACAGAGGTTGGAAGTCTGATGTCAAGCCAACGAAAAGGTCATTAACTTTTTCAGACAGTTGAGCTATGATAGCTCAATCGTTTAGGTTATTCAGCAACTGTTGACTCCAATCTGTGGTACTACTTGCCCCGCCCAAAGGTTTTGTCTCCTTCCACCACTTCAAGATGTTGCCCCTTTCTTTAAGATCTTTCACTTATTTACGGTAGAAATCTGATTTACACAGTTTGATTTCATATTGGACCCTGTTTCTCAGATGGTTAAATTCACTTGATGATTTTCCATACTTCGAGAATGCAGCCTGTCTCTGTAAAATAAGTACTTTCAAATTCGAAGTCATCCGTGGTTTGTCGTCCTTCAAATCAAACATTTTTGGAGGCCCCTGAGTGGAAACCCAATCCGCCCAACCCTAAATTAGATCAGGTGTCATAGGGATGAATGACCCCACTGCTGGGTGACCCACCAGTCATTCCATCCTAGTTATGGATATTCTAAGAACAGTCCGAAGTTGAATTGATTTGACGAAGTATAGCTGTTTTTAAAAGTGTTTTATTTTTGATGTACTGTATATACTATGTAAAAATATATTACACTGTATTCTATAGCTATACACTTATAACTAGATAGCAAAACGTTGTTATCTGTATATGCATGTAAGAGACTAGACCTATTCAAAAATGTAAAAAACATTACACTGCTGCGTATGGGCAGTGTTTTAGCAACGGAAATACTGACGTTTTGTGTGAGGTGTTTCGAATTATAAAATCGTTTTTAAGTGCGAAATTGAAAATAATTTCTACTGTAAAATAGGTTATAAAGGCTAATTTATATATATGCACATTAAAGAGAATTTTATTATATAACTAAACAAAACATTTATAAACTGTTTGTTAACGTATTAGTGCGGTATAAAGTGTAATAAAGTCTAAAGTTGAATTTTTCTTCTTTTTTGAGTTGACTAGATGTCAAACTAACAGAAAATGATGGGGTCTAGGGGTCGGAGACAAGGGTAATAGGAGTGACTCGAAGACCTTTCCTGATCCTAGCCCAAATAGTGTATAGTATGAAGTGTCATCAAAACGGCTTTCGTGATTTGCATGCTAAAGTTGATTTCTGTTTCTTTTTTCAGTTTTTTTGAGTTGGCTAGGCGTCAAACTATCAGAAAATGCAGTTAAAATATTCCGAGCTCTCAACCCCCCTGTATATCGAAAGGTCGAAAATTTGAACCCCATAATTTTCTGATAGTTTGACATCTAGTCAACTCAAATCCTACGGGAGCTGTTTCCATGACACTTCATAACACATGCACTATACCTGCTATAATCTTTTACTGAGTAACATTTAAGTCACTCTCACTAATCATAAAAATAAAGAAAAATAATTAAGAAATAATATAACATTTATCTTATGAATTATTAATGATTGAGAATATGTTATCAACATTTTGAGGCTTAAAATTCAAGAATTTTGAGTATATATCAAAGAGTATCTCTTGTGTGTAATGTACATAATCAACATTTTTTTCTTACAGGATGATGGTGCTTCAGGCGTAAGCCCAAGTCTTCTACCAGTTACAACACCAGAAGCATTGACTGAAAAAGTTACAGAGCTGCCGGTACTTACAACAATACCACCATTTATTCCAGACACAGAGCCGCCGGTACTTACAACAATATCACCATTTATTCCAGACACAGAGCCGAAGGTACTGTAGTGTTATTGTGATGTTGTTAAATTGACTAGCCTCTTGAGATAAATATCGCTAACTTCTAATTTAGATGCATGTTAAGTAGAAAAACAGTACGCGGATTGTGCCATAGTTTCATCTGCCTCCCTTTTCTGCTCGTTTATAATTGCTTAACATGCATCTAAACCAGAAGTTGACGATATTTATCGCACGTGTAAACGGGCCTTATTTGAATGATTTCATTAGGTCGCACAGTTTTATGGAGAGCCAATCTAGGCACTACACCTGTAGGTTAATTTTGCCTGAATTTGTTTTTTTACCAGTACTGTAGTTTTGGTATCGGGGGACAAAAACTTCTTTATATATTGTTTTATAAAAAAAACTGGATTGCATGTGCATTTTTATTGCCTATTGATTGTTGGCCATGATTTCATGTTAAAACCACAACACTGGGAGTGCATGTGTGTGGGGGGAGGGGGTTGGTGTCAGGGTGAATAGTGTGGATCGGCGGATCCGGATTTGTTCCTAAAACCTAGTGCGTATTTTGGTTCCAATCGAAATTTCTGTCGGATCTGTGGATCCTGTGAAAGTGGCGTATTCCCAATAGTTGACATCGGATGGATTTCCCTTGTAATTTACTACGAAGCCTGGATCTTATTTCTGTCTTGGATTGTAGATTTTGATTTTGATTACCATTGTCACGAGGGACTGAAAGAATGATCGTGATTCGTGCTAATTCGAACAGTTAAAACTGATTACTGCTGATTCAGATTTCTACAAAAAATAAGTGCAGATTGGCGGATTTGACCAAAAAAATTAGCGGAATGTTGGATTCTCCTATCCCCCCCTGGAAAGAATGGAGCTCGATCACAAGTTTGACTCGCTGTGAAATGTGGAGGAGGTAGTCCTGGGGACGAGTTCGGGTGCGGGCAATCTTCCGGTGCTAGTAACCTACTAGCAAAAAAAATTTTGAGTCAAAATTTGGCAAGTGCGGGAAATGGGCGTGCGGGTAATCACCCAGAAGATACGGTAGACCACGTCAAATTATATCAGGGCAGATCTGCTGACTTGTTTTTGTGTTTTCTCTGTCTAAGATCCCGTTTTCAACGAAGCTTTTAAATTTTAAAATAGTGTGCTGCGGCTTGCATGAGGTCTAACTAACGTTACAAGTGAAAGACCTTTGTTAGTGAGTAACGTGAAGTCAGTGAGTAAAAATGCTACCTAAATTTTAAAATAGTCATGTGACAAAAAATAGCTAATTAAATGCGATAAGGAATAACAAATGATAATTAGATAAAAGTCATGTACTTGGTGGGAGGTGAGTGTTAATTTGTGGGAGTTTGGGGAAGCTATTGTTTTGTTCTTTCATGGTAGACCAGAACAATAATTTTGGAGCAGTAAGATCAATTAAAAACGCTCTGGTTAGGTTTGTGGGAGTACATAGCCCCAAGTTAAAAATGAAACATTTTTTGCGTTTAATACCAAAGGTGAGGAAAAGGGTACAGTCTTTTATATCTGAGTTCAAGTGATTGGCATAGAAAATGTAAGAGTAAAAATAACATGCATTATATCCGCTGCTGCCACATGCAGTGAGTTAGCTTAGTGCATACAGACACAATTTACCAACAGCAACCATAAAATTGTGCACTTGTAATGGTATCCATTATGACACTTGCTTTCATCGTAACATAGTTTTGCATGTGCACCTTTCCTATCGTATCCTTTACTGTATTTCTTGAAGTAAATGAGACACTCTTTGAAACCTGCCAGGTGTCTTTCTGACAGGTTTTGCTGAATATATTCGCTTTGTAAAGAATACTGATGTTGACAAATCTTTTTTCCCGGCATTTCAACAATGCTAATCATTCTATTTCTCGTGGTGATAATGGTAGCCGCAATATAGACAAGAAAATTCTCACATTTTCAAACTTGGAACTAATTAGCCTCATGAACTCAATGTGTGCAATTTTTTTTGTTCCAAGACTGTCAGTGAGTTAAAAATGTTAAGGTTATTTCTTTTTACAAAATGAGTAATTAAGGCATTTAAACTGAACAGCCAACGACGATGATTAAGAACAATATTAAAGTGAATAAACAGTATGTTTAGCTGTTCCGATTCTTCGTAGCGGTAATCGATTTCTGGAAAAGTCGAAAAATGATGGATTGATTGATGTATCAACGATAGCTGTTCCTAATGTTATTTAATTCCCACACACTAGCATTCGTGATTTGCTTAGCAAAATAGCTTAATCCCAGCTGGATTTTTAAAGTGGCGCCTTTACGATGCCTGTCAGCCGTCCTTCTACTATAAGCAGTTTCAGGACGTCAGGATTTTCAAGAGTTTTAAAGGGCCTGTTTATATGGAGCCGAGTTACCCGGCTAGCCGAGTTACTCGGCAAACCGAGTTACCCGCCATGTACAGAAATTCAATGCTATCCCGGCAGAGTGTTTATATGAGACAGGCGGGTAACTCGGCTAGCCGAGATCCTGGCAAAACAGCTGAGATCTCGGCATGCCGGGATGAAAATATTCCCATATAAACACTCTCTTGCTGGGTAACTCGGCTAGCCGAGTTGAATTCGTCACAACAGCGCACGCGCCACTTATGAAGACAATCGGAAACTGTGAAACTCGTAACTCGTCTCATATAAACACTCATCTTTTTTCAACTCGGCTTGCTGGGTAACTCGGCTCCATATACACAGGCCCTTAGGGAGCATTCTCCTTGACCCTTTCAGAAACGGTTGACTTAGCCTTTATGTTGCTTGATTAATGCTAAACAGCTTGCTATGTCTCTGCATGCAGATTGACATAAAAAAGTCCTCCACATGACCTTCTCTCAAAAAATTTCTGTACCTCGCGTATTATTGTCCAGCTACATGTCAGAAAAAATAACAATGACAGATGCCCGACATTTGGAATTTTTTTAGGTCATGTTACCCTGACACATTGTGGGCCCAGTTCATTCGCCATAAAATTCCAGTGTGTGATTAAAGCATTTAGCATGACAAACCTTTAATGAATACACGAAGGAGTGCAGAAGTGTTTAGAAGTTGTCTTTTGTGGTTTCCATATATTCACTATTCACTAAATTATAATTTGGTTCAGCAAACCAGGCTAGGGAAAGTGGAAAACTGCCGAGATTTTTAGCAACGAGATTTTTAGCAACGAAATATTGAAGCTCCGCTCGAGACGTCAGAACTTCAGAATTTGTTGTTAATATTGTGCGTGCGTACGTGAATGTGTTAGTGTAATGTATTTGTGAAGTCAGTATTTGTAATAAGTGGTATACAGTAATAAGCGATATAGTCGTACAGTAGATGTGATATAGTAATATGTATATGATAGTATATATGTAATTTGATATTTGTTAATTTTTAGGGCAAGACACCATGACTAGGGCTGAACATCCCTGTTGTGTCTTGCCTCGTGTGCGTAAACACGAAAACCAAATAAATAAATAAATAAATTTCGTTCGTAAAAATCTCAGCAGTTTACCACCTTTTCACTTTGCTCTATCTGAAATAGTTTCTCAAATTCGAAAAAACTTTTAACATAACATAATATAATTACATAATATAGGAAAGTTTATACTGTAGCTCGTAAAATTCGTAAATTCAATTGGCTCTAGATACCCTTAAAATCTATATATGTTATTTACCAAACTGGAGGTCCGTACTGGAAAAATATTGCCCGAGGTCTTGACTGTACGGAACGAGGCCGCAGGCCGAGTTCCGTGCAGTCCAGACCGAGGGCAATATTTTTCCAGTACGGACCGACAAAGTTTGGTAAATAACTTATTTATTTTTCCCACATTAAAACAAAATAATTGTTACAAGTCAACTTCTCTGAAAGACTTCTCTGAAAAACTGTGAGAGATGAAGGCTCGTAAACGTCGTGATTTTTCTTGCGAGCGTTAACGAAAATTTGGCGAGGAGGATGTTTAATTCCTTGGCAGGTATGGTTTGAATTTCTCGTACTTCATTTATAGACAAAAAGTACCTGGTAATGACATTTATATCGTATTCCGTTTTCTTCTTCGTGTTTTCTGGTCGTTGACTCTCAATATAATTTTGGATGTCAATATCGCTGCCATTGTAACACCCGTTTTCGTTCGCGTTTGGGTCTGAATAGACTAAATTTCCAACACTTGTGCTTGGGACGTCGTCTTGGGGATAATAAAATTCGCTCTCGCTATGCTCACTATCGTTGGAGTACATTTTTCACCACTTTTTTGGTTTGAAAACTGTTTTTCACCCCCATATTAGTTTTGGCGGGAAAAACGAGAGGTCCGTACTTGTGTGATACGGACCTCGTATTTAGCCAATCAGAAGCCGGCATTTTTGTTACGGACCTGCAGTTACGGACCTGAGAAAAATAAAAAATGTTATTCGTCCCCTTAATCCTTATTTTTTGGTCTGGATTCCTCAAATATTTTTCTGATAAAATTTATATTTTCGCTATTTGATTAATTTGATTATCTGAGCATTTTGATGGATTTATTTTTTGAAGCTTTGCATGGCGATTTTTAAATGTATACAACACAATTTATATGTTATACGTAGGCGTAGTAGGCGGGGGGGGGGGGGGAGGGGGGGAGGGCAGGGGGGGGTAATTGCCCTCCCAAAATATTTGAAAAAGGGAAATTCAGGCATTTTCTGCTTGGAATTTCGGGCAATTTTTACATGTATTGCTGTGAAATGTTCAAGAAAACTTCACACGTTAAGCTAAGACTGAAAAAATACGACTTAAAAATAAATATTTAACCCTAAAATATTCGGGCAAAAATCTCTGCCCCTCCTGCAGATGCTTTTCTCTCCACTGTTTTACCTACTGTAGATAAGTAGTTACCTTGAAAAAATAACTACGTTTTCCATGGCAACAAGGTCATGTGAACGGCTATATATGTAGCGGTCATGACAGTTACTTTTCTCAAAATATTACGAAGTTCTTGTGTAAAGTTGATTTTAGATGCACGAATGTTATTTTCTGGGTAAGGAAACTGTACGTCTACATGGAGACACTACCAGAAAGCTTTGATTGGACTAAGAGATTCGTCATTGTCCGCGCTATCTTGCTTCGCTATCTCGTACTGTGGTGAAAAACTCTAATCGCTTTTCATCTGACTAGTTTTAAGGAAAATCTCGTATAATGAATTCGAAATATGCGGCGACTACGAGTAGATCACGTCAGTACGAGATGGCAAAACAAATTAGCTCGTACTATCACGAATCTCCTAATCGTACTAGTACTCTTATTGGTATAATCCTTCGTCTTTCCTGGAGAAAAGGAGAACCTTTTTCCATTATTCATTCTTCCTTTTTCCTACTCCACTTTTTCTTCTTTTTTCATTTTCAGCCTCTCTCCACCCTTCCTCCCTCTTAATGCAAAGCATTATTTTATTTTTATATTTTTTTGTTAATTCTTTAATTTAGTTAAATAAAAAATTCGATTAAAATAGAAAAGCGCCTTTTTTTCGGATTTGTTCAATGTTACTCACCAAGTTAAAATTGTTATGCAACTTATAACTTTCTTGTGTTAGACAAGTTGAAAGGATAAGATGACGTCTGGCATGTTTGGTCGCGTGCAACGAACACATATATTTTGCGACGCAGAAATACACAAAGTTAATCTGTTTGCAGGCTTGGCGGGATATCTCGATTTCATAACAAAACCCAATTCCTCATTATAAATTAACTCTCACGATCATGCGTAATTAACACAAATAACAGTTTAGTTTAATATTAGGACCGTTTATACGAAAGCTGATAAGACCTGGCTTACATAAGACGCGCTTTACATAAGACCAATTTATTCGGCGGTTTTGAACATGCGGCTCGTGTAAGACGCGAACATACGTCTTTGTACTTTTTTATACGGAGTGTTTCTCGTCTTATGTAAGGCGCGTTCTGTGTAAGCCGCGTTTTATTACGTCTTACCAGCTCTCGTATAAATGTCTCTATAGTTTGTTTCAAGCGCGAATGTCCGTGCGTTGTCATTTCGGAGTATTAAACCTTGCTCTGACACTAGTAAGCCATAAATGATATTTAGAATAATTTTTCTTTTGTTCAGAATAATGAAAATGGAGAAGGATGTCAATTAGGAAATTGCAATCCAAAAGGAGACTGTCCATGTGTCAAGGGGCAGAAGGGATCAAGGGTAATGTTTGTTAAATTTTAAAATTATTTTTTCATAACCAACAACTTCTTGAACATAACTTATTCATTTATTTATTTATTTATTTATTTATTTATTTATTTATTTATTTATTTATTTATTTATTTATTTATTTATTTATTTATTTATTTATTTATTTATTTATTGATTCGTTCGTTCGTTCGTTCGTTCGTTCGTTCGTTCGTTCGTTCGTTCGTTCGTTCGTTCGTTCGTTCGTTCGTTCGTTCGTTCGTTCGTTCGTTCGCTCGCTCGTTCGTTCGTTCGTTCGTTCGCTCGTTCGTTCGTTCGTTCGTTCGTTCGTTCGTTCGTTCGTTCGTTCGTTCGTTCGTTCGTTCGTTCGTTCGTTCGTTCGTTCGTTCGTTCGTTAGTTCGTTAGTTCGTTCGTTCGTTCATTCATTCATTATTCATTCCATTTATTCATTCATTCATTCCAGCTTATTTTATGATTTTATGTACTTTAGGGGTTTTTTAAACTACTTTATTGTAAAGTTAATTCTTAATTATTGTTTAGGGACACTTTGGTTTAACTGGCGATACAGGATCAGATGGCGCACTTGTAAGTAAATTACATTATTAGACGTTTTTCCGAACGATCACGATTGGTTCGAAACTAGGTGAACAGTTTCGATACCCTTAATTTTAATCGTATGACTTTAGATGCGAAAATTTTTAGACTTTGATTTTCGCTGTACTGTAGTTCAAACCAAAAATATTAAGACCTGTATTTTTTGAAAATTTCAGACTATTTTTCATGAAATTTTAGACTGATACGAGACAGCTTCTATTATAACTGAAAACAATCACCTAAAACGTTTATATAATGTTACTTTTCTTGATTTTAGTTTTGTTTACGCTTTCTAGCTCTTATGCGACTTTTAAGTTTTATGTATTTTATCTTGGCCAGACGGTTTTACTCGAGAACGAGCACCACACCAGACGGTTTTACTTGGAACGAGCGCATAAGTAGAGGCTAACATCTGACTTTATAATTATAGTTCAGAAAAAAATACATTTCGAACATGTCAATGTCGCTACCGTTCTTTCAATAAGGCGTTCACTATATATTTTTAAAAATATTAAATTTAAATTCTTAACTTTTTGTTGTCTAGGGGGTGAAAGGAAAACCTGGTTTACCAGGACACAAAGGTTATAAAGGAGAAGCTGGTAATCAAGGGGAAAGAGGACCTGACGGTGATGAGGTATTATAATTTATTACATATTTAACATACATTATATTATTAACAATGGCTTGGGAAAAACATGTTAAAAATAAGCGATATAACGCAGCGCTTCGATGCTATCTTGAACACCCGTCTCATCTGCGGATTCAACTATAACAACTTATATAATGTTTAACTTTGAGAAAAATAAGGAAGGTAATAGTTTATTCTAAAGACATGTGTTTGCTGTGCGAAGTTAAAGATTGTCAGACGTGACGAGATTACCTTTAAAAACATTTGCGAAGAAAATAGCAAGCAATTAAGACCAGACGTTACTCAACATTCAAGTGTTCAAGTGTGCCATAGATTTTCTGTGCGATCAGAAGTTGATGTTTTGAAACAGAAAATTTTCTCCGATTGTAAGATCTCAAAGATAACCCTCCCCTCTTTTTCGAAAATATCACCTCTCGAAAATAAGCTTTCCTGAGAATAAACCTTCTTGAGAATAAGCCCTCTTAAAAATAAGCCCAGAAAACTCTTTTGAACAAATAAAGAAGCCTAACCAATGTCATTTACTTCAAGTTCATGCTCTGTACATTTATAGTCCTGTAATAAATTTGACATTCTTTAATCTTTAATATGTGTATATTTAATTTGAACAGGGAATGATTGGTGTGAGTGGTTATACTGGACGTCATGCAATACCTGTAAGTATATTTATATTTATAATGCTCATTAAATAAATAAAAATGAAAAAAATATAGTCATTCATTTACCATCATGTTCTCAGATTTTTGAGGAAAAGGCTGTGCCCGAAACTATTTGTTTTTTCAAGTTTTATAAATTGATGAAATATTCATCAATCTATTAAACTTTAAAACACAAAGTTTTAATAACAACAATAATAATAATAATAATAATAATAATAATAATAATAATAATAATAATAATAATAATAATAGTAATAATAATAACAACACACAAAAAGTTATAGCATACACGACCAGACATTACATTGCTTAAAAGTGAAAACCGAAAATGTCTCCTCCTCGACGTCAGTTGTCCATTTGCACAGGGGGGTACTCTCTTATATAAGGTATACGGGTGTGCCCCGCCTCATAGGATATGGTTTTCGAGCCCTGGGGTCTGGGATAGGGTATACAAATTGTCCATTTTGGTCTGGAATAGGGTGCCTATTTTGGTCTGAGATGGACTATGGATGCCGATGTGACACCAGTGTTGGGATAGGGTATTGATTTTTTTAGTTTAGGTCTGGGATAGGGTATAGAAAATTGCCTTTTTAGGTCTGGGATAGGGTCAGGATTAGTGCTGTGCAAACTCCGGTTTTTCAGCTCCGGCTCCGGCTCCGGCTCCGGCTGCTTTACAGCTCAAATATCCGGCTCCGGCTCCGGCCTCCGGCTTCTTTGGTAAGTTGGTTCACAACTGGGGATAAAGTCCAACCGGATATTATTCTGTTCAACTTTGTCCCCAGGGTCTTTTCCCGGTGAAAGCCGCGAAACTGTCAAGCGACTCAAGCAAACGCAATGCGACAACTAGCAATGTCAGGAATGATAAAAACTTTATAGAACCGAATAAAGTTACACTACTACAAATAATAAAATACAAAGTATAAATTGCCAAAGATTTTTAATTTTTAAAACTTTTTATAATTAAATTTAATGAACGCTAAGCGACCAATGTTGCCTGGAAGGAGTGCACAACGCTTCTTTGAGACGATGTTCCCCGTCAACGAAAAGACTCGTTCAGAAGTAACAGAGGACGGTGGACAAGAAAGATATGAGAAAGCTAGACGCGTCAAAGCAGGCCATTCGTTTTTGTGGCGATACCAATACTCCAATAAATCCTGAGCATTAACTTTGCCGTCTTGGGATCTGACTGGTATCACTGGTTCAGACAGGTAGGCAGTGAGTTCTTGTCCTGGTGTTAAGGTGCCTGGTTGCCGTTCAACAGCTCCACTTGCTCTCCCCATGCGCTCACTCACAATATCTGTCAGTGTTGTCAGTAGTGACCCTTTATGTGGTTTATGAGCTGCTGGATTTCCCACAGGCAAATAATCCCTCAAAAAGTTGATAATTGATATAGGCATGCAACACTTTTTTTTATTTCTTAATTCTTATATGAAAGAATGAAGGCACATTTATGTACTGCAGCTACTGCTATTATTGATTCGTTTATTATCCAAAAAGTAAACATAAAGCTAATATAAATGGATATTTCATTACTTCGACAGCACATGAATACAACAGACTATGAACAGACATGTGTAGTGACGCAGCGCATGACAAATGCAGCGTATCAAAGCATGACGCTTGCGATTGTATTACGGACATAACAACTTTTCCTGTGACAAGATAGATCACAGACATAATAACTTATTCCAATTTGGCCGTTTGTGATAGCCGAAATGGTTTGACACTTCAGATGATATGCGCATTCAACAACTGAATTCTATGTTGCCATTATTTGTAACCAAAGCATCTTCGAAATTGTCACATTTCTTGTCATTCTGAATTTCCAGCCGGAGCTGGGAGAACTCCGGCTCCGGCTCCGGCTGACCAAAAAACGCCGGAGCTCCGGCAGAGCTCCGGCCTCCGGCGCTCCGGCGCACAGCACTAGTCAGGATTTTGAAGTCACAGCGGCACACCCCTACCCAAAAATTGCCAGAGACCCCCCAGTCCATTTGACACAAGGATTTACGAAAAAGAAAAACTTGAGAACTATCATGATTTGAGATACAAGGTCCAGAGAATGTGGCATTGTCGGGAGGTAATGGTTGTGCCAATTATCATAGGAGCTCTGGGGACCATTAACAACCGGTTTGATCAGTGGATGCGAAAACTGCCAATCATTGGTTGGAACGGAATACAGTAGTATATATATAGGATTAATTCAGTGGCATTTCAAAGCACCAAGCAGTAATCACCACTGCTCAGAAGTTTTCCAAGTACACAATAATAGTATCAATTTAGAAAATCAATGACATCACAATATTTATTTGATTTATTTTTTATTTTTTTTTAAATTTGTTTTGCAATCTCAGTAACCCAACTGCGGTTGTTGTTTTTTTCTTCCTGTTGTTTATTTTTACAAATAATGTGATTGTTAGGGCGTTCAAGGTAGTCGTGGCCCCAAAGGATATCCAGGATTTCCTGGTTGTAAAGGAGAAGAGGTACGCCAAAGTTATTTTGTTGTTACATAAAGATAATTTGTAAGTCTATCGTGGATATAACAAAAAATAACCATTATTAGTATCAATAAGAAGCATTTATATGACCAAGCTCGTAATCCCATCTAGACACTAAACGACGCGCGCTTATTAACCACTTAGGCGTGCAATGCGTTTTAGATTGGCTAATTTTGACTGGAAAAATTTTGGACAATTGTTGTAGACCGTCAATTCAACCGATTTGTTGTGATAATAGAGAGCTGTATCTTTTATTATGACCACGTGTACGGTCGCTCATACCAATACGAGATTTTTTTTTGGAACACGTACTCTGCAGCAAACACACTTTCAGTGAGCTGTGTCAATCTAGTCGTACTCGCAGTCGTAGTTAAAGCTAAAGCTCCCTATTAAGTACACAAAGAAAAAATAAGATAGTAACAATCATGTACTTTGCTAAAAACAAGCAAGTAATTATTGATATTTGCGCTCATGTCAGTTCAAATAGCCTTTTCTCTAAAATCTTATAAGATCTTACAAGATTTTCCAAGATCACACAAGATCTTACAAGATCTTGACAAGATTCTCACAGTGGTGGGTTTGGCGCAGATACATGTACGCATAGCGGACCTTTTGTTGTTTTTGTTTTGTTTTTGTTTTACGAAAATGGAATACGTTTCCAGGATTCTGTACACTTGCTGTCCGTCAAGTATAATGTGTAATCTTGCAATCTTGTCTGTAATCTTAGGGGGAAGATGGCACTCTAATTGGTTCTACAGGTTTGCCTGGTTTGCCTGGTCCAAATGGAGATCGCGGTCCAAAAGGTCAAAAGGTAATTATTCCCACCATTGTAATTTGTAATTAAACTCTAAGTCGTTTTCTAGGGGGGCTTTCCATTTACACGGTTAGACCGGTCAGTCCTGTTAAATGGAACACGATTCGTTTGAGACCTGGGATGATCTGACTGGAAAATTTGATCCTAATCAAAAGCAAGTCCATTCTGGCCGGACTGACCGGTCTAACCTTGTCAATTGGAAAGCACCCTAGGTTGAAGGCACTATTGGAATATACAAATGGAATATAGTAAGGTTTGCGTACTGCCGAAATTATTGAACGTAGATTTCTAACGTTTCGAGCGACGGTCCTTCGTCAGAGAGAAATGAAGTATACACTATACAGATTAACTCCTAACTAATAAACACATTCGAGTGGATAATATATAGCAAGTTACTACATGTAGCCACTACATGTAACTATAATTTTCAATAAGCGTATAGTTTTTGACTACTTTTTTGAAACTCTATAGCGTACATAGTCAGCTACTGTTTGGGAAAATTACACAAGAATCGCTTTTTGCTGCTTTTCGAATTTGTTAGCAAACGTAACCAAAAAGTGTGATCCACGTAAGTACTGAACGTATGAATCTCGAAGGATTACGTCATCGAAGAACGATTATTGTACTGAGCTAAAGAAAACAGAGCAAATCATAACAACAGGAGATGGCGATGACGGGTACCGAGGATGGGGACCGGGCCCTGCGTTGAGATTATAGGTTCTGAGGGTTTATGTTGGGGTAGAGTCTCAATCAATGTTAAGTATAAGTAAGGCCGACTCGGAGCACCATGTTCTTTATTTAGTTGTATGTGGTAGTAGCGAACTACATTTGCATCTTCTTTAGTACATACTTTAGTATCTTCAATTGTAGCGAATTAGAAAATATTTGTAGTCAATCCACGCCAGCAAAATTCACTTTAAGGCAGATCCTGCCAAGTTGAATTCTCAATTGGGCAACTTTAAACTAGGTCTTTAACGGAAAGTGAATAGAATATTTAATCAATGCTGCATATGATACTGTTTATAATTAGGTCATTAGAATTTGTCATACATTCAATATGTGTTGACATATTTACATTATATATGTACATAATTTAAACGTAAACTTGCATGTACGCGCTGAATTAGGGGAAAACACGGTTGGTTCTAAATGGTGGTATGAAATCATATTAAAAGTATTCGTCATGCCATTGGTTTATTTATTGTCACGTAGCATTAGACAAATCAAGTGTTTCTTGTGCAAGAGTTGTTTCCCGCCCAATCTATAGAACTGCTCAGTGAAAATGCAGTTTAATAAACACTAGCGTAAACCTATAAAAATCTACCTAAAACTCAGCTTTATAACAAAACACGTAATGTCTAATCTCTATAGGGAAACTAGTTATAGTTTTGTTTTCCTTCGAGTCTTGATATTTTTCTCGATTTTGTTTCGGGAAACATTGAGATTCTCAGGGAAACAAAACTAAATGTTTTTCTTTGAATCAGACATTAACTGTATAATATATCTTAATTTAGTTAGTGTTCTGTTGGATAATCCACAGAATTCTGACTAATAAAGCTATTGTTGGATTTTTGTTAGGGCGAGCCAGTGTCTGGTGTAGCACCAGACTTGAAAGGTGAAACGGTGAGTATATAGTATTTCATTATCTACGATTAAGATTTTTGCGCGTTTTTTATTGTTATATATACTTACATCTTGTGTAATACATTTCAAAGGGAGCTCCTGGTCCGAAGGGTGCTCAAGGAATGCAGGTAAATGATTCTATTGTTTATATATATTTTTATTCTATCAGTATATTTCATGTAAGCTAGGATACAACCATAAACTGAAATAAGCACATTAAAAAAACAGACAGAAAAGGCTAGACAACAAATAGCCGTCTTACAAAGTATGAAGAAGATGTTTCCTTTTGGTATAAAAGGAGATTTGTCGTTTTCTTTTATTCTCATTTTAAATAAGTGTTCCGAAGTATGGTATGGCAGCGCACGATTAACTGCATTCTGGGTTAATAATATTTTATTAGAAATCTACTAGCTGATATATAGTATGAAATGCATTATTTTTAAAGTTAATAGTATCAAACATTGGTAATCCTTACGATAATAATGTTCTATTTAGTTTAGTATAAGCTATATACTGTACCTGTAAACTAGCGTTATCGGAAAATTTTGACATGCACTTTAAATAAAGTGTATTGTGTTCTAACTGCTTTATATCAAACTAAATATTTCAATATTTTATCAGGGTAATGTTGGTGATGAAGGACCTGGAGGACCCCGGGTAAGTTAAATTATTTGTAGGAACGGACATTATAAACTAAACAATCATGCATGGCCTTGTATTTTTACGCTAAAATAACCATTCTTATACAAAATTTAAATGAAAATATCTCAATGAGTTTTATTATCCAACACTTACAAGTTACAACACTAGATTTTCCTTAAAGCATTTCAAATTGTTTCAAATGTCATTTAAATATAGATCTGAACTTGCATGCTCTCTATACATATACATATATGTATAATTAATACCAGCATCGTGGACCAAATGACCTTACCTTACCTTACCTTACCTTACCTTACCTTACCTTACCTTACCTTACCTTACCTTACCTTACCTCGCCTTACCTCGCCTCGCCTCGCCTCGCCTCGCCTCGCCTCGCCTCGCCTCGCCTCACCTCACCTCACCTACCTCCTTACCTCACTTCACCTCACCTTACCTCACTTCACCTCGCCTCACTTCACTTCACCTCACTTCACCTCACCTCACTTCACCTCACCTCACTTCACCTTACCTCACCCCACCTTACCTTACCTCACCTCAGTATAACCTAAAATGTTTCTGGAAAAATACACCCCAGTGTGCACGCGTGTATCCCAAGAAATCTCTCACAGTCCTCGCTAGGCCACCCTATGAAATTCCTGACCACGTGTCTGCTTTGCCTCGCCTTACTTTTCACTTACATGACTTGGCACAACATATAATTTGTAAACCAGTGACAAAGGTTTCTAGAATTAAAAACGTTTGTGTTTTCTTAGTTTGCTTTTGTTCAAGAGCTTGCCTCATATTATGTGTTTAACATTTTGTGTTCACAATTTCTAGGGTGACAAGGGAGAAGTTGGAGATAAAGTAAGAACCATATTCTCTGTATAGAATAGTACTTTGTTTTAAAACCATACAGTTGATTTAGATTTTAGATAATTACGTTACAAATTGTCTATATAACCAAACTATGGCTGGACTAATATGAAGAATATTTGAAACGTTGAAAAACGTCAAATCCTGTTTATATTAATTTGTATAAATGAGAATTGTTTTCTATATACATGTAGTATGGTAACAATTTGTAAATTTCGTGTTTTACAAATTTAATTTACAGAACAATTATACTAATTTGATATTGATAGCTATTTATATTCGAAAATTTGTCCACTTTTTTAATGAACGACTTGGCGAAAACTGTTTAGATTTTAAAGTGAACTTTAACATAACTAATTATCGAGTTACACTTGATGAACATGTCGAAAATCTCTCGAATTCATAACAGTATGTGCATGCAAATAGAAGAGAAAATAGTCAAAATACTCCGTTGGTAAAAGTTTCTAATTCAAAAATGTTTTCGGTCTTTGCACTGGACATTTTCGTCTTAACAAAATAATATTCCTAGTGTTTATCCTATACCTACTCCAAATTAAAAAAATTATTCGCGTTTTACTTGTACAACTTTTTTTCCATGAACATTTGGTAATTTTATGTTATGATACAACAATTTTTTTCGTAATTTGGTGATTAACACTTTGAAGCCTGAAGACGAGTCTTTAGTATTTTATTCTGGATTATTTAGTATTTTATTCAGCACAGGGAGAGGTCCAGGCCTCAAAGTGTTAACATCAACGAAAATCTTTGAGGTGATGGTTAATAAATTCAGAGGTCCAGGCCTCAAAGTGTTAACATCAACGAAAATCTTTGAGGTGATGGTTAATAAATTTATGACATTCCACGGGGCACATTGGTACTATATTTATACTTACCGATATTGGTACTATACCTTGATCCACTCTTATGATTTATGTCTTGAATCTTGTAGAGACCTTATTCCAACATGGCCGCCGAATTAAAATTATTTTATATATATATAAAGTAGCCCTTATGAACTCGTTTTCATTTGGGAAATTCAAAATAATTTTTATGCACATAAAATAATTCTAATTCGGCGGCATTTGGAATAGGGTCTATTAAAACAATTTTTGTCCGGTGAGCCTAATGCTGAAGGCAACCGTAGTATTAAAAATAAGATTCAATTTAAAAAGGGAATTTCTAAACTAAGTAATCGCGACACTCTGATGGCACAAACACCACGGTGTTTAATAACGAGAATTATAAAACTTTCAGCAAAAACGGAAAGTACCTACTTCGTCTTCTTTCAATATCGTATCCTGATCTTCTTTGTACATTTAATTTGCATTTAGGTACATTTGAAGTCCATTTAAACTTCTTATATATAATTTTTTACGTTTTGCGCAAGAATTTAATCTTTGAGCTAGATGAAATCTTCATTGGTTTTCTTTTCTTTGTATTTTTAGGGATTTCGTGGGCCAACAGGTGACGTGGGGACTATAGGAGACTCGGCAAAACCGGTAAGAAATTCAGAGCATTGTTTATTCACTTCAATAAATACGTTTACGTTCAAATAAGATCGAATTGTTGCTGTAGAGGAAGGTTTTCTGACTGCCTCAACTGGGACTGAATCAAACGCAAGTTTTCGGGCTTGACGTACCAGTGCTTTACGGGGTGTTTTATGGAAGAGGGGCAGCCTTCAATGGAGGGCTAGATTTTTGTCGAGATTTCGCCTCTCAGTGTAATCCCTTCTAAAACATTTTTGCGTTTACATGAGAAGAGCCACTACTAGGGCCAGCTCTCCCAGGCGAGATCTCGCTATTGACGACCAGAGATCTCGTCTAGGAGGGCTGGAATATTTCTCTATGTAAACGCACCTCTCTGTAAACCTCCTCTTAGGGGGGCTAGCAAACCGAAGCTCAGTATACGCGATAAATTTTGTCTTTACTAATCTTTTTGGTCAACTTAATATTTTACAACTTGTGTTTGTTATAAATTCAAATCGTGTTTGCGAAAACATGATTTCAGGCTTCGTTGGGAAAGCTGCACAGGATCGGTAAAGTGTAAACAATCCAACGCGAGGTGAAATCCACCCGTCTTACTAGGGCTAGCCCTACCAAAAAGGCTCATGTAAACACGAAATAAATTCTAGCCTTCTTACTCGGACGAGGGCTGGTCTTCTCCATATAAACACCCCCTTAATCACTGAGGTATTGGGAATCCCTATCAAGACAGTCTGACTGACTCATTCCTACACGTAAATCTTAGCATACTTAACAAACGAATCTGTTGTGATATTTACTTTCAATATAATTTTTCTTTAACTAAAGGATGGGGAAAGTGGTCAACCAGGAGCAAGGGTGAGTTACATGTATACCATTTCGAAACTTATACTTTAGTAAAAGTTTTTAAATTTTATGTTATTTAAAACCTTTTAATGACGAAATTTGAATCAGTGCTTATGTATCCTTTGAGCATATCCCACATTGCATTTCGATCGTTCCGGCAATTAAATTAAACTTGGAGCTTCCTTTTCCGCTTCGTCCAAAGATTAGGACAAAACAACCAGTTTTAACCGGTAATTTTTATACTTATGTTTTTTGATTATGAGATTGTAGCCATTGAGTAACTAATAGTTAACAGTTCACATTAATAGTTAACAGTTCACATTAGTAGTTAACATTCACCGAAGTGGAGGTGAATAGTGTTGGGTATTCACCGAGCAGCGAAAATTGTAAAGAAACATACCTGCGTTGTGCAAATTGTACCATACATTATCTACCACACATTATGTAAATTGTAAACAAACATACCTGTGGACACTCTTCTACTTAATTTTGTTGATTTTTCTCGTTATTCTACTACATCAGCCTTGTTTATCAACAAAATCTCCTGCTTCAGTAAACAAAGCAAAACTGGCCGCCATTTTGTTTTGCCCCCAGGTAATTTTAGTGCAGGATATCCCGAGCTAGAGGAACCAATCAGATTGCGTGAAAAGCACTATTCACCTGCGAGGTATATGCTATGTAATATTTTCTCTGAGAATGGAAAACAGACACGATTACGGCAGAGTTTTCTTTGCTTCTTTCTGTCAGCACGGAGACAATTAGACTTGAATCAACTCTGTCCTTTTACATGTGTGGAGGAGAGAGTTCAGGAAAAATGTTCAATGTTTCTCGGATTCTGAATTTGTCTTTTCAAATGTTTCTCGATATTTTATAAAGTACAATTTATTAGGGTACAAACATGGCTTGTGAGGACTGAACGTTTCTCATTGTATATTTGCATTATAGCAACATTTAGCACTGCACGATTAAGATTCCTCACTTCCGTCTTTCAGGCCACATAAATACGCTATTCAATCTTCGCAAATTATGTTTCAAAAATAATAATTTTAAGGTTTCAGGCTACATAAATACGTTTCTCAATTCTCACAAATAATATTTCAGCTGAGGAACATCTCCAAAATTTATTTTATTTTATTTTCATTAGCTTAACAATCAATATACAGAATAAGATTGATGGCAAGGACAACATGACGCGAATCCCTTTAAAGTCCCACCAAAAGTTACAACATAACGACTGCGATAAAATATATAACAATGGTATAACATAAACTAAACTAAAGACTAATATAATACAACAATTTAAAAGCACCTAAGAACAGCAGTTTGTTTGAAGAGAACGACATTTAGCACAGAGAGTTTTCCAAGTTCGAAGTCTCCACTGGAAATCATACTGCGTAGTATTTACATTTTTGTCCTATTACTTTGAAATTGTAAAACACACACCCTCGTTGCCTTATAAATAGTTTATAGTGCCATTATTTAATTTCTAAAATTTAGAAATGGTTATTTTAATTAATTTTTTGGTCTTTATTTAGGGCGAGGATGGTGAAAAAGGCGATCCTGGTGAAGATATAATTCTTTCTGTGGTAAATATAACTTAATACAGTAATTTTTGTATTGTTTTTCTCCCTGAGAAAAATTACTAATGTCCTAAGGCAGAGATGGGCGCCACTTCCATCCCTGACGGTGTTGATTTTGTGGAGGGAAGAAAACCGGAGAACCTGGTGAAAAACCCTCGGGCCACAGGAGAGAACCTACAACTCTACTCACATGAAGTCACCCATCCGAGTACTGTATAACCCCATTCGACTGGGCTTAAATTCAGTGGTGATAGGCAGCGTGCTAACAGCTTATGCCACGCGTATCAAATGACAATAAATTAATGCTCTAATCAAAAACGTATTTTGGCATTCAACTACTCACTTTACGTAGAATCCATATTCGTAATATTGTTATTGGTGTTTAGGCATTTACTGCTTACTAAAATTCTTAGTTTTATCTGTGGTTTTTTTTTCCAAGACAAAAATTAACAGTACTTTATATAAATTCTAAATTTTTAATAGTACTATAATCGCCTTTGTTGTTTGTTTTTTAACCTGTAATATCTTCTAGCTTTCCAACGTTGATAATTTTAATGTATTTTTTTTAACAGAAAGGAGTATGGCATGAACTGTTTAGAGGTGATAAGGCAAGTAAAGATTTCTTTAAATGATTTGTTACTTTGTCAACCCGTAGAATCCCGAAAGTAGCGGCCCAGCCGGCAAAGGAACGTTGATTCGACGTTGTAACCCTCCAACGTCAAACATCGTCGAATGAAAGTTACATAAAACGCAAAACGGAAATGATATAGCAATTATGATTGATCGTGATGAAATATGACTTAAGAGAAGCAATTGTGTTGTTTTTTCCTATTATATTTAATAGTAGCTGGTTATTTATAAGGCTCTTTCTCATACGTGTGAAAATAATGACTCATACGTTGTTTTAATGTAGCTGTTGCATGATGTATTTTAATATGATTCCACTTTGCTGTTTTTATTGCAGGGTGAACCTGGTGATAGAGGAGATGAAGAAACTATTGGCTTTCCAGGCATAAAGGTACTGAAAAACTATTTTTATTGAAAATGTTCTTGGACTCATGATCCTTTTAAGTTTTGACCTTTATTTCCTGAGTACGCAATAAAATGATCTAAAATTAACAATGGGCAGTAAAATTAATAACTTTGTCTGAAGTATATATATACTGTAGAAGTACGCATCAAGCTGCTGTTTGTTTGTGTTGTTTTTCCTTTTTACTTCAACTATACAGTGTATCAAATCAAATAATTTGATTAATGCAGTTATAAATTCATTCCGAATAAGCTCAGCGGTTACTAGAATGGAGAGAGAGAGCGGGGGTGGGGTGGGGGTGTAACTACCGCCTTTAATTGGTTACTCCCTGCCAGCTATTGATATAGGGTTCTGCAGTCCAGTTATAGAGAGGTCAGTGGTCGTGATCTATTAGTTGGAACTTGTTGCCGTAGATTATAGAGCACAACCAGCCGACAACTTAAAAAAGTACAAAGTAAAAACATTTTTTGAATAACAATGTCATAGTTAGCCTGCGTGCAGACTTCCCCCGTTTCCGTTCCCCGAAAAACAAACAAACCATACATTCCTCTATGTATATATAAAAGCTTTGCGATGTCAGTATTAGGAAGGAGAAGGCTTTAATAGCATTATGACAACTGATATGCCAACCAGTGGCAGCGGAACATCTTTGAAAGTAGGGGGGCTGGGGGCAAAACCACCGGTTAAAGGGGCGTGCTCCCCCCAAATTTTGGGGTTCTAAAATGGCCTTTCCTGCATTTTAAGAGCACTTTTGAACAGAATCTAAAATTTTTCTTGTGTTTATATATCAGTGTTTACAACAGGTAAGTTCACTTTTGGAGTAGTTGTTAGGTCACAGAAGTTAGAACTCAGATGTATCTATTCTGTGTATCAGCGTACTGTGTATGTGGGTGTGTGCTGGCTGCTGGCTAGGGGGGCCCCTAGATGCGTCCTCTAGGGGGGCTATAGCCTCCCTAGCTCCCGTGGTTCCGCCGCCCTTGATGCCAACTAATTAATACTGATTCACTATATCATACAAATATGCAATACTTAATTATCATATGATGTCTAAATAGTGATAAGCTTTTTAACTTTGTCGTCGATGATATCATCACACTGGTTACATTTCGAGATAACACAAGCACAATTTTCAATGGATCGTTGAACAAAAAATTTATGTATGTCACAGCAAAGTTAATTATTTTATACCTTTCGCAAACAACTTTTATGTTTGGTAAGAAGATTATTAACATTATATTAAGATATTAATGTCGCTTGCTTTAACATTATATTAAGATATTAATGTTGCTTTTTTGATTTTATTAAAGGGGGTACCGGGTAACCGTGGATTCCCAGGACCTCGTGGCGATGAAGGTTCAGATGGAAAACAGGTTTGAATACCTGCATATTTAAGTGTTTTGTTTAGGTTTTTGCGTGAGACCTAGTAAAATTAATGTTTCTAATTTCACGCATGGTTTCTGAGCTTCTGAAATTAAACCTTAATTTTAAGACTCATGTTATTACTTATCAGTGATATAGATGGGTAAATTATTTGAGAGTTGTAAGAATACATTACAGTGTAGGGCAATACTCGAAGTTCTCTACATTTCTTTCAAACTTTCAATCTTTAGTCGTGACTCTATAATTTTGTATAACTGTACTTATAGCTTAGTTTTGACATAGTCTTTAGAATAAATTGTCTGGAAACGCGGCTAACAATGAGCTGCAATTTTAGTTAGGATGACCTGAAAGTGCACACTGAAATCTTTTGGTTTACGTTACTAATATATATATATATATATAGATAGGTTGAGTAGGTTATAATAACATTTGGCAGAGTGCTCAATGGATACCCAGAGCATATTAAACAAATGGAGGTAGAACGACTCAATAAATTTGATTAGGCATATTTATTACTATTTAGTTTCGTACCACGAGATGTGGCACTCTTCAGATAAAACGGCCTAATGCCTGACAGCTAAAACTTACAATATTTTGTACAAACAGATGACGCTTTAATCCTATTTACCATGCAAGCTAGGCAATTATCACCTTATCATTACGTTGACACCACGTGGAAATACCAAACTTAAGCGGTAATTTTAAAATAGTTCGTTAAAAGTTAATTAAAAGGAATTTTTTAGCATGTCTACATGAAGAAACTAGTTCATTGCGTATATATATATATATATATATATACGCGACTTACACAGGACGCGCCTTAATTAAGGCTGTTTTTTTGTGTTCCGCAAACGTGAAAATTCACAAGCGTGAAAAAAACAACAACTTAGAACAAAGACTTTGACCGCGTTTCCAGATAATTTATTTCTAGGAATTATGGTTTTGAGAACATCATTCAACTTTGCTTCCAATCATTATTCTTATTGCTTTCTTATCACGAAATGGAATAAAATCGTGTGGGGTTGGTTATCCAGAACAAATGTAAGATGGTATTTGTGTTATGAAATTACACCAGTTGATTAATAACGTTAGTTGTGACACGATTGACACCGATTAATTGTTTTTATTAGGGATTCAGAGGTAATCCAGGAGATCGAGGACCGCAAGGCAATCCGGTTTGTACTGAATTATAGACCTTATTCAAAAATGGCCGCCGAATTAAAATTCTTTTATATAGTTTCAATCTGGGAAATTCAAAATAATTTTTACTTTAATTATATGCACATAAAAGAATTCTAATTCGGCGGCCATTTTTAAATAAGATTTATGTAATGTTTAAAACACGAAAAGCAGTGTTCTCTCAAGTTTTTTAAAATATTCGAGCGCGCAAGGCGAGAATTTTTAGATTTGATAAAACAAGTGATTTTATTGTTTTGAACAGTTTAAAAAACGTTTCGTTATTGGTTGCTTTTGCTCTGATTCATTTAATTGCAAATTAGGATGACAATTGTATATAAAATTCTATGTTCATTAGTATTCTTTATATAAAATTCAATCATTAAAGACATTAGTATTCTTTCTGAAGTAATTACATGGTCACCTCAAAATCCTTCGTTTCAAGAGGGACAATTAATGTCGTATTTTCCTTATCAATACTAAGATGAGGGACGTTTAGTTCTAAACATCCTTCGTCCAGTATTCGTGAGGGACAGTTAACGTTAACGTCCCTCTTGAAATAAGTAATAATAAGTAATTAAATTCCCCTCAAGCCTCGGGAGGGTTTGTGGATACAAAAAGAGGTTTTATCAGATACAAAACCACCGACATGGTACAGATTTTCTTTGTGTTTCCTTATGATTTATTAATTATACTATCAAATTGTTGGGGTTTTTTTTTGCCTCGTACGAGACATTAAACCCACTATACTGATGTTGTACTTGTACTTGCACTTGTGTTTTCAATTCAATTCAATTGTATTATGTTTCAAGGGCAATATTGGTTTAGAAGGCGAACGTGGCGATAAAGGAAGAAGGGGACCGCCGGTATGTTTGTTACCGTAATATTATAACTTTTTATTTTTTGTAATTTTTTGTATTTATGAGATTTTTCATTTTATGAGGAATATTTTTTATTTAGGGTAACAGGGGACAGGTTGGAGCGCAAGGAGACCGAGGAGCCGTAGGAGGAAAACCAATAGATGTAAGAAAGACTTATTCTAATTTTGATTAGACTATTTTAGTGTAACTTACTGCTGGTGCATTTCTACATTTCCTTTGCAATTTTCATAGAGGTAAAAATTTAAATAATTGTTTAGGGGGAGGGAGGGTACATGCTTACGATTTTCCGGTAAATGATACAGAACATCGTATGGATCCTTGTGAGGATAATAGTGAGTCGCCTTGTGGATTCCGGCCCGAACACAGGCTGGACTGAATTTTGCATTTTCGGTTTTGTTTACATGAGACCGGTCTTGAAATTATATGGCCTTGGTTCCTATTACGTCAGTTAAAAAAACCGTATTCCAAATCAGTTCGAATTAGACTTATGGATTCTGTTTACATGGAAAGCCAGCCTGGAGTTCGGCCGGCCTCAAAATTTCAGTTCGGTCTAGCAGGCGACCTGAGATTAGGCCGGCGTGAATTGAATCTCAGGCCGGACTCGTGAAAACGATCTACAGTAAAAACACTACAACCGGCCTGAGTTCGGTCTGGCCTTATGTAAACACCCTAAAGCCTGTTTTTGACCAGGCGACTGTTTTTCCGTGAAGTAACTTTTTCTTTTCTTTTCTTTTGTGAGTTCTGGACTGGAACTAATTATAAGTCTATTCAATTCTAACTCGATTCGCCAGTGGAAAACTGGTTTTAGGATCCGGGATGTTAATACCGAAGCGCACAGTTACTATATCTATAGACCAAAACTGAGACAAACAAACCGAAATTGAATCTCGAGGGATTTCTAATGGCCATTTTCTTTTGTTGGAAATGCAAGAATAAATTATAAACTCAGACAAACATGAATTCGACGTTATCTGTGCGCTTCGCTATTGTAAAGCTGGATTGCGTGCGTGCGTCTGAGTGTCCAGTCCAACTGTCCAAGCGTGCCTATTATTATCCAATAAATTTGCGGAAACAGAAAGCAAAGCGTTCATTGTGCTTGTTACTGAAATTGAAGCTTCGCCAACTGCTGCAGGTTTTGTTTCAGAAGTCAAAGCTTCAGCGGTTCTGAACGCCGAACGAATGGCGATGTGAGACAGCGTGTTTTCTTGGGGGAAAAATTAGTAAACCAAGAACATTTAAATACGTGTCCCAAGATGAACAGCGTTGCTCAATCACCATGCTTTGAGTAATACCGAATAAACTGACAATCAACCAAACATATATGGTTCCAACTTTCTGTGGAAAATCCACGTGACTAAAACAAGCTCTTGGCACGATCGGAAATGGCGGCTGTCGAGGCTCGTATTAGCTACGCATGCGTAGAACGAATATCTTGCGTGTAAACGTCATCAATACACGGCCGACAACTCACTGGAGCCAGCACGCACGTGGACTGCGGACTGCCCCATGAAAGTGGCCGATTTTCTATGCGATTTCCGATCGTGCTTGCAATGCGCTGACGCTTATACAAATTGATTAGCAGAAACACAAGCGTCTGCACGAACGCTACTGTACTAGCTACTATCTCCGTTAAGACCACTTTCCATTGCATCAGCTTTGTCCGCGCGGACAGAGCGTTCATTGTTTAGTTCGCTGTGAAAGTTGAACATTTTCAAGTTTCAAAGCGGACCGCTCGACCGCTCTGCCCGCGTGGACAAAGCGGACGCAATGGAAAGTTGCCTTTTAAGCTGGATTTCCACATGGCGAAAAATGTCGCGCGAAGCGACATTTTCTTTTGTCTCGTAAGCTCTCAGGTGGAACTAATTAGCCAAGACAAAAGCAAAAGGTCGCTTCGCTCGAAAAATATCGCCTTACGTGCCGCTTTGCCCGCGCGGGCGGAGCGGGCTTTGAAAGTTGAGAATTTTCAACTTCTAAAGCGAACTGAACAATGCACGCTCCGCCCGCGCGGGTAAAGGCGTAAAATGTCGCGCGCACGACTTTTGTCTTGTGAGTTTTCATGTGGAGCGATGTAGAAAACTATTTAATCTATCTGTACAATTGAAACGTCGAGCCCACGATATTTTACGCCAAGTGGAAACCTATATGTCACTCTCACTCTTAATTTAATAATGAAGTCATCTCGGACAAGCAAAACAAAATTCCATGCATATTACCGTACGAAGTAAAGGCTCGTCAAAAAGCATATTTTTTTCTTACGCGACAATGCTTCTCAACGTATGGCCAGAAAGGAATGTTTTGTTGAAAGGAACATTTCATCTTTCACCGAATGAAAATATTTTTATGTGTTATATAAAATAAACCACTTTTATAATAATTTGAATATTTTTTATTCTGACTAGAACCCTAAAGGAAAACAAGGTAAACAAGGACAAAAAGGTGAAATTGGATCTCCTGGTGATCCAGGAGATCAAGGAGATAGTGGTGCAATAGGAGAAGTGGGGAAACCTGGTCTACCTGTTCGTGGCGCTAACGGGAATAAAGGCGACCAGGGTAACCGTGGAGCTCTAGGAGGGCCAGGAGATCCAGGTACTGTGCCATTGTTTATTTTTCTGAGTTTCTATTATATGACATGAGTCCACGTTTTTACTCTTTAAAGTACATATATGGCCGGGGGGGGTGTTACATATTTATAATATATACACCTTCCTGTTTAAAATTTTAATATATCTTTTGCAAAAAATTTATCCTCATGAACTTCTTTGCGCGTAAAGTTGGCAATTTTGAGGATTTTCCAAACTTGACCGTAAGAAGAAAAAATACTGATCTAGTTACCAGAAGTAACGGGAACGCGATCTCAGAGAACAACAGTCTTTATTTGGTGAAAACACGCAATAGGTTTATCCTGCTCTGGTTTAAACAAGTTATATCACCCAAATTGTTTTAAAAACAACGCGAAACTGGTATTTGGGCTCTCGATTCAAATCGATCAGGGTTTTTTTGTATTGTATTGTATTGTCTTTATTTAAAGAGGGTAACACTTGACAGTATAAATTACTGATAACTCCGTGGCCCTCTATTTATAGGATATATACAAGGTGTATGTTAAAAAATCTACAAACATTATAATCAAATTATTATACATATATACTATAATACAATAATAAACCCTAAGAATTACTAATAAAAATTAAAATAATAATAATAATAATAATAATAATAATCAAAACATATTAACGTTCTATGTGACTGGCGGCTTTCTGTTCATTCAAAAACTGATTATATAGATCTCGTTTAAAACTAGACACTGATGATTTCTTTCTCATATTGATATATATTCTGTTCCAGTCTATTATAGTTCTTACAGCGAAGGTTCTGCCTTCTTCAGTTTTGCGCTTGAATGTAGGACATAACATATTGAAATTAGAGTATCATGTCTTTCTATTATGGATGTCAGAATTCCTTACTGAAGACGAATCTAAATAACCAGGAGTACAATAAGCAGTATTTATTTATTTATTTATTTATTTATTTATTTAAACTTATTTACAGACGGTGGGCCCTTCACCTCATAAAAAGTGTTCTTCATAGGGGCCGTCAGTATTCACACGTTTAAAAGCTAAAGTTGTTCTTTTGTTCAAGGTGTTAAAAAGGGAAATAGATTTAAAATAATTCTGGCTGCTCTTTTCTGAAGCCTTAGTACTCTATGAAAACATTCAGCACTACAGCTATCCAAAATTACACTTCGATACATTAATGTAGGTTTAATGACAGCATTAAAATATCATTCCCTTTGTCGTTGTTTAAGATATGGGCTGATATGTTTGAGAAGGCCTAGTCGTTTAGACAATTGCTTACATAAATGATCAATGTGTGCTTCATAATTCCAATTTGTACCAAGGATTACTCCTAGCAGCTTCTGACAGGGAACTTGGTCAATTTGAGTATTACCCAGTCTGATTGCTAAACAGAAACAATACAGATCCCAGCACCGATCCCTGTGGTACACCTTGCTTGATGGGTAAACAATCCGACTGTTGTCCATCATATCAATGGTAACAAACTGGGATCTGTCAGTAACATAGGACGTGAACCGGGATAGTGCCGAATGACTAAACTCTGTACAACTGCAACTTAGTCAATAGAAGTTGATGATCCACAACATCGAAAGCCTTCTTGAAATCGATGTAGACCATTGCAGTAACCTCGTCATGGTCCATGTTGAATAGGATTTGGTCCATAGGCTTGATCAACGCGGATTCAGTAGAATATCCTTCACGGAAAGCAGATTGTAGTTCATAAAGCAATCCATTATTTACAAGATAACTCATAAAGGATCTGGCAACGTGCTTTTCAAGTATCTTGGATACTGAACTGTTATGGGACTGCATGATAAAATTATCAATCCTTGAAGAAACTTGATCTGTTGTCACTTCCGATAACTAGACCCAGTTGGGGTTTTTTCCATAAGCCTCTGCAGAGGAGAGTACCTCTCTCCTCCCAACATGCCCTCCTCCCAGAATTACCTATAATCAGTAATCTGGGTCTGAGAGGCGGAACTTTCTTCCTGGAGGGATGTGGTTAGGTTTAGGGCCAGGTTTAGAGTGGGGTGTCGGTGTTGGGGTGGGGGGGGGGGGGGGGGGGGTTGGGTATTAGTGAATTCTAATTGCGAGGATATGCAGCTGCTCGCAGAGACTTCGAGAAGACCTAGGGAAGAGGAACCCCTATGGGGGCTTTGAGGTTGCCTAGGAAAGAGGGACCTCTGGAGAACTTATTGGAACGCAGGGGGAGGAAGGGGGAGAGGAGAAAAACGCGCATCCAGGGGTCCCTCTCCCCTAGGCCTCGAAGCCTCTGCTGAGGAGAGAGAGAGAGAGTTATGCATGACCATTGACCCAATTCTGCTTGCCTTGTCTTATGGCGTCAATCTCACTGAATTGTCAACGATTTTCAGTTAAATAATTTTAAGTTCGATTAAATTTTTAATACTGAATTCTTGCGGCACTTTGTCTTCAACCATTATGCATTATAAAGAACTTTTAAATTTAATGTATTGGAACTATTAAAATTATTGCCTTCAGTAATTGTCTTCTTGTTGAGATAAGCAAACATTGCGTCTCTCGTGTACTACTAGTACATGGTGATTATTTACAAATACCTGGTTACCTTTTAATTGTAAACTATTTTGCAAAACGTTAACAAGACATATAAGGCATTTGTTATCTAGTACTATCAAGTATATCTTATAAATTATCTGTTATTTCTAACTAATTTTGTAGGCGTAAATGGAATGCAAGGTGCTAAAGGAGTTACTGGTCCGAACGGTAGAAAAGGTCAGAAAGGTCGTATGGGAGATGATGCTAAATCTATTCCCGGACCGCCAGGCATGGATGGAAAACCTGGGCTAAAAGGATTTCGAGGAGGTATTGGAGATCCTGGACCTAAAGGAATTGTTGGTATGTATGAAGACAATACTATTAATAATAAGGTGTTACTCCGAGTGACGAACCATACCGGACAAGTAGAGAAAACTTTACTTGGCCCGGCTGGGATTCGAACCCGCGACCTTCGGTTTACTAGTCCGATGCTCTACCGACTGAGCTACAGGTCAAGTTGGGAGCTGAATGTCGACAATACTATTAGTATACAACTTCTACTACTACACACGTGTCTAGTTTACTTCGGTACGGGCATGTATTATTACTAAGTTTTATTCCATTTTTTTAACCCTTTCGCGCCTGTATCGTGTTTTTCTTTTGGACGATGCAGCCTTTAGTATTTTACTCTGGCTAAGACCAGACGATTTTACTCTGGCTAACGCCAGACGATTTTACTTGTCAAGGGGAGAGTTCTCAAGCGCCAGTGGTAAATGACAATTCAAAACCTAATTCAAAATCTCTTTAATTAATTGACTGAAATTGTTTGTGACAGGGAGAGAACAATGTTTTGGAAGATTGGCTATAGTGCGTGCCAAATTTTACGTAAGAATGGCTCTTATTCAAATGATCACGTTAAGAAAATTATTTTCGTGTTTGTCTAAACTTTAAAGCTAATTAGGATTAAAGTGAATAAAACCTTTTTAAATTTATTGTTAAAAAGTTCCAAACTTCCTGCTCAGAATATTATTTTTTCAACAATTTTTCACTATGCCAAAATTTAAGCTAATCTTTTGAACCACCGTCTCCAGGATATTTGAAATAGTACTGCTTTTATCTTAATGTAAGTAACATGTAGGTGGTATCTAATTATTTAGTGTTTTTGAATGATAGGTCTACCTGGCAAAGCACCAACTGCCAACTGTGATATACCTGAACAATGTCGTAAAGGTAAACAAGGTCAGCCTGGTCCTCGAGGTTCAATTGGAGACGAAGGAGGCACTGGAAATCAAGGACCGATTGGAGAGAAAGGTTTTCCTGGCGGCAATTGTCCTTCATGTCCACCTGGTGATAAAGGTGCTTCAGGTGAAAAAGGAGGTCCTGGTTTCCCTGGAGCGAAGGGGGATAAGGGTACCCCAGGAGCTAGTGGAAAACCTGGAGAGAGGGGCATGGCTGGATTCATGGGATCCAAAGGGAATCCAGGGGAAAAAGTAAGGTTTTGGACGCTATTATGTTATATTTTATAGTACATTATATATAGTATTTTTTATAGTACTGTATATTATATATAGTATATTTTATAGTACTGTAAAGTATATATATATATATATATATATATATATATATATATATATATTATAAAAGCTTTTTATAGAATAGAATAAAGCATATTTCGAAAAGTAATGCCATCCTGAAAAATCAAGATATGAGTTAGAACAAGTAGGACTACTGTGAAATTGTTATATTCTGACTTTATATTTCGACATTATATTTTTTATATCTTAAAAAAAACCAAAAAAAAACCCTTCGGAGAAGTGAAAATTACAATTTTACATGTTTTAACTCATATCTTGAGTTTTGAGAATGGTATTATTTCTCGAAATATGTTTTATTCTATATTTTTTCAACTTTTATGTTGTTTTTTTATAATGTTTTATTAAAACCATGTAAGTTTGTAAAAATCGAAGATACCTTTACAACCTGATTGATGGTTACATTTTACTATGTTCTGTTTTTTCTCTCAGGGTTATCAAGGTTTTCTTGGTGCACGTGGAGCAAAGGGTGCAAAAGGTGATCCTGCAATACTTGATAAACCTCTTACAGTTGGTGAAAGTGGCGATGTTGGGGGTTCTGGTGATCAAGGTCCCAAAGGTTTGAAAGGTTTGGAAGGACGAAATGGAGTAGCTGGTATCACTGGCGTTTTCGGTGAGCGAGGTGATCAAGGACAAAGAGTGAGTACAGTGTACATATGGGTTTGTCAGTGATTTGAATAATAGATCGTTTTCACTCACGTGATCTGTGGCCTCGTTGGGGTGGTGAAACAATACGAAATGTTTGAATAAGAATAGAGTTAAATTCCCATAGGATAAAGATTGTGCACCAATATGGCGCCATTTAATTGTCTCCGTGCACCAATATGGCCGCCGTGACGTCAGATGAAAACCAAGAATAGGACGGAAGTATTTTTGTGTTTACAATGGTGTCATTATTAAAGTCTTACTATTTAAAATATTCTATATTGTCTTTCGCTTTTTTGTTTGCCGCATATCCTAAAAATGAGTTTAGAAAATTAAAAAGTTAGTGATTATAAGGACTTAAACCATACTTTACTTGAATGTGATGAGTGGTCTTGCTATTATCGCCAACTATAAACAAAATCATCTGAATGTATACAAAAATAAAAGCTCCAAAACAAGACGCTCACTTCCGATATTCACACTATTTCTTAAAGTGTCTATGAAACGAAAATCAAGTTTGTCTTATTTGAAAGAACACTTAAAATGATAGAGTAACATATTTTGGCGTTTTTCGTTTCCTTTGCTTCGTTCTTGAGATATTTCAGTTTGTACGATATGCAAATTAAACATTTTAACGTCACATGTGCATAATGAGTTATTGAAAAAAGTTATATATCTTTGCTATTATCAAACCAAAATAATTCGAGGGAAGCATGTGCGTGTGTTTCGCCCAGAACACTAAACATGTAGATTGTCAAGTGATTATATTTAACAATAGCAAAGATATATAACGTTTTCCGACAACTCATTATGCACGTGTGCCTTTGCAAAATGTAACATTTACATCAAACAAACTGAAATATCTCAAGGACGAAGCAAGGAAACGAAAAACTGCCAAATATGTTACTCTATCATTTTAAGTGTTCTTTCAAATAAGACAAACTTAATTTTCGTTTCATAGGCACTTTAATAACTGGTCGCAAAACATATTCCGAAAAATACTGTCTTCCTGAAAACTCAAGATATATGAGTTAAAACAAGTGGAACTACTGTGAAATTGTAATATTTCGACTTTATTTCAAAGTTATCATGAGACAAGTGAAAATACAAAGACATGCCAGGTCTATATATACAATTGACAATTCCCAAAATCATTAATAATTCGATCATGAGCTAATTAGTCAATCAGAGAAAAATATTTGGTCATGTGTATGAGTTTTGAAACCCGGTAAAGGTCGCGCAGAATCAGATAATAAACGGCACAAACAAAGAACCATTTATTACCACCAATATCACCAAGTCCCTCTATACTATTTCATAAACTCGTGTATCGTGTTTTACCAGGGGTTGCAAACACTCGAGAACAACAAAAATCACCCGGTTATTACCTCGTAATTTTCAATGTTCTCTCGTGTTTGTAAAATACTCGTTTATGAAATATTACGTCAAAGGTTCACCAATTATATCATCGGATTTACACGAGTCAGAAACCTATCATTATTTACAAGAGTTAAAAAACCTTTCACTGTTTACCGGAGTTAGGACGCGCTAATTGACCAAACCGAAAAAGATTGCGACTTGTACATTTAACCACAATCCTTTGCGTGCAGTAAATATTGTTTCTTGCAGAATTATTGGAAGATATAGTTTTAAAACATCAACTTTGGTAGGAATGAAGTTCTTGCTTAATACTTAATCCATCTTAGCATAATAAACAAATTATCAGATTTGTTGTAAAAGAGTTGTTATAGTTGATTTGTTATATTATATTACATTAATTTCACGCTTTTACATCTTCTACAAGCTCGCCTAGCTCAAATATATATATATATATATATATATCTTATTAGATGTTTTGGTGTGTAGTATCGCTGTGTATTTTTATGAGTTGTGCCGTATTTTGACGAGCCCTCAGGGCGAGTCAAATACAAACAACGAGTAAAAATATACAGCAATACTACACACCAAAACATCTAATAAGAGATTTATTATACAACTGCTCTGATCAACAAATTTTTATGGAAAAAGAAAACTTTAAAAAGGCCAGAGAAGTAGCGTGACTTGCACCAGGACAAAATAATAAGCATACATGAAGTAGTCTCCCGTGTGATAAATTTGATTGGCTAACAATCCAAATAACCAGTGCAAGTAACTAACTATCCAAATATCGCTGTATATTTGCACTGATTTTTAGCGTTATTTGGACAGTTTTTAATGCAGTTGTATAATAATTTATTTTAATGGTATACTTGACTGGGGTTAACTGACTAGATTAACCTTGTGGTTATTTCAGGACTGCACTTTAATTTAACCCTTAAATTTTCTTTATTTAAATGCTGTCTGATGAGTTCTTATTAGCAGTTAGTATTATTTGGTTACTTATAGCCAATCAGAAAACCCGTTCCTGTATTAGATACGCGTTCATGTATTAGATTATATATATATATATATATATATATATATATATATATATATATATATATATATTTAAGAAATAGAAAATGGCCGCCCGTGTTTATATAGCCTGATGCAAACACGAGAGTGAGGTGGGAGAATTCGAAAGTTTATGTGAACCCGAGCCGTAGGCGAGGGTTTACATAAGTACTTTCGAATTCTCCCAACTCACTCGAGTGTTTGCATCAGGTTATATAAACACAGGGCATCCATTTTCTATTTCTTTTATGAAATAAGGCTAAAAAATGTGCCGTGACATCACAACCGTGTTTACATAGCCTGATATAAACACGGTAATTGACCAATCACAGCGTGCGTAAGACGCAACCTATTTTATAAATTATTTTATTATATAGCATGCTATCGGATATGAGCTTTTGCGTAATCTGATTGGTTCCCTACTACCAGGCTATCAGCTCATATCCTACTAGTAGAGGAAAAACAAGATGGCGGCATGTTTTTTTAAACTGCCGAAAAGAGTTGAAATTGACGGAATTTTATACAGAAAAACATCAACACCCTCAAACAAATGTGTAAAAAAACAACATTATGTAAAAATACATTAACAAATACACAATTTAGCATGTCAAATGGTAAAATTCACCTAAAAATTACGTCTTTTTACTTCAAAAACACGACTTGAATTAGCGGGTTGATATTAATTTGTTGCCAAACAAAGAAACTCACGGTTAAAATCAAGCTTATAATACACATTTCGTAGGAGATCACCAGTAAAGAGACTTTTTTATTTAGATAAGCATTTGGAGTAGTAAAAAGCATGTTCTTTTTCAAAAACAACCAACTAAGTAATTTAGTTTCACTGCCGAAGGTGTTTCAGTTTCATTTTTGCATGAAATCAAAACTTTTTTCACGACAGCAACGATAATATAAACAACTGACCCACCTTTTGACTTCATAAAGGTACCTTTTGATCTTTTTTGTTGATCTGCTTAACACATTTTTTGCCTCTCGAGTAACATTTATACAACATTTCGAAGCTGTTTACCGAACAGCTCAGCGCGAGAAACTCTGTGTGAATGCAATCAATGCATCATTACGCATGGCGGAAGTATTAGTTGCCTATGCCGGAAGTTTGTTGTTTCAAACATTTCGCTGTAATTTTGGTCTCTTGTACAGTGCTTGGCTATATAATAAAACAGTTATACCATTCGCTCTCGTCGTATACGAACTAATAGCCAACTCGGCGAAGCGCCTCGTTGGCTATGAGCTCATATACGACTCGAGCTCATGGTATAACTGTTAATTATATATATATATATATATATATATATAGTTCAATCTACGAAAATTAACTAAACAGCATCAGGAAATTTCAACAAATATACTTTTTAAACATCCTATATTTCCATTGATTTCACTATGTAAGAATTTTCAGTTGATAGTCATCTGGAGAACATGAGGTGGTATAGGACCAGAGTGCTCAAACTGCCACAAGGGTAGCGGACACCTACACCAACCTCACAGAGTGCTCAACAATTTTGTAGCAGTATCATGTGAACATGACCTCATGTTTTTTGTTTGTTTAGGGTGAAGATGGTATTCCGGGAAGAAATGGCGCTCAAGGAGACCCTGGAGATTTTGGATCAAAAGGTCCCAATGGGAAACCGACACCCGGAGATCCTGGACCCAAAGGAGAGACTGGAGACGAAGGCGAACGGGGTGATGATGCAGGTTTGTATAATCATCTTCCTATGGCATTCAATAATATAAACAGAAATAATAATATAAAAGATAAGAGAAGGAATGTATTGTAGTAATGGTCTAGTTTTTTCCTAAGTCTTCTTAAGTTATTTTTGTATCTACTGCGCATGCGCTAGTAGATACATTGCTGTCGTGCGTGTAAGTTTAAGTTAAGTTAACAATAGGAACCTTCGGAGCCAATGAGAATGCAGGGTTAAACGACCATATACCGAATGTTAACGGCTGATGCCTTCGGAGCCAATGAAAATGCAGGGTGGCACAACAACTTACCGAGTGATAGCCGAATTGTTAAAAGAATGTCACACTATATCGCTTTCGTTCTATAATCTTTACTATGTTAGACTCTGGTAACACATTGATTTGTCTGAACATTGATCAACGCGCTTTTTGAATAAGTATTGTATACGCCTACATATAACTCAAGCAGTGCCAAGTACAGTTGATTTCTGCATACTAACTTATAGCTAAGACATCTTGGCCGAGGATCTAACATGTCAACTGTACAACATTAGTTAAAAGGCTATTCAGATTTCAGAAAGATCTTGATTCGAAGCCAAACAAGCACTCGCTGTCTTTTCGTCCATGAAAAGCTTGTCGTTTGAGCGAGAAAGTCGAGGCGCGTTAACTACTAAATTGAGAATGTTGTCACAACTTGCATGTACCGTAGCGCAGTAGATACATGCACGCTCAACATGCACGCTGAGCGTGCCTATTTTTAGATTAGGAACCTCTCGAGAAAACAAAATGGCGGAAAAAGTCATAGGAGTGAAGTTCGTCTTCTAGAGAAACTGTATGACGAGAACATTTTGTTAAAAGTTGTACCATAGTCAATCGAGATATGGTCTGGAAACTCGGCAAACTTCAAAGTGCCTATAATGAGCTGTGATTTTATGTTGAACCGTACCTTACACCTTTGTTTTAGGTTTATTAATATTTAAATAGCACGGTTGAGTGCATGATTGAACTGAAACGGTGCTATTGGACAATTCGTTCATTATACTAAAATACAATGTGTTCAGTGACCATGCACCGTGTACAAAAATGCATAAAGGCGAACAAAAAGATAGACCAAAGAGCTGAGTTTCCAGACCATATCTCGATTGACTATGATTGTACTCAAGAATTGAAGACAGTCAAGATACTTCTTGCCCAAGAAAAAGATTTATCTTTTCTAAAGTGCTTCTGCATGTAGTTTTATGTAATATTCATTCGTTCTCCCAAACGTCCGTGTAGTGGTGTTTTTACGACTGTATGTAAGCAAGGGAAATGTTTTCTATTTCTTAAAAGACATGGATTATATAATATAGACATCTATAATGTCATTCTCGACTGTTCGACAAGTCGCGAGTTATACGTGAGGTGTGAGATCTGAAAATGACTTAAGAGGAATTAGGATAGAACTAGTCATTAGACTCATTACTATACATTCCCTCTCTTACTTTATGCTCCCTTGATAATATATTTTATTATATAGTCGCGTAACTCGCGACTATAAACCCACTATAGGTGTGTTTAAAAAAACTCAAGGGGAATTAGGATAGAACTAGATTCATTACTATACCTTGCTTCTCTTACCTTCATGCCCTCTTGGTATCTTCGTTTTACTTAATAACGTAGTTTATGCGAAAAGTACAACCTACTGACATGCAAGTATTGCTGTATTTTGTCATTGCCGTTACAGCTGGATTCGCAAGTTTAAAGTGTCCTAATCCAGAACCTAGATGTTTGAGGCAACCAGAAGATAGGTGTGAAAAGGACACAGATTGTTTGCAAAAAGACACTATATGTTGTCCACATGCCTGCAAAGATGTTAAAATTTGCAAAGAAGCAGTGGGTAAGTGAGAATCTTAACTCTGTGCAGGCACCCGATTGCAGTCTTCAGATTCAAGCGATTATTTCGGCACACAGAGTTCAAAAAGACCTGAAATAATCTTTACAAAGTTAACTCAACGTCTACAGTTTCGGAGTAGTTCTATGTAAATATATCCAAGGATTGCCGATTACATTAAACCGATGCTTTTAGTCCATATGGATTGAGACGAGCGCAGCGAGTTGAAGTCCGTGCAAAAAACAGAGGTCCGATATTTCACTATAGTACAGACCGAAGAAATGATGTCAATAAGTAGTTTATTATATGGTTTTGCTGAAATAAAAACGCCATTGCAAAACTCGCAACGTTTTGTTTAACAGATATTTATTATTTTTATTCAGACCAAAAAAAAAATTTGGCTTCTTTAGTTCTTCGTTAAAAGTGCATTTGTAATTGGGTTCCAATAAACTAAGTTATTTATATCTCTCGGCTCTGAGCGGGCGGATACGGGAAATATCCGAACGCTTATGAACCAATCAGATTGCAGGATTTCCTTATTCGGACCTTTCAGCGCCACTGCCATATAATTACATATATCACTGGGTATAATTCCACTGTTAAGCCGTACGGTATTTCTTCATCATAATTAATTATTGTGCATATTGTAGCTAAGCATACAAGGCTAGCATATGAATCATATAGTTTCGAGTGCAATTCATAATTCAAAAGAGGAAGTTTTCAAAGAGTATTGAAATCGTACAAGCTTTCATGTGTTCTTCAAATAATTCTTTATAATATTGCAGCGAAAAATACGAACGGGCTTTACATTTTTATGATATTTCCCATCAAACATTCAACGAAACGAGAGTTGACATTGCTTTAAGCCCTAATCAAACGAGAACGCAAGTCATCGCAAGTTGGCAGTCACGCTATCTCTGCCAGCCACTCTGAATAGTTTCCCAAAAATATCATGTACCGTGACAACGTTAAAACTTGTTTAAAACACTCATGAAACCTTTATTTTGTTAATTTGTCTGTTCAAACGACCGCCACAGAAATTCTGACTGCCAACTTGCGATGACTTGCGTTCTCGTTTGATTACGGCTTTAATGTACCAGTTGACGTACTATGCGTTTCGAAGAACAACTATGATTGACTTAAACCTTAGCGCGGTTTTAATTTTACACTGATATTTCAAATCAGTTCCACGTTAAAAAGCGTTGAAGGGTATTTTTTTTAGAATTGGTTCGACTTTAACTTGATTTTATTAACAACACGATAGACTGGTTTAATCAAAGAACAGTTTGCCGTGCTAACTACAAGTTACTTTTCAGTCTTTTTGTCATTGCTGTTAGTATTGTTTAAAAATGTAAATATGAACGTGTACATGTACTTGTACCTGTATCCGCATGTGTGTGTTTACGTGTTACCTGTATCCGTATGTGTCTGAGTATTCCTATATATCTATGGTGTATGGTGTAACTGACCACGCAACTGCTTTGTTTGTTTTTTATAGCTGGACAGAGCAGAATGGAGAAAGGTAAGTAAAGTGCTTATTGTTCTTATTCATATGTTATTATGTCAAATTAAAACACGATCAAGTCGGTTTCTTTGGGGTTTTTTGCGGGATTTATTATATCCCATAAATCCAGCATTATAAATTCATAGGGTGCCTGCTACAACTATCTCGTATGGTAACGCCGGTAGCGCCCACATACGGGAAGGAGAGCAAGGGTTTGCTTTTCGCTCCACGTAGTTTACGAGAGGAAGGCAAACCAATGAAAATCATCAAAATCTGTCCTCCGTGGCTCAGTGGTCAGAGCATTGCACTAGAATCGCAAGGTCGTGGGTTTAATTCCTGCCAGAAGGCCTGTGTAGTTGCATTTTTCGCAACTGGTCCCGGTTTGGTCTTAAAATGTATATATTCTACACTCGAATTTTCCTTCACCCAAAATCCTTAGAACATGCTATGTAATCGAGTGAAATGCCCAATATCACTTATAATATACCCAATTCTCTCCTGGCATTACCACCTTATTATATATACAGAACTCCCGATCAAGCTCTCGGCAACGCCCTCCGTGGCTCAGTGGCCCAGAGCATTGCACTAGAATCGCAAGATCGTGGGTTCAATTCCTGCCGGAAGGCCTGTGTAGTTGCATTTTTCGCAACTGGTCCCGGTTTGGTCTTAAAATGTATATATTCTACACTCGAATTTTCCTTCACCCAAAATCCTTAGAACATGCTATGTAATCGAGTGAAATGCCCAATATCACTTATTATTCAAAGGTTGCTTTGGAGTCATTATTTCATAAAATCCCGTTAACATTTGACATAACAATGTCCTTCGACACTCGGCAAATGCTATCTTTTAGAAAACCTTCTTCAATCGTGTAAAGCCTCCGTTCTCGGTATTTATCCTATACTAATAGTATAATGTTATAGGCATACAATCAATGCCAAAGGTCGTTGGGACACTTGAGCTTAACCTTTTCTAAAAAAAGTGAGAACGATTTAGTTGACGATGTATGTGCAACGAGAACGGTGTTGGGATTATTCCTGGAACTGCAACTAATTATTTAACGTTTTTATTTTGTTGGAAGATGATATTGCACTTTGGTTGCCTTCGTGACACTCACGTTGTGTTGATTGAATCTCTCATTTTGTTATTTACTTTACCAATTACTGTGGATTCGAATTGATATCATCAATTCTGACTTGATTTAGACGATATGACGTCATAATTTCAAAAATAATTCCGCTGTCCATCAAACTTGAGCCGTCATGCAAATTCAAAATGGCGGCGTACAAAAACATGTAAAATACCAATCTCGTTCCCAGACCCTTCTCACGCCCGCGCGCAAACGAAGGATAATCCATCACCGGAAAACCGAAAAACCGGTTGCCAATTGAAAAGAGCATGCGCCGCCAGAACTAGATATTAATCTGTGATCGAGACTCGCAAATGGTAGGAACTAGTATTTTTTCGAGGGGTTTTAAATTTTATCTGGCGGATAAACTTGCCAAGAACTAAACAGCATTTTAATTGACTAGTAATCTAAGAACTACGTACGTATCGTTGAACTATATTGTGTCCGTATGTTGTTAGACGTTGAATGAGCTTTAATTTGATGTATAGTTCAAGATTCTGCGTTTTATGAAACTTGTTATACTGTCCAAAATTTGCGAAACCACTGTTCGTAATAATATTATATTACAAATAAACAGGAAACCGACGCAATAAACCAAAACGACAGACGCTTTTCGATTTTTAAAATATTTCCCGTTTAACTAGAAGCTTAAAATTTCCACCACGAATATAATTTTTCAATAGCTTCTGTACGATATATATATCAATGTTGTGCGTTAAGTATTTCAAAATATATCTAAAATTCTGTAACACTTGTGAGAAGTCAATTTCCTGTTTATTTGTAATATTATTTCAAACAGTGGTTCGCACATTTTGGACATTATAATAAGTTTAATAAAACGCAGAATCTTGAACTATACATCAAATGAAAGCTCATTCAACACCTAACAACATACGTACACCATATACTTCAACGATATGTAGTTCTGAAATTACTAGCCATCTTGTTCCACAACTGACAAGATACCGCACCGCGGGCAACACGCCACGATCAGTACTCACCGCTTTCCCTTTCGAAACCATTCATAAGCCACCGAATACTTGCTGTTCAACTGCTGTTTGGTTCCAGAGGTTTGGTTCTTGACAAGTTTCAGTCGCCAGATAAAATTTGAAACCCCTCAAGGCTTTCGAAAGAACAAGGAATACAGATTTTCAAATGTCCCTTCATATAAAAACCATTGTCAATTGTTCAACCAATAAAATGTCGATTTGAAACGGATTATCCCAGAGCCTTCGTTTGCGTGCGGGCGAAGGTTCTGGGTACGAGATTGGTAAAATACGAGATATACAACGTCATATTTTATCGAATAGAAGAGCAATTATACTAAAACTATTGACATTTTTGAACATTATACTGAAGGGCCTTGTATTTAAAAGTAACTTACTTAATATTTACAACAGATTCCCCATCATTCGTCGTCTTTTTACTGTTTACGTATTGGAATAACGATAACATTGGAATAACGATAAAATAGAATATCGTTTAACATGCATGTGTTACTGAATATATTGAAATTAATATTGGAATTTGCACTTCAAAATGAAGGGGAGAATTCAAGTGTAAAAGTTATCTTTCTCGTTCGCTATAGGTCAACCAGGAGACCCAGGAGATAATGGATCTGAAGGTGAAGGAGGTGCACCTGCGACAAATGCACCTCAAGGACCAGACGGTACGTATGGCTTGTTATTGTCGGCACATTCTATCACTTGTCGACTGCAGGTGTTGGACAGTATAATAGTCTGGTGTTAGACAGGTTAAAATATTTTCAGACTCGATCACGTTGAAAAAGAGAGACTTGGAAATCAGGCTGTAAATTTTCTATTTTCAACGTACGAGAGGCTGGTACTAAGGGATTTTACCGACAGTGCCAGTCTTCCGCGCGACTTAAACCTACTGATAAGGTTTAGCACAATCATGCCATTCAGGTCAGTTACGTACAACCATATCATTGTTTTTAATATTTAACAGTCAAAACACCCATTTTTTGCACCTGCAGACGTAACTACTGTAAGAGCGCTTTAGGTTTACACAAGCTCTAATTGGCTTACAACTTGGGTCAGGTGATCAGCCCAAGTCAATGCATCTACATATGAATTTGCTATTAGGGTTTACACAATAGCTTCATGTCAACCTGTTTTAAAACTCGGGTTTAGTGAGTGTGAAAATGTCAAGATATTTTATCGATTCCTATCACGGGTTGACGTGAATTTGATTTGTCAATGGTGATGGCATAAAATAAAGAAAAGATAACGAAGACCATTCGAACAAGTTGCCTTCATTTCTCAAAACGATTCGCAGCATTTCTTTTTTCGGATTTTGCTCTAGAAAATGTATGAGTTTATCTGGGTCACTTCCCATCCTGGATTGGATTAACCCGCTTGGTATGGCAGGCAAACTAGGCTCCTGTAGCTTGTTTTATTGGTATAAAAGCACGTTAATCATGGTTAGAAAATATCTGCACTGGAGACTATATGGCGCATGATTTTATCCGAGGGTATTTTCTGACAGCTCGACAGACGTCTCTAATTAGTCCAGGAGCTAGGGAAAATATGAGTATTAAAGCGGGGACTGATTTTTATGAACCCAGATGCGCATATCTGAATTATGTGTGATGGATGTTGTTCAATCCTGTTCAATCCATATTTTCAGGCATTATTTTCCATATTAACTTTAAAATAAATAATTAACGATTACATTATTATATTATTATTATATTATTATTTGATTATTATTATTATATTAACAGGTTTCTTATTTATATTTTTGGGATATATTAATTACTAGAAAAGGCTAAAGAAACATACCTGCGGTCACTTTTTAGCTTTGTTGATAAACAAAATCTTCAACTTTAGTAAACGAATTAGCAAAACTGGTCGCCATGTTGTTTTACCGAAGTGAATAGTGCAGGATATCCCGAGATTGAGGAGCTAGTCAACTTGCGTGAAAAGCACTATTCTTATCTGAGGGATGTGCTAATTGTGGATGCCTTAAGTTCCGAAAGTTAAGTGGTTCCGAAATTACCATACCGACCTGGACCTCAGAAAGCCACCAGGAGCCAACCAACAGAGAAATTAGGCGCAAGCTGCAATTGAACGACCAACATCCAGGTGACCATCAATGAATGGAACCTGTACGCAAAGCCAGAAGCAAAGGCCCACTCCTGCAACATAGAAAAGCAACAAACCGGCCCTTTTCAGAGCAGGTAGACAAGTACATAGCAAACAACAGCAAGCAACGAGCTGGACTTAAGAGCAGCTGAAGAGCCCAATAAACTTAAATTACACAAAGCAAAAAAAAACCGGAAAAGCCGGTACTGTTAAGCACAAGCTACAACACATTACAGCACACTACAGCACACTACGGCACATTTTATTGGAGTAGCCAAGAACACACCCTACATATTAAGTTGTCACCCAGAGTAGCTGGGGAACAGACCCGATGTACGGGCGCGGCAACACAAACTACCAACAGCTAAGCACATGCTACTACACATAATTACAGCACACTACTGCACATTTTCTTGGAGTAGCCAAGAACACACCCTACATAAGTTATCACCCGGAGTAGCCGGGGAACAGACCAGATGTACTGGCACGAAACACACAAGCGAACAGGCAAGGACCAGAGGACCCCCCACATGACTGTGCAACAGCAGGGGAGCACAAATACAGACCCCCAACGCCTGTACGGCAATGTTGCACAGTACGGACCCACACACGCACTAGCAGCTGGCCAGCAGGCAACAGCTGAACTAGAGGACCCCCCCACATGACTGTGCAACAGCAGGGGCGCACAAATACAGACCCCCAACGCCTGTACGAAAAGCAATGTAGCACAGTACGGACCCGCACACACACTAGCAGGTAGCCAGCAGGCAACAGCTGAACCAGAGGACCCCCCACATGACTGTGCAACAGCAGGGGAGCACAAATACAGACCACCAACGTCTGTACGATAAGCAGTGTTGCACAGTACGGACCCGCATAACGACATCGCCAATACAATTAAAGAGACCCCCGCACAACAGGGCCATGGCAGGGGAGCACAAATACACTGCCCCAGTGACAGTACGGCAGAAGAAAGCACAATACAGTTCCCAACGACTGTACGCTAGCAGTAAAGCACATCTACAGTCACCCACAACTGTAGTATAGCAAAGTAGCACAAAAGGAGTCCCCCGCAACTGCAGATGACAGCAACTTAGCGCAACGCAGATCCCCAGCAATAGTATGACAGCGAGCATCTAAGCTCATTAAACTCAAATAGAACCCCAAGGGACCTGTGGAACAACAACACATACACATCGCATGATGTTAATTATTTTTATTTCATAAATACATTTAACAATCCTGCAATGTCTGGCATAGGGCTTGATACCACGCCATTAACTACTGTACCCGCACTAGTGTGCCTAACAAGGATACAGTAATGTAAACTACGACCTTTGGAGGGTGTAGCTCCGTCGGAGAGGGTTTGCCCTAATAGTTGAGGAACAGTTTACAGGAACAGGCGATCCACCAAGACGGGAGCGGTCTTATAGGTAGAGCAGCTCTAGGCAAGCCTAAACTCCCAACTAACTTGTAGCAATGTTGCCGAGAATTACCCTCTCCAACGACACCCTCCAGCTATGCTGGAGAAGGGATTCGAGGCACGAACCCTGCCCAATGGCGTTTCTCCAACCCAAGAACCTCGTGGTGAAACTGCAACACATGGAGAACTGCGAATGTAACGACGAGAGGCACTATTGGACCAAGAGAGTCCGGGAAGCCCGCTACAGCATGGGTCAGATACATCCGGCACCGCGACAAATATATGAGCAACGACACATGAGATGCAGCAGGAGAAAAAAAGGGGGGGGGGCGACAAGACGTGGCACGTGCCACGAGCTCGTTGAACACTCAGAACACACACAAGCAGCAGGAATGGCAAAGCATGCAAGCACTAGCAATCGTAACCTATAAGCCACCCCCACAGGCATGGTAACTTAACCTATACCCAGGTAGAGTGACAACGGTGACCAACCACCCGGTACGTGCCTCAGCAGTAGAGTGCAGCCTACGAGACGACCGGCGACAAACAGCAGATGCAGAAGCAATTGACCCCCTAAGCGCATCAGCATCACAATCGTAAGACCCATCAAACGCAGCGGCAGGTGGACACAACGATGCAGCACGACCGCAAGTGTAACGCATCAAGTGCCACAGCTAGCCAAATGTGCAAGTAACTCTTAAGCTAAAACACGGCACGCGCCGCAATCAAGGTAACCTAAGACATGTCTCGCGCAGCAACTCTAGGAACCACAGGTTCGTCACATGCAGAACTACAGTAACCGAAGACAAGTAAGCGGAGCAACTATTGTAAAGACAGACACAGCGGGTGAGGTAGTAGTACCACAACCAATGTCAAAGACCGCTTCGATGGTAACCGAAGGTATGCGCCGCAGCAAGTGTGACTTCAGATAAAAAACACTGCAGCAATGGACCCAGGGCTGACCCAGTGGTGATGGGGTAAGTGAACCCACCTAAAACAGCAAGTGCAGCGGGATAACTTAAGACACATCAGGCGCAGCAGCAAGACATACTATCTGAAACCACCGGGAGCGGTGGCAAGCATAGGGACTGAGACTGGCCAGGCGCAAAACTTGGCAACAAGAGACAGGGGGGGGGGGCAATACAAGCACCTGAAACACATCCGGTGTGGCAGCCAACTAACCCACGAGACATAACCGTGTATGATCTTGGAACTCGCCATGAAGAAAGGCTGGTAGTAGACCCCGCAGCAGTACAGCACATAGACGAAAACAAGGAAGACCCGCATAATTCCAAACCCTGTAGGAACCATGCAACAGATAGCAGGCTGAAAGACGAAATGGGTGAGCCCAGTATCTAATTCCCACTGTGGGAAAGGGGCTAGCATGGCCCAACATGTCAACTCGCAGCGCATGAGTGAGTGAGGGAAGGCCTACAACACATGTGGACTCATAATGCGGATTGGCCCAGAACAGGAGCAGACCCAGGACACTTAGCCCACCAAAGCAGATAATAGACGACATAGCGCATTGCACTAAAAAGTGACGACATAGTGCATTGCACTAAAAAGTGATGGAAAATTGATATGGTTAGTTCGCACTGAATAAAAAGATTCCAAGTGCATTATCAACGTACCTTGTGTTCGGAAATGTGGACCAGCTACTACAATCCTTCCACAATCCACAATGTCGGCTCTTGTGAGTCTTGTCGACTAACTTTATATATTTCGATCAAACCACGTGATTTGGTGATTTGATCATCAAACGAGCTGCTGTGATACAAACCGGATGTATTGCGCAACTTTTTTCACATTTCTGACAGCGGGAAAAAAATTGCATTTTATGACTCGTGCCCGGCCATAGGCCTGCCGGGCACGAGTAATAACCACGGTAATAACTCAAAAGAACCCGCGCTTTTACAATGTCTATCACGCATTTTTTGGCATTCAGTGTTCTTACTGAAAATCACGCTGGACATTAGTCTCCCAGTTGATAGTCAACTAGTCAACTTGACGATTTTTAGACTTGACTCGTGGTCTAAATCAGTCATGGTCATGGATATTACTAGCTTGATCATAATATAGTTAAAAGCGTCTTTAGTATAAATTCAGGGACATGTTACCATTCTGGTTTTATATCTGCAGGTAAAAAGGGACCAAGAGGAGATAAAGGAGTGGAAGGATCACAAGGCAGCGTAGGTGATTCTAGTGTTGGGCCCCGGGGGCGCAATGGCTCTCCTGGAGATAACGGTGCAATGGGTGATCCTGGAAATAATACAATAGGACAACCAGGAGAACCTGGTGCAGACGGAAAGGTTGGAGATCAAGGTAAGATGTTTAGCAATTTAAGGGCCCTCAGTAATTTGTAGTAGTGGTAGTGGTGGTAATGGTGGTAATGAACAGTAATTGATTTTTGGAAAATCTCAGCGAGTTTTATTGGTGCCATGCATTACATGAAGAATCTTGTACACGAATCTAGCCTTTAAATAGAGTTCTCTGCTTCTCTAAAGTTTTCCCATTTTGCAGGCTCATTTTTACAATTCGTTATGATTCTGGCACTTCTATTATGAAGTTTCTGCATGCGATCTGGAAGACCAATTGGGAATTGAGTCCCATACTTCGCAACAATAATGCACGTTCACGTTCGTATCTATGCGGCTAAAAGCTGACATGCACCAGGCTAAAAATAGCAACACTGCGTTTACGTCATCATGGTTATGGTAATATGATACACTTTGGGGACTCGCTGATCAATAATGTGAAGCATGTTTTCATTCTGTTGCGAGATTCCGATAAACGTGGTATATTCTCTTCGTCAAGCTCTTCGTGGTTTATACTCTTCGAGTTGTTCGCTGCTCCTTTGCAAGTAGAGCAAACATAACCAGCCGATAAAAGCTAAACCGTTTAAAAAACATCTATGAGAACGCGAAAATATCCGAGTTGAAACAGAACGTGAGTGGAAACTATATCGACTCGTTGTCTTACTTAAAGATGTTTTTTCTGCGGTTCAAATTTTATCTTGTAAAACTAAAACGTTTCTATAATTTGCGCCGAGGGGTGTATGTGTAACATAAGCCCCGTTGCGCTTCAACGGTTTTGCTATTTTTAGGCTGGTGCAGGTCAGCTTTTAGCCGCATGTGTTCGTATAGAAGCATAGAAAGTTTTTTGTCAATGCCATATTGGATCAGTGCTGTCTTTTGTAGACTTAACCCGTCATTTTTGACGAAAATATACATGTACGTTTATGCCTTCCGCACGAAAGCATATATAAACGGCGTTTTCCAAAATATTCAGTTGTAGAGTGTACGAAAATGTGCTTTTACGTTGACCGTTTTCATTTTTACGTCAACGGAAAGCCTAAACATAATATACAGTATATTAACTTCTTATTAACTGAGAGTGCGGTCATTACGGGAAAATATTATACACAAGGGCTTGACAGTACATAAAAAAACTCCGATCAGATTGCGTAAAAAGAACTATTCACTTGCGAGGTATGGGTGGTTTTCACTCACGTGATCGGTGGCCCCGTTGGTTGAAAACAGGTGTTGTAAATCGGATACAAATTCATCCTGATTTACATAAACTTTTCGATCAGTTTCTCATAAATCCGTGGGGGTTTTTTCAGGGCCTCCTGGTGAGACGGGAGATCCAGGTAGTTCTAGTGATGCAGTTGGCAAGAAAGGTGATCCTGGTAAAATTGGAGATGGCCCCAGTGGTCCACAAGGACAAAAAGGAGAAAAGGGAGACCAAGGAACTAATGGTGAGTTCCAACATTGGTTTCGTATCATTCAGTATGTGTCACTCGTATCATATGTAGCACTCGTATCATGTGTCACTCGTATCATATGTAGCACTCGTATCATGTGTCACTCGTATCATGTGTCACTCGTATCATATGTAGCACTCGTATCATATGTGTCACTCGTATCATATGTAGCACTCGTATCATATGTAGCACTCGTATCATATGTAGCACTCGTATGATATGTAGCACTCGTATCACATGTGTCACTCGTATCATATGTAGCACTCGTATCATATGTAGCACTCGTATCATATGTGTCACTCGTATCATATGTAGCACTCGTATCATATGTGTCACTCGTATCATATGTGTCACTCGTATCATGTGCAGCACTCGTATCATGTGTCACTTGTATCATGTGTAGCACTCGTATCATGTGCAGCACTCATATCATATGTGTCACTCGTATCATATGTGTCACTCGTATCATATGTGTCACTCGTATCATGTGCAGCACTCGTATCATACAGTATGTGTCACTCGTATCATGTGCAGCACTCGTATCAACTATCATGTGTAGCACTCGTATCATATGTGTCACTCGTATCATGTGTAGCACTCATATCATATGTGTCACTCGTATCATGTGTAGCACTCGTATCATGTGCAACACTCGTATCATATGTGTCACTCATATCATGTGCAGCACTCGTATCATGTGTCACTCGTATCATGTGTAGCACTCGTATCATTGCAGCACTCATATCATCTGTGTCACTCGTATCATGTGTCACTCGTATCATACAGTATGTGTCACTCGTATCATGTGCAGCACTCGTATCATGTGTAGCACTCGTATCATATGCACCACTCGTATCATGTGTAGCACTCGTATCATATGTGTCACTCGTATCATGTGCAGCACTCATATCATATGTGTCACTCGTATCATATGTAGCACTCGTATCATGTGTAGCACTCGTATCATGTGCAGCACTCGTATCATGTGTGTCACTCGTATCATGTGTGTCACTCGTGTCATATGTGTCACTCGTATCATATGTAGCACTCATATCATATGCAGCACTCGTATCATGTGTAGCACTCGTATCATATGTAGCACTCGTATCATATGTAGCACTCGTATCATGTGCAACACTCATATCATGTGCAGCACTCGTATCATGTGTAGCACTCGTATCATATGTAGCACTCGTATCATATGTAGCACTCGTATCATATGTAGCACTCGTATCATGTGCAGCACTCATATCATGTGTAGCACTCGTATCATGTGTAGCACTCATATCATATGCAGCACTCGTATCATGTGTAGCACTCGTATCATATGTAGCACTCGTATCATGTGTAGCACTCGTATCATGTGCAGCACTCATATCATATGTGTCACTCATATCATGTGTAGCACTCATCATATGTGTCACTCGTATCATGTGCAGCACTCGTATCATGTGTAGCACTCGTATCATGTGTGTCACTCGTATCATATGTAGCACTCGTGTCATATGTGTCACTCGTATCATATGTAGCACTCATATCATATGCAGCACTCGTATCATGTGTAGCACTCGTATCATATGTAGCACTCGTATCATATGTAGCACTCGTATCATGTGCAGCACTCATATCATGTGCAGCACTCGTATCATGTGTAGCACTCGTATCATATGTAGCACTCGTATCATATGTAGCACTCGTATCATATGTAGCACTCGTATCATGTGCAGCACTCATATCATGTGTAGCACTCGTATCATGTGTAGCACTCATATCATATGCAGCACTCGTATCATGTGTAGCACTCGTATCATATGTAGCACTCGTATCATGTGTAGCACTCGTATCATGTGCAGCACTCATATCATATGTGTCACTCATATCATGTGTAGCACTCATCATATGTGTCACTCGTATCATGTGCAGCACTCGTATCATGTGTAGCACTCGTATCATGTGCAGCACTCGTATCATGTGTAGCACTCGTATCATGTGAAGCACTCGTATCATATGTGTCACTCGTATCATGTGCAGCACTCGTATCATGTGTAGCACTCATATCATATGTGTCACTCGTATCATATGTAGCACTCGTATCATATGTAGCACTCGTATCATGTGCAGCACTCGTATCATATGCAGCACTCGTATCATGTGCAGCACTCGTATCATGTGCAGCACTCGTATCATGTTCAGCACTCGTATCATGTTCAGCACTCGTATCATGTGTGTCACTCGTGTCATATGTGTCACTCGTATCATGTGTAGCACTCGTATCATATGTAGCACTCATATCATATGCAGCACTCGTATCATGTGTAGCACTCGTATCATATGTGGCACTCGTATCATGTGTAGCACTCGTATCATGTGTAGCACTCGTATCATGTGCAGCACTCATATCATATGTGTCACTCGTATCATGTGCAGCACTCGTATCATGTGAATCACTCGTATCATATGTGTCACTCGTATCATGTGCAGCACTCGTATCATGTGTAGCACTCGTATCATGTGCAGCACTCGTATCATATGTGTCACTCGTATCATATGTAGCACTCGTATCATATGTAGCACTCGTATCATGTGCAGCACTCGTATCATATGCAGCACTCGTATCACGTGCAGCACTCGTATCATGTGCAGCACTCGTATCATGTTCAGCACTCGTATCATGTGTGTCACTCGTGTCATATGTGTCACTCGTATCATGTGCAGCACTCGTGTCATATGTATCACTCATATCATATGCAGCACTCGTATCATATGTGTCACTCGTATCATATGTGTCACTCGTATCATATGTAGCACTCATATCATGTGTAGCACTCGTATCATATGTGTCACTCGTATCATATGTAGCACTCATATCATGTGTAGCACTCGTATCATATGTGTCACTCGTATCATATGTAGCACTCATATCATGTGTAGCACTCGTATCATATGTGTCACTCGTATCATATGTGTCACTCGTATCATATGTGTCACTCGTATCATGTGCAGCACTCGTATCATGTGTAGCACTCGTATCATGTGAAGCACTCGTATCATATGTGTCACTCGTATCATATGTGTCACTCGTATCATATGTAGCACTCGTATCATATGTAGCACTCATATCATATGTAGCACTCGTATCATATGTAGCACTCGTATCATATGTGTCACTCGTATCATGCGTCACTCGTATCATATGTAGTAGCAGTCATATCATGTGCAGCACTCGTATCAAATGAATGTATCACTTGTAGCTTTTACTGTGCAGTTGCTTATTTATTATTATCTTATTTCTTTATTATATCCAGATTGTGGTGGCGTTCTCGATGTTGCCTTTATCGTTGATTCATCTGGTAGCGTTAAAGATAATTTTGACACAGTAAAAAAATTTGTGAAAAAGTTCATTGATGCCTTTGATATTGCTGAAAACAGAACACGTGCTGCATTGATAACTTTTCAAGACCGTGCCACCATTCAATTTGGCTTTGTAGATGAATTCGACCCCGAAGTTCTAAAATTATTTGTCGATAGAATTATCCATTCTGGTGGGCAGACGTTTATTGATAAGGCACTAATAAAAGCCAACGACGAAGTCTTTAATACAGCCAATGGGTGGAGGAATGAGAACTCGGTAAGTTTATATTAATCTATATATGTATATATGTATATATGTATATATGTATATATGTATATACAGTATCTATATATCTATTTATAAAATAGGTTGCGTCTTACGCACGCTGTGATTGGTCAATTACTGTGTTTATATCAGGCTATGTAAACACGGTTGTGATGTCACGGCACATTTTTTAGCCTTATTTCATAAAAGAAAGAGTGACTCATAAAACTCGAGTGAGTTGGGAGAATTCGAAAGTACTTATATAAACCCTCGCCTACGGCTCTGGTTCACATAAACTTTCGAATTCTCCCAACTCACTCTCGTGTTTGCATCAGGCTATATAAACACGGGCGGCCATTTTCTATTTCTTAAATATATATCTATATATACTATCCTAGAGATTAGGAATGATTTTAGGTGAGAAAATATAAATCAAGAGGAATTTATATCACATATATAAACCCTCATTAAACATGGATTTTCTTTGTCTTTTCCTCATGAATTATTAATGAATTTTGGAAGTATATATATATATATATATATATATATATATATATATATATATATATATATATATATATATATATATATATATAACCGTACTAAAGGAATGATAGCCGTAATTTACAATAGGGCCCTCGGTTCTCATAGCCGATCAGACGCGATCTGACTCATTTATACGGCGTTTTTAAACAAGTCGCGGCTTGTATGAGACGCTTCTTATGTAAGGCTCGTCCTGTGTAAACCGCCTTTTATCAGCTCTCGTATAAACGGCCCTGATGACTCAATGACTCCTTCCAGTTTTTAATATTTTACGATTTAGTTTACTCCCATCGTTGTGATTTCGTCACAGGATTGTCCTTCGTACGTTTCCGTTTATTTTGATATACAATTCGAGAACTAGATTTCATCGAACGATAAGATTTTCGCTGTAGCGCGATTTGTTTATAACTCATCCAGACCGTGATCCAAATGTGATACTTGTGGCCATGCTTTGAAGTATAACTATTTTAGTCTGTAAGAGCTGACTTCCGCTTGCGACGCAGATTATTCAAAGCATCACAAATCTGTTTGAAAAGACTTTGCCATTGATTGAACTATTTCATTTACTTCATATTAACGACTATTACCGAAAGATGGCTTGTGTGTAGCGTTCGGATGCAAAAATGTTTCAGGTGGCAGGGCAGACACATGTAGGCGCTGCGTACCTAGTTTTGTATTTGTAATTTTTGTGTTTAATCAATCTCGTTCCCAGAGCCCACGTTCCCCTTACTCAGCGGGCGGGAAACGAGAGGCTCTGGGATAATCCATTCACGCCATCACAGGATTCTTGTTATCCGGAAGAAGAGTAATCATGTTCATCAGCCAATGAAATTTCGATGTGAAACGGATTATCCCAGAGTCTCTCGTTTCCCGGGTGGGGAACGTGGGCTCTGGGAACGAGATTGGTGTGTAATCAGAGGCGAATCGCAACCCAGGCTCTCTTCTCGGCGCTCGGGGGAAGAGCGGAGAAAAGAGCCTTGGTACGAGGTTGGTTATAAAGTAAGAGTAAATAACAATAAGTAAAATATATACAATTCGTCGAGCGGTCGACCTGTATGGGTATTTACAACGCGAGCCGAAAAGTATACAACTTATCGAGCTCACACATCTAATTGTTCAGATTTATCAACATTTATAAGCTGTTTAAGCTGAGAAAGTCGATTGAAAAGTTTATGTAAATCAGGACGAATTTGTATCCGATTTACAACACCAGTTTAAACATTAATTTATTTTGAATTTTCTTCATGAATTATTACTAATTGGATAAGAATAATTACCCACCCAAATCCACTCACTCACGCGTTTACTCGCTTACTAATTTATTTATTTATTTATGTTCTAGTTATTGATTGTTTTAACTGATGGTAACCAAACAACCACAAAAGGGAAGTATACTCCTCTAGACCAGGCTTCAGAGCCTCTAAAAAAGAAAGGTATCCGCTTGGTTACTGTTGACGTCGGCAACATCAATGAACAGCAGATGAGGATTCTTTCTCCTGCAGACAAAGATCGATTTTCCGTCAACAATTTTACTGAATTGTTACCTCTTGTACAGAAAATGATATCCAGTAATCTTTGCCCAGGTAAAACAAACTGTTAGCCATTCAAAAATTATCTGTGTCTTTAGGTGTGTTATCCTGCCAGTATTAATTTCATGTCAAGTAATTCGTATAGGTAATTATACAACAAATTATATGAAACACAAGCAATCTGATTGGTTAAAAGTTACAGTATAACTACAGTATAGATGCAAAGATGACGTTACGAAGTCGCGGAAAAAATATTTTTGTTTACCTTTTTACGAATTTTGGTTGTTCCTAAACATTTTTTCGAGAAAATTAAAACTTATCCCCGAGCCTGGGCGTAGGGCCGAAGGCCCAGAGCCCGGTGAGGGTGCTAATCTCGACACGCGTGGAGTGCATTTCACACGCGTGTAGAAAAAGCGAGGGAGACGAAATCTGGGAAATAGTTTATATATATATTTAGTATAAATACACAGGTTTATTATAGAAAATCACGCGCGATGATTGGTCGAGCTACTTCGGATTAATTCTCGATAATCACCTACAGCGTTTATTCAAAATGGCCGCCAGCCAAGTTGTCAATTAATGCGACAGACGAGGAAATTAACAATTTTAAAGAAAATGTTGTTCCTAAGGGGCTGCAGTTAAAATGAGAGGCGAGCCAGCCTGGGAAGCGGAATAACCCGGTAAAGAGATATTTCTGGCTCGCGTTTATATGAACGAATTTCATCCCGCCTACCGGGATGATTTTACAACAACGAAAAGTCAAAACAATAGATGGCGTCGGCATCCCTTTGAAAAATCATCCCGGTAAGCGGGCCAGCCCAGTTAGCGATTGTTTTACATGGGAAAATTTTCATCCCGCTTACCGAGATCTCGCGCTCCTTTAAGTGAGATCTCGCTAACCGTGCTAGCCCGCTTGGCCATATAAACGCAGAGGAATATTTAACAGGAAAATAACTACACAGTGAGATCTCGCTTACCGGGCTATTCCGCTCGCCGGGCTGGCTCGCCTCTCATATAAACAGTCCCTAAAAGTACGAAAATGTGTATTTATACTAAAACAATTATTCGCCTCAGGCTCAGTCAATATCGGTTAAAGCCTTCGGCGAATAATTGTTAATTAGTAATAAATTTACAAGTGTTTATAATGCAAATCCTCAAATTTCATTGGCTATTGCAGGAGTTTATAATTGATATAAACCCCTGGGATAAGCCAATGACAAGCCTTCTTTTAATTAAATCGACTGGCGCCGAAATTATATAAATGAGTGGGGAAATGACAGAAGAAATTGAACATTTACGCTTAAGAAATAACTTCTACAGAAAACAAAAACGGCTACAGAATGGTTAGAATGGAAATTATTAATGGTAAGATCGTTAAATTGTTTATCTGTGTTCGTTTTCAAACGAAATATCTGCAAACAAAACACATTTCAAAATTACGTTTGCTATTGATAAGATTTCGTGTTGTACACATAACTACATTTTAAAATGAATGTTTCTTGCAACTTTTTGTCATTTTTACATATAAAATGAGTGGAAATATATTGTTTCAATATTGTACATGAAAACCCATGCTAAATTATGCAAGAAAACTTTACTTTTTGATCAGTTACTGTATGGGACAAGGAAATGTTAAAAAAATGTATTAAACGAGCCTCAAAGAATACGTTATGGTCGAGAATTTATTTAACTTTTGTTGGTAAATTTATACTAAAACAATTAGACAACTCGCCCTCGGGTTTTTGTCGGGGTTAGGTTATCCAGAACTAGAAGATTGCAAAAATCTTGAGACTCACTGAAGCTTGACGACAAAATTGGAAAAAATAAATTTGACGACATATTTTGAAAAAAACGCGAAAGGACATCCTTTTTATTAAACTTGAGCAAAACGTTTTTCGGAAGATTATTTTCCGCTTTCAAAATACTGATTAATATTTTTGGGTGTGTTTTCTAAATATGGTTTCAATTGGCATAACATTTTGGCAACTTTTTCCTTAAATTTCTCTTTAATGACTGATTTGTTTGTCATATACCATACATACACTCAAAATCCGTTCATATTATCTGGTTTGAAATCACCGAGAAGTGTGTTGAAAAATAGCCGAGTTCAGGATCCTACTTCATGTATGCCTATCATTTTGTTCTGGGTTAGGATTAGGGTTTGTGATGGGAACAGGCTTTTCTGAAGTACATGCAGTACTTGTGATGGGAACAGGCTTTTCTGAAGTACAGTACTTGAGTTTACGTATACATGAAATATGAGCCAAACTTTGTGTATGATATATTCCATAGAGAGAGAGATTCAGTAAAGTCGAGTACAAAAAAATAGTAAGAGATTAGGACTACTTAAGTCTCACAAAGGCTTTGGGACAGTTCTAGAAGGCAGAATTTGTAGATTCTTCCTTCTTATCCTCTACTGATAACTACAGTATCCCAAGAGCTTTTATTCTCCCCACGTTCACACTTATGTCCAAAGTAATAATAGTATTTTTGGTGTATATTTACAGATGGAAAGCCTGGTGAACCTGGACCAAAGGGATCTGAAGGAAAACCTGGCGAGCGTGGAGATAATGGAAATCCTGGAATGGATGGCCAGCCTGGTGCAAAGGGCGTTACAGGTGCCCTAGGGACTGATGGGAGGCCAGGAAAGGATGGAAATAGGGGAGAAACTGGAGATCAGGGTCCAAAGGGGATGGTTGGACGTGCACGTAAGTTGAAATAGTATGGCACTAGTGCTTGCGAACAGTTCATTAAAATAATTATATTTCACTCTGCATGTTCTGAGGATTTTAGGTAAAGGAGTTGAGTTTTGAATCATATACATTTAAGGCCAAAAACTGATCACCGAGGTACGAAGACCGTTGTTCCTGATAACATTGAATATATCTTCAATTTGTTGGGTTTTCTCCCACAATATAGCTCAACATGCTGGTCCAAAAGGTGAAAAAGGCGATACAGGGGACTTTCCGCCAGGTCCCCGAGGCGATGAAGGATTACCTGGCGTTGTTGGTGAAATTGGTTCACCAGGCGACAAAGGCATCGAGGGAGCATCAGGAAGCAAAGGCGAAGCCGGACCTCCCGGGAGCGACGGAGCAACAGGTTCAGAAGGTCCAGAAGGTATAACAAGATCAGTTTTTAATTTTTTTATTTGATTTTTATGTTTTAACAACATTAATACATATAAAATGTTTACAAGATTTGTACAAAAGAGGATATGCTCTAAAAAAGCTAAACATGGATGGTACTTTTGTGAGGTATCTGCGCATGGAACATGTTAGAACACCAATCGATAAAAGATACATAGTGTTTGTATAACTGTAAAAAACCGGTATCATACCAAACACACAAACCCCACCATGACATTGTTACTCCCACATTTTGTTATTGTTTTTCCAAAGATTGTAAAGTTCAGATAGAGGCCACGTTTTTTAACATCTTTTCCGCCAGTGATTAAAACTAGGTGTCTGTCTGTCTGTCTGTCTGTCTGTTTGTTTGTTTGTTTGTTTGCCTGTTTGCCTGTTTGTTTATTTGTCTGTTTGTTTGTTTGTTTGTTTGTTTGTTTGTTTGTTTGTTTGTTTGTTTGTTTGTTTGTTTGTTTGTCTCGCTATCTGTCTGTTTGCCTTAACTAACTAACTCACTCACTAATTTTCTAACTAATAGTTAGAACTAACTGACTAATTTAACTAAATACCTACCTTCTTATCTTTTTCTTTCTAATATTTTATTAAATGTATTCAGGTATGATAGGAACAGATGGGCCTCCAGGTGTCAATGGACAAACTGGAGCAAAGGGACTACGAGGCATGGATGGTCCATCTGGCACAAAAGGGGAACGAGGCATTCTTGGCAATCCAGGTAAAGTCTTGATAAAGACACTAGTCAAAACGTAAATTTGTAATTACTTTAAATATTTGCAAATGTGCTTATCACAATTTTTATTAGGAGCATTTGGAGGTATTATCTATAGAAACAACAATGAGTTATGCATGTTCTGACATGACACCACTGAAAACCTGCCCAGTCCAGCAAACCAGGGGGGGGGACACGGAGAAAACTATCATTGAATTGTAATTTTTTGTTTCTTGGGGAGAGTGTTTTATTATTACATTTTCAATTGAAAACATATAATAAAACAATTAATGAATTGGAGATTTTATGTCAAGAATTATCAAGATCTCAGTGTATATTTTCAGCCTTCAACTTCCGCAAATAATACAATTACTTCCACTTTGATAATTCTTGATATCAGAAAAGCTTCATTCGATAATTGTGTAATAGAGATGGCAAATATGAGATTGCTCAACTAAAAAATTAAATAAAAGAAAAACCTTCGTGAACCCAATCTTGTATTAAAATAGTTACATAAATGGTAGTGATGACGATAGAAGTGATGATGATAGTGTTGATGATGATGGTGGTGGTGGTGATAGTGTTGATGATGATGGTGGTGGTGGTGATAGTGTTGATGATGATGATGATGGTGGTGGTGGTGATAGTGTTGATGGTGATGGTGGTGGTGGTGGTGGTGATAGTGTTGATGATGGTAATGATAGTGTTGGTGATGGTCATGATGATGGTGGTGAGGATGACGATGGTGATTGTGGTGATGATGATGATGGTGGTGAGGATTATAATGGTGATGGTGATGGCAATGTCAAGTTTTCAGAGTTTTAATCATGGATTTCTATTTTTTAAATACAGGTCTAGTCGGTTCACTAGGTGAACAAGGATTTGGTGACCCTGGTAATCCTGGACAAGATGGCCAAGAAGGTCAAAAGGGGGAAAAGGGAAAAGTTGGAATACGTGGAGATTCGGGAGATAAGGGAACGGTTGGAAGAACAGGACATGTCGGTGCAGAGGGCGATAGAGGTAAAATAGAACTTTCTACAATAAAAAAAACCCGTGCTGCGACAGACTAAATGCACTAAATGGCTTCGAAGGTCTTCGAAGGTCACCTTATTTTTGGCAATTCTTACAGAATCAAAACTGTCCTAAAATTACATAGGTGACTTGTATGGAATTAATATACAGCTTTAATTTAGCCGCTCAGAATTTCAACATAAGACAGTCGAGGCTAGCGTAACAAAGCTCCTTTAAACAATGGCATGTGAAACGAAAACGTTTATTTGATATTTGCGTTGACAACGGATTAAAAATTTCTGGTTTCTGTTGTTAAAACTTAATATCACGCTTTTTTACAACCCCATAACTTTAGTCAAACATGACGTTTTATGCAACCAATCCTACGCGGCCGAAAATAGTTTGATAATAGCCTATATGACGTATCACCTTTGCAAAATTCTTGTGGTCACCTGTAAACAATGGCGTTTGCAAAAATGTTTTACATCACTACTCGTTTCAGGCCCTTTATACATGTAAATCGTGCCATAAATCAATGTCGATCACGTAACTGGAAAATAGATTTTCCAATGGATTGTTTTATTGAACATTATTTTATTACTGATTCTTAGTTTTACATATTTTCCCTTCACAATTAACAAGAAAAATTGTTTCAACAATGACGTTTCAAAATGGCTGCCAATTACCTTTCAAACTAATTTAATTCGAAAAAAACTTTGGTGACCCCCAATTTTTTTTTCTCATTAAAACGTCTCTTGAAGTATGAGTGATCAATTGGCTGATTTAAAAAAAATTCTGTAGAACGGATAATTTTGTTTAACTATGCATAACATCTAGTTTTATTCTTTTTCCGAATTGTTTAATCGCGTATTTTGGACTCTCAAACTTGTATTTTTCATTTTTCAAGAAACTGTGTGGAGCCACCTTAACCGGGTTTTGGAAATATAAAACTGTTTTGATTCAACTTATAAATGGCTCCTTGTTTTTTCTCCGGAAAACGGAAGTGATTATTGATATTCCGATATCGTTTCTTTTCAGTAGCGCGTCATTGTTTCCTGCAGTGCATTCCAAAACTATGATGCTACCAGTAACTATTTTTGTCAGAGACGTCTTTCGAATTACTTGGCTTATAGCATATATTTCAATGAGAGATACAATTATCAAACACATCAATTTAGATTTGTTATTAGTTTTAAGAATAACTTCAAAAGTTCAATTTAGAGGTAAGAAAGGGGATGGAAAAAAGTTAATAATGTCTGATCAAAAATCCCGCAAAACTTTCATTTTGCGAATGGCGTCAAGACAGTGGAGCCAAGCCTTTTACTGCGCTTTTACACGCTATTTTGTGTGTTTGAAGATTCACTCTTTGTTTGACTTTATTAAGGTCCCAGAGGAGATCAGGGTCCAAAAGGACAACGAGGCGGTATTCCACCATTTGTTCCACAAGGTGATTCAGGTGCACCTGGACCCAAAGGATTTCCTGGAGATGATGGTGAAAAGGGAGAGAACGGTTTGGATAATGCCGGAGATAAAGGAAAGAGAGGGGAACGAGGTACAGGATTATGTGCAAAATATATATCGTTATTAAATTTATTTAAAGTTTACTCTCGTTTCTAATCTGCTGAAAACTCCCGTTAAATGTTGCATAACAAGTTAAGTCTGGCCATGTTGAAACCACAGTAAAGGAAAACCAAGATCGAGTGACAGTGTGGTGAATTTATCTTTTCAGACCTCACTGGACCACTGACTTATAGTGCATATAACTGGACTGTGGGTGCCCTATATCAATGATGGTTGGCCAATCCAAGATGGCGGTTTTTGGTCCTTTCTCCCATTGTAGTAGCCACTGATCTTTTTTCTCATAAATGAGTTTATATATGAATTGATCGGCTTGCGGGCAGTCAAGTGAACTTGGGCAGAATACGGTTAGCGTTCGCTACTATATGAGAGAAAAGGCTAACATTTCCGCCATTTTTGTTCGGTCACTTTTTAGACGGGAGCTGCAGTCTACAGTTATGTATATAGGTCAGTGGACTGGACACAGCTTCGAAAAATGATATTTGTTAGTGGTCAAAAAAATAATTTAGACGGTCGACGTCAGGCAGATTTACGTCATGGCTTCAAGCGATCAGACACGATTTCCTTCGTTAACAAGTGACGAAATAGAAAAACTCCAAATAGATGAGGGCGCTGTCACGCGAGGCAAGGCGTACGTGGTGCGTGTTGCCTCTCACCATTGAAGTTAAGCCCGGTCAGACAGGGTTAGTATTTGGATGGGTGACAACCTTAGCTTCATGTGAGTAGAGTTGTTGGTTCTCTCCTGTGCCAGCCTTGAGGATTTTTCTCCAGGTTCTCCGATTTCCCTCAGTAAAACCAACAGTGTCCCCAATTCGTTCTGTAAGCTAAATACATTTGACCCTTATATAAAGTTTACATACATACATGTACATACATGAAAGGTTTTCTGGTATAACATTAATTTCAAGATTGTAATATAATAACATTTTAGGTCTCTTGCAACAACTTGCATACAGCAACCTTCAATATAGCTTTTTCAGGAAAAATTTGACGTTCTAAGAAAAATTGTCTCGTGTACATTTGACGTTTTTATTATATTACATGACAAAATTACCGCTTTCGAATTATGGTCCAGAAGAGTTTAATTATCTCGAGAGTTCAATAATTCTATTAAATATATAATTTTTCTTTCATTTGGTACCTATACGCGGTTTGAAAAAAAATCAAAAAACAAAACATGTAGGTGGTAAATTGCCGCGATAACGAAATACTGGCGTTTCGAGCAGAGTCCTCATCAGAGGAAAATCATTTTACTATGAAGGACTCCGTTCGAAACGTCAGTATTTCGTTATCTAAACTGTTCTCGGCAGTTTACAACATTTTCACTTTGATATGTCTGGAAAGAGCCGTTTACAAAAATTGCGACATGGAGTTTTTAATGTATATAATAGAGAATAATTCTTAGATGTGCAGTCATGAAATTTATTCGAGTATAAGGGAGTTTGACGGAAGCAGAGGATTATGGGTAATCAGGACAAATTTGAATTATTTTGAAAAGTAACACTTCACTCATTTGACTTAGTACTGAGTAAGTATTTCTTTTTAAAATAATTCAGATTTGGCATGATTACCCATGCTTTTCTGCTTCTGTCGAACTCCTCTATTGCTTGAGTAACGTGCAAGCCATCTATAAATAGATGTACGTCGAGTGTTGTAAAGGCAAAGTGTTACTAGACTTGATGAAATGCAGCAAGACGAACTACTAACATTTTGTGCGCAAGCCATTCATCAGAGTAACGTACAATAATACTTGTCTTCAACAGGCATGCAAGGCGATGTGGGTCAAAACGGAGACTCTGGAGAGCCAGGTGATAAAGGTGCAGTTGGTGATGTAGGGGCGAGAGGACCACCAGGGGCTGATGGAAAACAAGGACCAGACGGAGACAACGGAGATCCTGGCAATGTAGGTGTATTTAGTGGGGGACGTGGATTTACTGGTGGACCTGGAGACCCAGGAAAACAAGGACCGAAAGGCACAGTGGGTGACTCTGGGGCGAAGGGACCACCAGGTAAATATATGCATTCCCTATTCCCTTTTAAATGTAAATATGCTAAAAAGACAATAACCTGTCCATTTTAAATTGCCTATTCTGTGTTGAGGGTTTTTTATTTTAGAAGAGAAAAAACATTAGAAGATATATGATGTTGAACAATCAAGCGCTTTGCGATAATTGCAATTTCTTTATGGGCTTGCGCGAAACGCGAGTATTTCGCTATCTTTGTCGGTAATCAGCATCAATATGTAGTTTTTAAAAATAAGATTTAAGTAGTAGTAGTAGTTTGCTCTATAATAATTTTTCCATTTTTGGGGGGTAGGCAATTTTAATCTTTGTTATGTTTGAAGTCGACGAGCTTTCATAATTTCTTTTTCTTTAATCTAGGACAACTTGGCAATAAAGGTGATGCAAGTGATGTTGTTGGTCCACCTGGTGAGCAAGGAGATGATGGTGTCCTCGGGAGAAAAGGTGCTAAGGGACGTAAAGGTAGTGACGGTCATCCAGGGTCTGTTGGCGATTCAGGAGATGATGGAGCACAGGGTGACTCTGGGTCTCCTGGTGGTGGTGGTGATAAAGGTTTTGTAGGATCTCATGGTCTACCGGGGCGAAAAGGTACGTCAAACATATTTAGCAAGTTGTAATCTAACTAAAGTTAAGAAATCGGGCAGAATTAAAGGTATCGGATAAATTTCCAGAACAGTAGCGTGCTGGCAGGGGGCAGGGGGGCCACGCCCTCCCCCATCTCTGAAGATTTTTTAGGGGCGCTAGGGGTGAGCTGAAGAGCAAAACTAGTTAAAAATGCTAGGTCTTTAGGTTGAAAAGAAATCTAGGAAACTCAAAAATTAAATTGATTCATTGTTAAGTTACTTACTCTTACATCTTAGACACTCTTGTAAAAGGATGGGCTTAATGATGAAATTGCTGACAGCATTTCTACTTTGTTAAAATAAAATTCGCTGTTGTTCATTTATGTAATTAATTATAAAATGGGATTTTAGACGTTTAGATTTCAAACTTTTCAGACGTTAAAACTTAAAAGTGACCTCAAATTGCGGGAAATGCTGTCTCAGAGACCCAAAATTCAAAAACATTTGTGGGGCATGCCCCCGGACTCGTACTCAGAAAATTTGGGCAGCTCCCTTGGGTTCACTAGTAATACCTATACGCACGAATGCGTCAAATTCACTGTTGACCTTCTCTGATAAACAGAGGTCAGCATGCCACTGTTCCAATATGAACTGCCATGCACATATGATCCTTAACATGTAACCAAACTCAATTTTCACTCGTGTAGATATAGAAGGATATTCGACTAAACATTTTGCCTCCGGTTAAGATATTATTCTTATAAACATTTTGCCTCCGGTTAAGATATTATTCTTATAATAGTTTGTAAACGTTTTGTTTTATGTATTTTTGTAGGTATTAAAGGCGTGAAGGGACTCTCTGGTCCTGTTGGTGATAATGCACGACATGGATATAAAGGCAATGTTGGTGAATCTGTGATAATCAAGGGTCCACCAGGACAGAACGGATTTCAGGGAGAACGGGGACCAAAAGGAACAGATGGTGAAAATGGCAAGCCCGGTGTACCAGGTATAACACTAAAATACTACTTCTGCTTGTATAATACATACAGTGTTTATTCTATATGTCTAGCACTAAATAGTATTAGACTGATAAGAATATACACGACAAAATTTCTCAATTCTAAATGGCTAAGAGCAGTGCACCTTTAAGGAAAGAAAGTGCGCTGAAAAGGAAATCAAGTGGACATTTCATACAGCACAGCATTCTTATTGGCTAATAAACAATGAAATTTACGGGGAGCCAATCAAAGGCTCGTGGTTTTCAGTGCGACTTCAAAATGCCTGCTGCAAAAAACAATTGTTATATAAAAAGTATTTAAAAGATACTATACCTGCTAATAAACGTAAATATACAAAAATATAAATGTAATTTGAAAAGCCCCCATTTAAGCCATATAAGTCTATGGCTTTGGCTTATTTTGTTTTATAAATTTCTGTATCTATTAATACAATTATCATTAATTATGCAGATTTTAAACGATGGCATCCTTCACGAGAAAATTGGTCCAATCTCCATATAAACATCCCGAATTCTAAATACGAATAAACTTCTAATTCTAACTTTAAATCTAATCGTAAACCGTCACGATAATGCTATTTTTTGAAGTAAGAATTTATATGGAAAGTCAACCAGAATGTGAAGTTCCAAGTAAATTTTGTATTTAATATTGTCATTAAAATACCCGAAAGAAAATTACGGAATGTTAGATAGTATGCTGTAATGACGTATTGAATGAAGGAGAAAAATCGTTTTTAAATCACCAAAACTTCAAGGAGTACTATTGTCTGTACAATACAATACAATACAATACAATACAATACACCACACCACAATACAATACAATACAATACAATACAATAATTTATTTATACACATAACGCCTAGGAGTTACAAACTCGTTAAAACGCGCACGTGTTATAAATATCAAATATTAAGATTATCTATAAAATTATAAAGGAAATAATGTTCTAGACTACAATAGGAATTAGTTAACAATGTAATTATTAGTTATTGTACAAAAACGGGGTTAGTTCTACATCATTGAGCATTTTTCTAAAAGTGTATTTGGTACTGCTCGAATTTCAACCGGTGACTGGTAAAGCGACATTGTTCCAGTTTTGTACCAGAGCCACGCAAATTATAAGGAGATATTCGTAATTTAAAAAAGTTCTGAATATATGATGGACCTTGTTCTATCTTACATTTCAAAAATAATACTAGTGATTGAAAATATCTATGTTGTTGGAGTGTTCTTAAATTTACTGAATGAAGGGCCTTTTCGTAAGTGAAAGATTTAGGTAGCCCCAAGATTGTTCTAATAATATAGAAATTGGCGTCCTCTAGTTTATTTGATTGTGTCTTTGCGATGCCAACTAGAACTGGACCGCAGTACTCTAAATGTGGAAGAACAAATGCTTTATATAATCGTGTCATTACATCTGGTGGAACAAATCGTTTAATTCTACGAAGCGCTCCAGTTTTTGCATACGCCTTTTTCAGCTGTTCCTTGTAAACTGTAAACTTGTGGTTGTAAGTTTGGAAATATCTTGGTATAATATAACGACCACAATGTCGCCATTCTGCATCGAGAACATTTACTTTTGCCAATAATTTTACGACATACATAAAAAAATCATATTTTTAGTATAAGGTTCGGCTCATCAGACTTGGGCTGGCCATTGTGCCTTCTACAATACTCAGCCATAGTTCTACAATCCTCAGCCATTATTCTACAATCCTCAGCCATTGTTCTACAATCCTCAGCCATTGTTCTACAATACTCAGCCATTGTTCTACAATCCTCAGCCATTGTTCTACAATCCTCAGCCATTGTTCTACAATCCTCAGCCATTATTCTACAATACAGCCATTGTTCTACAATACTCAGCCATTGTTCTACAATCCTCAGCCATTATTCTACAATCCTCAGCCATTGTTCTACAATCCTCAGCCATTGTTCTACAATACTCAGCCATTGTTCTACAATCCTCAGCCATTGTTCTACAATCCTCAGCCATTGTTCTACAATACTCAGCCATTGTTCTACAATACTCAGCCATTGTTCTACAATACTCAGCCATTGTTCTACAATACTCAGCCATTGTTCTACAATACTCAGCCATTGTTCTACGATCCTCTGCCATTGTTCTACGATCCTCTGCCATCGTTCTACAATCATTAGCCATTGTTCTACAATACTCAGCCATTATTCTACAATACTCAGCCATTGTTCTACAATACTCAGCCATTGTTCCTACAATACTCAGCCATTGTTCTACAATACTCAGCCATTGTTCTACAATACTCAGCCATTATTCTACAATCCTCAGCCATTGTTCTACAATACTCAGCCATTGTTCTACAATACTCAGCCATTGTTCTACAATACTCAGCCATTATTCTGTGGCACAATGGCCAGCAATGGCCACTGTAAGCTTGCGGCTCATCAGAAATTTGGCTTCTGAATTGTTTTAGTTCTTGCAATACCCAATCTTTGTTAGATGATACATGTAAAATTGTTTTGAACTATTCTCGTTATTTCAAGGTCCTGATGGCGAAGCTGGCTCGAAAGGAGATTCAGGCGCTATAGGGGAACCAGGTTTACCTGGAGATCCAGGAACACGTGGACCTCCTGGGCAGTTAGGTCCTCAAGGAGAACTTGGTCGGAAAGGAGAACCTGGACCCGCTGGATTTGTTGGAGATCAGGGTCCACCAGCAAGTGCTTCCGGATTTTATGTGACACGACATAGTCAAGATCAGACTCCACCTGTGTGTCCAGTTGGTTATGTCAAAATGTGGGATGGTTACAGTCTACTGTATGTCCAAGGTATGTTGCTAATTATGTTTGCATAACTACGATTTGAAGGCAATTATATATGTATATTGTAACAACAACAGCCTAACTAGAATTGAACATGTTATATTGCAGCAATCTATTGGGTTTGTGAGTTGCAAGATGCGATATGTCAACCGACCATTGAACCAACATGGCCGCCACGCCGTCACATAGCAACAATATTTAGAAATCCGATTATTTTACATTAATGGTTTGTTTTGTTAATCTAGGTAACGACAAGTCGCATGGTCAAGACCTGGGACAGGCTGGTTCCTGCTTACGCCAGTTTTCCACAATGCCATATCTCTACTGTAACATCTTCAAGAGGTGCAATCTTGCCTCAAGAAACGACTATAGTTACTGGCTCTCATCTTCTAAGCGAATACCTATGATGCCTGTTGACAATGACGCTGTCGAACCTTATATTAGTCGCTGCTCGGTTTGTGAAACTCCCGGACCTGTCATGGCTGTTCATAGCCAAGAGCAATCACTTCCTTCGTGTCCAGCAGGATGGCACGGACTTTGGGATGGATATAGTTTCATCATGGTTTGTATCAATCGTTTTATTTCTTTAGTTAATTGGTTGAGTGGGTTGGTTGGTCGGTTGAGTAGTTGGTTGGTTGGTTGAGTGAGTTGGTTGGTTGGTTGAGTGGGTTGGTTGGTTGAGTGGGTTGGTTGGTTGAGTGGGTTGGTCGGTTGAGTGGGTTGGTTGGTTGAGTGGGTTGGTTGGTTGAGTGGGTTGGTCGGTTGAGTGGGTTGGTTGGTTGAGTTGGTTGGTTGGTTGAGTGGGTTGGTTGGTTGGTTGGTTGGTTGAGTGGGTTGGTCGGTTGAGTGGGTTGGTTGGTTGAGTGGGTTGGTTGGTTGAGTGGGTTGGTTGGTGGGTTGGTTGGTTGGTTGGTTGGTTGGTTGGTTGGTTGGTTGGTTGGTTGGTTGGTTGGTTGGTTGGTTGAGTGGGTTGGTTGGTTGGTTGGTTGGTTGAGTGGGTTGGTTGGTTGAGTTGGTTGGTTGAGTTGGTTGGTTGAGTTGGTTGGTTGAGTGGGTTGGTTGGTTGGTTGGTTATACAAATCGAAAACTGGTGTTACCGAAATAGTCATGAAGATCTAACGTTGCGAGCAAAAACTAATCAATAGCCCAGGATGTTGATTTATGTCTCGCTGACTAACCCCAACCCTAATCGTTCAGAAATTTAAGGCTTTTCCTAAGTTGTTTGAACGCAGATGTGGTTTTTAATCTGGTTCATAGCAGAATTTTAGTGTTGGACAAGTTTAAATATTTTCAATGATCAAGACTAAAACATGCAAGAACTTCAATCAATTCAGTGCAAAATGTTTGGAATGATGATCTTCAAAAGCCTCCCCCGTCATCGCCCTCCCCCCCCCCCCCCCTCACTTCCCCCAAACAATGTTGTCAACTGCGAAATGTTGGTAATGTTCAGCCAAATATTTGCCTTACCTTTTCTAGTGTTCACTGACAACATTGAATGGGGGAACGGGGGTAAAATGAAAACTCAATACCTTTGCTTTGGTATATGGAATGACACAAATTGAAAAAAAACAACTCTTATTCTCGACTATCGAACCACATTAAAACAACACATTAACTATAAGTATGATTCAAAAAAATATAAACATCGCTCTACAGACTTATTATCTCTCTCTTTTTAGCATACTGGTGCTGGAGGTAGTGGCAGTGGCCAGAGTCTTTCTTCACCAGGATCGTGTCTTGAAGCATTCCGTCCTAATCCTTTCATTGAATGTCACGGTCGGGGAACGTGCCATTACTTTGCCAATAAATATAGTTTCTGGATGGCTACCGTGAAACTTGAAGAAATGTTTACTTCCCAATCTCCTGAAGTTTTAGCTGAGATTAAAGGACAAGATCTTCGTTCCCGTGTTAGCCGATGTCGTGTTTGCGTTCGTCCGCCAAAATCAACACGCCCTCAACCTCATCCTGGCTTTTGGGAAAATGTCAGCGAACCAACTACGCATTCGGAAGGCGCTACTGACGCGAAAAACTTGCTGAGACAAGCTGGATTCCAATAAGACAACAAAACGAAACTCTTTCGATTGTAAACGCTAGTACAGTGTGTAGAAATTGCATTGAAACTTTAAGATAACTTGCTTTGCAGGGCTCTTTTCTCAGATTTGTTTATTTGGTCTCGGTTCCAATCTATCCGATGACAACTCTCACTTCGAATGTTAATAATATTGTTTTACTTTTCCGTACCGCAAATAAATTTATTTACGTTTTGTTAAGTAGTTAGATATTTAGATTATTATATGGGAGCATTTTTCTTCGAATCAAAAGTACCATTGTGCTTTCTGAAATATGTCAAATCTGCTGTTGGGCAACAAAGAAAATCGTTCTTCAAAAAACGAATGGACACAAAACCATATTATATATACTCTAAGCGTTTTCGTTGACAACGAATGATTTTAGTGCGCTTCTTTGAAATGAGGTGATTTATAATTAATTGACTTGATTGAAAAGGTAATTAAATGTATTATCAATAATTGTAATTTCTTAAGATTTATCATAATGTATCGTAGACTTCACTATTTGAAAATTTATAATGATTGAAGTGTTATTCTTTTTTATCAATAAACAACATAGATTTAATTATTTCCCATCGTCTTGGTGTTTAATTGTTTTATTGTAAAATTAAAAACATTATTTAACATTTGAATTCGACAGTGACCTTGAGTTTTCTATGAGTTGTGCACATCGGCTGCCGCCCACAATCTTGGCCAAAATAGGACATGCTGTTTTTGACAATTTGCATTTGATGCAGACCCTAAGAACATCCATAGTTAGTGGAGGATGGTTTGGAAACTCGGCAAAAGTCATCGTTCCATGTTTTTGTTCAATTTGTCTAATTTCACGGTCACTGAACGTATATATATGTTATTTACCGGCTGGGAGGTCCGTATAGAAATATATTTGCCCGAGGTCTAAAAAGTGGCCCGAGGCCGCAGGCCGAATATTTTTCTATACGGACCAATTTTCTATACGGAGGGCAAATATTTTTCTATACGGACCGACCAAAACGGTAAATAACATATTTATTTTTTTATCATTTATAATAGAAAAATATGGCGATTTATAATTGACAACAAAACAAAGAAACATATATAACACAAAATTTTCTCTATTTAGCGAATACAATAGATTTTAATTAACAAACCATTTTATATAAATCGCTTCAATTGATAATTACACAAACTTGATGAAAAGCGGAAATGGATTAAATATTTACAATTACATAACGTTTAAGATGCTTACGTCATTGACTGCCAACGGCATTTTCGAATTATTTTTTGATGGCGTGTTCGTATTGAAAAACAAGCTTGGAAAAGCAAGATAAAACCTCGGATAAAACTTCTCATTACAAAACAATCAGAGTGAAAAAGAAACAAAGTTATTAAAGTGTACTAAAGTACATTGTTCAAAAGCTATTTAGTCAGAATCTGAATCATCGTTGACGATTATTCTACGTCGCTTGATCTGTGGTTGAGCTTTGGAATTGCTCGAACATCTTTCGACATTGCATGGCAGGTTGAAATTGAACGTGCATTGCTCAATTTTACCGATGGAGGCGCTTGAAAACAAACCAAAAGGACCAGAAGTTGGTGAGTTCAGAAGATTTCCAGCTTCCAAAACTGTAGATGATGTTGTAGCCATCGAAGAACTGCCAGATTCAACGTATTGTGCCGATTGATGTGAACGACTTAGAACATGGGACATCTTACGCTGGTGCTCGAGTGAAGCAGACTTATAGGAGTCAAGACTTTTTAAGTTCTTATCAACTGAGCTGGGCAACATAATTGGCTGGAATTTCTGCATCCATAAGTCGTGAAATACATGTTTTGCGGACACTGTGATTTGTGACGTTGCCCGGTAAACCGACTTTTTCTGCTGCTTTTGCAACAAATTGGCCAATTTCGTTTCTGCCGAGAGGTTTTCAACCATTGTAGGAGACCAAGACCATTTTTTTCGCTTCGTGTTTGCTGCTCTATCAATTGTTTCACTTTCTGCCGCCATTTTGTTTCGCAGTTTTGCCTCGGGTTTATCTCGCCCCCTAAGGTAACCCTACCTCGCAAAGAGCGTGACCCTACCCCCAGGGTAACCCTGGGGGTAGGGAATTAATTTGTGTTCATTTTAATTAGTCTTGACAGCAAGCGTTTACATCCTAAGACAAGTATGAAATTCCCCATGTAAACGCTTGCTGTCAAGACTAATTAAAATGAACACAAAGTTGGCTCCCCCAGGGTAGCTCGGGGGTAGGGTGACCCTTCTACCAGGGACAACGTTTGTCCATGTAAACGGCCCCTTAGATTGCATGGAAATTAGATCCTTAAGGAGCACCACCCTGAAAACCGACACTCATAAAATAAAAAAGAAAAGCAGCTTACTTATTATTTTTATTACAAATTTCTGTCATGAATTTATAAGTTTTGTTTTAAAAGACTAATTTTCAGAATCAAATTTATCATTAGAGTTTAATTAAACCGGCTAGCCTTTTTACAATTAAAATACATTGATTTAAATACTACCTGATTTTTACATGAACACATACACTGTACGCACACGCCTGTATTTTAGCAATTAGCAGATATGCAACGACATTGTTGATATGCTCTAGTGGAAAATTCTTGTGCCATGATATGAGTTGCCGTAGGCGTAGGATTTTAAACTTGCCGAGGTTACAGGTCACAAGAGCTTTTATCTGCACGGAAAAAAAAATAACGAGTTAGTGTAAAGCGTGTACAGTATCATACACTTGCTGTGCAGGTGAAGATTTTCACATTTGTACCTCAATGAATAGAATATGGAGCGTGACAGCCAATCTGACATTACTTTTCAAAGCCTGGTGAAGATTTTTCACTACTAAAGCGCTTATGAGAAGACGTGCATGGAAAGAAAACCTTTACGTAAACAATCTAAGCCCCGTTTTAAACGACAATTTCGTTAATTCGATGCAGGGTTGACTCCATAAATTCGAAGTTAGTGAGACGTCTAATACAAAGTTTTAATCGAATTCGTCTTAGACGAACTATTCGTCTCAGTAAGACGTATTATAACGTCTTCTGTTCGTCTCGTTTTAGATGTTGCACTATGGAAGAATTTATGTATAGTATCGCAAAATAAACTAAAACGAGGACCATTCAAACACAAACACAAATGTAAACCTATGGCAGGGTCACCACAACAGCGTGAAGGCCAATTACTGCGGGCCCAAAAATATAAAAGTTAAAGTCAAAAAATTATAATAAAACTTACACAATATACAACAAACAATATAGAAATAAATACTAAAAACAGCAAGTAATGCTGCGGGAAAGACTTCGAGACTTGTTACAATTTGGACATATAGTTTTGAAAGAACGTGGATCGTCAGGGTTATAAGTATTCACAAGAGCAGTAGCTAAGCATCAGGGATCTAAATGAGGCCAGTTCTAGTGTATTAAAATTATTATTGGTAAGCTCTAATTTTAATACACCAGAACTGGCCTCATTTAGATCCCTGATGCAGCTACTACTTTACTTTCTGAAAATCCGACGTCAATAGTGGACCGTCGAGTTACTATTTATAGCACAAACACCGGACAAACAAAACCGAAATTGACTTTCACTGAATGATTACAAATAAGCCATTGTTTAGTGTTCGGACTGCAAATGCGGACAAATATAAGTAGTGACGTCATGGGATGAGCAGTCACTATCTGTTCTTTGATTTTGAAACACATTTTTTCTTCTTCAAAGCAATTCAAAGTTTAATAAATATGAACCCTATAATTTATATATTATATTTTAACCCAGTAAAAATCCTACTCGATAGAATTCTAACGCTAACTCGGTCCACTTTATCATTCGTAAATGCAAAAACTACCACTTCCATATGCAGAGATCATTTCTCAACAGAACTTCAACAATATGGACCCAGGCCTTCCCATGAAGAAAGCCCTAGTGCAACCAAACACACTCCTTGAGCTATCTAGACGTGCAGTGGAGTGTGATCATATTAAATTTTTAATTTTCCATTTCGTCGCGCCGGCGCAAAGCCCGTAAGTCCCTGAGAATGAATTTAAAGGTCGCTACTTCATGTTAGATCCACTTTTACCTGCCATATCACAAGTCTGGGCTACCTGTGAAGCGTTTCGCTCTCTTTAGTTTGTGATCACATTTGTCTAGTTTAGTATATCGCACTTGGATTATTGTATCGGACAAGGAGATGATTGGCACACAGAGACTTAATAGACCTTTTCGCATGAAGTAAATGGATCATGTGATCTTTCTTTTTGACAAATCTGATTGGCTAATGTGAAAGTTGTCCGAAGTTTTAGATGTCCGAAGTTTTGTGAGAGCGAATCAAATCTCTCAACGCGTTATCCACGCACTTCGTGCGGAAAGGTCTATTATTAAACCGCACTTCTTGGAGAGCCCAGAGATGTGCCAAGGCGTGCGCAACCGCGTGACATGCAATTCTGCATGATCCGCGTTCATTCAAATCTATATGTCCAACCATGACTGGCATTGGTTTGTTACAAACTAAACAAAAACACAAACTTTACTTAAGCATGTAGTTCTTGTTGTATCTATTTAGTTACTCTATGGTGAAGTTCATAAACTAGAAAAGAAACTCATGATCAAAGTACCGAAACCCCAAAAAATATTAACCCCCCGTAGTAACAATTCCACACGAAATTCCATTGCCTTGATTGTCTCAATAGCTCAACATATAGAGAGTGTAAACAGAGCAAATTGAAAACTGATGTGCTAAACTGTTGAGATTCAGTTTTTCATTACTAGAAATCTCAGCAGTTTACCACGTTTTCAGTTTGCTCTACAACATGTAGAGAATTGGATTGATTCTGAACGTGCGAGATCAAATTCCGCTCATGAAAGTCAACACTTTTCTGTTGACTTCAGCTGTGTTAGAAAATTATAAAAAAGAAATATCTAGTTTTTATGTCTGCGAACAATTCTGAGATACTCGTTTACATTTACCTTGATTTATCTTGCCATATATTGAACATTCAAATGCTGGTAGATCTCCATAGCTATCTTGAGGAGAAAAATAAGGACATCTTGCTAAGACCTTTTTACAAAATTCATGAACTGATTGACTAGGTTGGTTTGTACAATTTGCCAACCAAGTTTCATTTGGTGAAAAAACAGCAACAAGCCAATTTGTGTAAGCTTCCTAAAAACATAAAATATATGTATTATTAAACATGTATTTAAAGTGGCACTATGACAAGAAAATCGTATACATGTATCTAATTTTGATTTCAGTAATATATAATTTACAAATGATGAATACCAGCGTCCTCAGTTTCTCAATATATTGTCTCTTTCTCGAGATATTCAGGTTTGTGAAATTAAACATGTAAATTAGGTGCCTATTTTGGCCCAGGAAGGAATAATTCAAACCTTGCACAAGTATAGTTATCATAAAAGTACACTCCACCGTGCACATCATGTTGTTGCTACAGAAACCGTTTAGAAACACAAGCTTTTTAATAAAAAATTAAAATATTAATTAATGTATGTTTCTTTTCAAAAGAATATATGATAATTGAAACATTCAAAATACAGTGTCTGTGTGTCTACAAATATTCATATCAATGTATTGCACTAAAAGTTGTTGTATGGAGAAAAAATAAACATTTTTGTTTTACAAATGGCAGAGGTGCCTGTTTGCAAATGGTATCCATGGAAACAACAATGTGCATGTTTGATTTAAAAAAAATTCTGTAGATCCAAATTTTTTAAAAATTAACAAACATGATTTTCCCGGAAAAAAAAGTATTTGTTCTACAGAATTTTTTTTAAATCAGCTTATTGATACTTACTCATACTCCACGAAAAGTTTTAATGAAAAAAAAATGGGGGGTCACCAAAGTTTTTTTCGAATTAAATTAGTTTGAAGGGTAACTGGCAGCCATTTTGAAACGTCATTGTTGCCATAGCAACAACTGTTGCTATTTATTTGGTATGCACAACACGTTTTCTTCTTTTTCCGAATTGTTTATGCACGTGTTTTGGACTCTCAAACTTGTATTTTCCATTTTTCAAAGCCATGGAGCCACCTTAATTTATTATTGAGTCGGTTTTCTTTGTTCTTTCGAGGGCTTTATATAGCATGAATAATAAATAGAAACAAAATGAAGAAAAAAACAAGGAAAATCTTTGTCCAAGGTGGAAAAAATAGACAAAACATTGTTGGAAAACCTCCTCAATAATAAATTAAGTCATGTGCATCCTCGGGTCTTTATATAGCATACTATATAAAGACCCGAGGATGCACATGACTTAATTTATTATTGAGGAGGTTTTCCAACAATGTTTTGTCTATTTTTTCCACCTTGGACAAAGATTTTCCTTGTTTTTTTCTTCATTTCGTATCTAATTATTATTCAAGGGCTTTATGCGATATAAAGACCTCGGAAGAACAAAGAAAACCAACTCAATAATAAATTAAGTAATAGATAAATCCCGAGAATGAGGGATGTATGCTATATAAAGACCCGAGGATGCACATGACTTAATTTATTATCAAGGAGGTTTTCCAACAAAGTTTTGTCTTTTTTTCCCATCTTGGACAAAGATTTTCCTTGTTTTTTCCTTCATTTCGTATCTAATTATTATTCAAGGTCTTTATGCGATATAAAGACCTCGGAAGAACAAAGAAAACCAATTCAATAATAAATTAAAGTCAGATAAATCCCTCGAACATCTGGATGTATGCGATATAAAGCCCTCAGACACTGCGCGTCCTCAGGTCTTTATATAGCATACATCCCTCGTTCTCAGGATTTATCTATTACATACTGTAACTATTCTTGTACTAACAATCCAAATCACAACAGATTAGAAGCTTTACTGCAAGTCCGCTCAAGACAAAAACAAAATGGAATTGAAATAAGCAAGCCTTGAAATACGTAAATCTTGGAAATCTGCTGGTCATTGTACCAGTAAGAAATGAAATTTGCCAGTCATGGAAGATTTGTGTGGTCAGTATAAATTAGTTTACTTATTGAACAACATCACAATTCTCAAAAAAATATGTTATTTCTTTGGCAGGAAAAAGACAAACAAAGAATAAGAGTTGGACTGCTGCTACCGTATGTGTGAAAAATCAATTTCACTCGCATTCTTTTTTTTTTGAGGAAAAAATTATCGGTCATGCATGACTGGTAAGCAACGATATTTACCGGACAAACTGGATAATTTTACCAGTCAATGACCGGTGACCAGCACTAATTTCAAGGCTTGGAAATAAGATTTTTGAGTGTGGTTTTCATTTCTCACAATGATCACACTGCTGCATTGTCATTTTATTTCATAATGATTGTGATCATTCAGGATGAGTCAGCTGTCAGGATTGAATTGTCCCCAGTAATTTCTTCAGTGAGCATAATAGAAACTTCAGTTTCAGCATCATATTACTTTCAATTCTGTTGCTACAGGACCAAGTAGATCATACAGTTTTAATTGTGTTATTTCAAGTATTGCAGAATTTAGTGGTCTGTGGTGAGCTTTAGTACTGTAGGTAAACATCACTATAAGTCATTAATTGATAAACCAGGAAAAGAAAAATTTTGGAATCCAAGGACCAACTGCGTTATAATTATTGAGTCACGCATTATATAAAGATGTGCACTATAGCAAGGCTCTACTGTATATATATGGGGGGTCCTGTCCAAAAAGTGACCAGACAAAGATGGTGGAAATATGGGTCCTTTCTCTCATGATAGCAACCACTGACCTCATTCTATTCAATATGTTTATTTGACTGTGGGCTCAGCTGCACCTGCAGACCAATGAAACCAGTCAGAAATTTACTTATGGTATAAGAAAAAAGAGAAATGGTTACTACTAACAGGACAAAGGATCCACAGCCTCGTACCCAGGCATGCTAGGGAAAGTTGCAAGCTAAGCACCTGGGGTGGGGAGGGGGGTGGGGTGCTGAAGGACCTATAAACCCTCACCTAAAATCTGTCATGCTATATATATATATCAGTTTTTGATACAGGGCACCCACAGCCTATTTTTTGTTTTCATGCTGCTCGAAGTTAAAAGGAATGACTCAAAAGGACCTGTATAGTCCTACTGCATGCAGCTTTTCCAAAATATGTTGTCAAATTTGTTTTTGTACACACTCTACTTGTGCTATTTTTTAGGAGTGTAGAGCAAGTAATAAACATGATCAACTTACCAAGCAATCTGAACAGTTCCATTTCACAGAATATCGTGTGTTTCTACAGTCGTATTGTGAGAGAACTTCACAAAATAGTCGATAACTTTTACGTGCCTCCTGGCTGCAGGGGGAAACATGAATTAAATCTTGAGTTAAGCATTGTACAGCTGCAGTGTTATTATTAATACAAATGCATTTTGTTGCATTTTCCACATGGCACACTTCTGATGTTGTCAACACAACAGCTCTAGAATCACCAAGCAAGACAACAACGAAGTGAACGATGTAAATGACAAAACATGAATTAAACCATGGTCTAAATATCCCTCCTCTCTTTTTTCGCCTGAATATTGGACATCGCATTTGTCCGTTTTCTGAAGATTTCCGATTAAATAAATAAATTTTTGAAAAGCAGGATAGGTCCCCAGTGGCTAGTACAACATCTCCAGTGATATTGATGGCATATTTTTTACTGACATAAACTCCAAGTTATGCGTCCACTCTCAGTTGTCGTTGTATTGAAATACAAACACAATCAGACCAGCTGTGATAAAGAGAAAATATGTATATCTTTATCTTGCAGGCGATTGAGTTTCCCAATTCAGCTGTAACAATTTTCAAATATACTGCTAACTTTTTTTTGCTAGACAAAAAAATCCTTCGTTTCAGTTGAAGATATTACCTCAGGATCAATCACAGATGTTGTAGAACAATTTGAAGCCCTTCCTCTCCAGCAATATCCTCTTTCTCAGTGACCTTTTATTATTTTTAAAAACAAATTTGTCAATTCTAATGAGCATCCTCGTGCCCAGTCCTAGAACAGGGGGGGAGCTCATAAACTCCTTTTATGCGGACACATTAAACATCTTATTAAACCAAGTATTTAGTTGTATATTTCAATATGGCGGATTTAACTGTTGGAGAATATTTACAGGAGGTAAGCTTAAAACTGGCGTAAGAGATATTTTCTACGGATGTTAATCCTGGAATGCTTACTAAGATATGCCGGCTTAGCTGTAGATACTTGCTGGTTAGTTTCAAATGTGTTTCGGCATTAATTCTGCAGTGCTTGTGGCATTTTTAAACACAAAGTGGAAAACCAGCTTATGGTACCAAAGTACCAACCAACATGGCCACCATGATGTACTGTAACATGCAACCCAGCAATTGTATAACAAGAGAAAACTTTGTAGATAGATGTTTATCTAGATATTTAGGCCATGTAATGGTGGTACATATATAAATAATATATAAAATATATTAAGTACAGGTAATGTTTATTTTGTCGAATTAATATTATTAAATATTAATATATAATTTAATTAATATTTAGGTTACAAAAGGACTTGATTATAAAGATGGTAGCATGTTAGCTGTGAGTATTCTATTTTTTGTATGTTATTTTATTTATCTAATTTGCCTTGAATATGACATTGAAAATGACAGAAAATATCAGTTATATTTAGAAAAACCTACAATTAAGGGCAAACGAAAGATTTTGTATTTACCAGTAACCTACTCTGTGAGCAGAGCCAACCCTTGTATGTTCTGAGGCAAAAGAAAGGAGGTTCTGCTGAAATTGTGTATTTTGTTTGAGCATACATGTACTGTACATGCTATAAAATGTATACCTTGGCTCTAGCTATCACTTCCTTCTGTTTTATTGTCACAATTATTTTACTTGACTGGAAAATATGTCTCAAAACTAGAGATACAAAATACAAGTAATTTACGCAAGAGTTAATTACCAAGAACCAAGGCTTTTACCTAAATACAGCCAGAGGGGCTGCAGGCCCTGAGGGGTTTATTTGAATAAAAGCCGAGGTTTGAGGTAAACGTAATTAACTGACTTATTAAAGAGGTTTTCGAAAAAACACATAATTATTATATATTGCCCTGTTGACCAGGGCAATATCTAGATATAGTTGACCAGGGCAATATTTACAGCACCTTGAAATCTTGAATTTTTAATTATCAGTTCTCTTGGGATGTATCGTAGATACAGCTCTAGAAAGAACAAAGAAAACCGACTCAACTATTAAATAAGTGTATATTTACAACGTACAGTGTATTTACAAAATACAAGTGCAGGTACAGTAATTTAAGTGTATTTACAAAATACAAGGCATTGCAAAGTTTTGATACTGTGGGCTCAACTGTGGTCACCACTCTTACACATACTGTAAGTAAAGCCATGCACATTGAAACACTTAAGTAGTACCATAAAGGTAAAAGTATGGCATGAAAATTGTACTTGCATAATCGACCCCCCTAGAAATGTGTCATCACAAATTTGTTTTTGGATGGCCAGTTCTGAAATCCTGGCTAAAAGCCTGCTCTGCTTTGCAATTTTTTTTGCTTCTGTTCACTGATAAAACAAAAAGTAACAAAGTTAAAAAGTAATTATTTAACAAAAATTTGACTTTGTCACAAGTAAAAAGTATTTCTTGAGAAAAAGTACTTCATTACAAGTAAATACTAAAAAACAAATACTGAAAAATCATGATACTAACTATCAAGAGTACATTGACTCCTTAAATGTGTCTCTTCGAAAGAATCCAAAAAGATTTTGGTCATTTTATAAGAACAAAAAGAAAACCGCAACTACCTGTACACTCAGCATCGGATCAAGCTGAAGCTTTTAATCGATATTTCCACTCAGTTTTTCCCTCGACAATCCTTCAATAGCGGTTTCACATCAAGTTCCGCCAACCTGCAATACATCAGAAGCAGATTCCTACATGACATCTCTTAACCCAGAGTTATCTGTTGATGAAGTTAAAAAACTCTTGCAAGAACTAGATCCAACTAAAGCGTGTGGTCCTGATGCTTTTCCTACTTGTAACTGAAAGAATGTGCCACTGAACTTGCTCCGTCCGTATGTAAGCTTTTTAATAAGTCACTTTCTTCAGGAATATTACCTCAACAGTGGAAAGAAGCCCTGTCAACTGAAGAAGTCAAGAAAATAACAAACTGGAGATCTTTAAAATATTTTTATAATTTAGAATTGCTTCGTTTAGTATTTAACTGTTATCATGCATGGGCTTGTACCTTTACAACTTCAAAATTTATTTATTAAAAGGGAAAGACCATGTAACTTTAGAAAAATAAACTGTCTTCGCCTTCCTAAACCACGGTTGGATATTATGAAGAAATCTATTTCATATCAAGGTTCAGTGTTATGGAACTCCCTTGACAATTACATTAGAACCTCAAGTACCTTTAGTTTACTTATTTTAAAGTTTAATTGTAAGTACAGATCAGATATAGTTTAGTTATTATATAATTATTTTGGCCTATCAACGCTCACAGTCCCTAATATCGAAATATTGAAGTCGGATGTTGGGCCGTGAGTGTTGAAATGTCAATTTGGTATTTATTATTTTGAAGATTTATTTAATTAAATTATGTATAGCAATAATTATTATGTACTAATAGGTATTAATTATCATGTACTAATAGGACTTTTCGTATAGTTTTGACACGACCACATCAGCTTTGCTGTAAAAATTTATCGTGTGTAAATAAATGATTATGTATGTATATATGTATTGTATGTATGTACTGATATCTGCTTGAGAGATAACTTTTGAACCATTCAAACTCGTTACCCTTTACACCATGCTGTGTGAGATTTTGAAGTAGGATGCATGATCTATTTCCAAGCATCCACAGCTCTAGTAAGTGCCACTGTTGTAGAGGAGTGTTTTACATAAGCATATTGGTGCTGGCTAATAAGGCCAAAATCTCCAAAGATCTTGGAAGGACTCCAAAATCTAGAACCTCGGAAACACCATTTACAGCAATTTGAGCGAACTTTTTCATCTAATTCTACAGCGAGTATAGTTGAAATTTTACTGTAGAAACGAAGAAATTATCACACCAACATACCCTACAGGTTGCCAAAATCCAGCTCTATCCTCTATCTCTATGATTGGTTCATTTTCGCCATGAGATTCGAAAAAAAAACTTGGTGTAGCATATTACAAACTGGGTACGAGATTGAAGCCGAACTAGAAGCCTCTTAGTTTCACCAGATTTGCGGAGAATTGTATTGCGTACTACAACAGACGTACAATTAATTCATTATTTGTTTATCTAATAATGTCTAACCTAGTATTAGAGGTCTCACAAAAAGGGCAGGGGTTAAAAAGGGCAGGGGTTGCAACCCCCCCCCCCCCCTAGTTGTGCCCCTGGGCAATCAATTGCGTACTTCAAAACGAACTTTGAACTTCCCAACGAACTTGCAAACTTCATAACAAACTTCATAACAAACTTCTGAACATTTTGGTGAAAAGTGACAAGTGCGTTGCAAATGACTGGCGTTGTCTTTGTAAATATGTAATACTGTAGTTTTAGACGAAAACTTTTGTAAAAATGAGAGAACGTGATTAAAAATATGTTTTAAAATGTTCAAAATTTTGTTCAAATATGATGTCAGATTGCGGGAAATGCCATTTCAGAGACTCAAATCTCAAACATTTTCCTGGGGGCATACCCCCGGACCACCCTAGACATTGCGCAGTCTTACTGCCCCCTGACTAAAAAATCCTGGCTACGGCCCTGGTCTACACTCGTCGAATAATAATAATAATAATAATAATAATAATAATAATAATAATGGAAACTTTATTGTATTAATATATTATATATATATATACAATTATAAATCTCACTAATTAAGGTAATTTATAATTGACTACTTGAACCTATTTATTGTTTACAACTATATAGAAAAATTTGAATTTAAAATGTATCTTCAAATGTTCATTAAGTCTGGATTTGTCCAATCCTTGTTTCTACAACAAAATATATAGTTTGTTTTATTATTATTATTATAATAATAATAATAATAATAATAATAATAATAATAATAGCGGTTCATTAGCGATTTAGCGTTTCCACAGAGTTGCTCTTTTAATGCTAAAGTAATGCTAATAGTGTTAATGCTAATAGTATTAATGGTAATAGTGTTAATGCTAATAGTATTAACATAGTTAATAGGACATATACATGGTTTGGAAACTCGTCCAAAGTGATTGTTCAAGTTTATGGAAATTTGTGCAAGTTCACGGTATTGTATTTTCTGTATAATGAAGCAGTCATCCAATAGCAACGATTGGGTTTAATTAGTGAGTTGCTTCATCGTCAGTCGTGTTGTAGTGCTTCATCGTCACGTGTCCATAGAATCTACTTCCATATAAGGGACTCCATTGTCAGTTCAACATGACCATGCTTCATATTGAAAGACACTAGAGCTTCCAAACCATGCATATGTTCTATTCATATGGTATTAATGGTAATAGTGTTAATGCTAATAGTACAGTGTTAATGCTAATAGTGTTAATGCTTCTTATTTTCAACTCATTTTAGAATCTTGTATCATTTAAAGACAATCACATGGCCAGTCCCCGGCTGCAGGTACTGCATATATATAATATATAATTATATAATATACATATACGGTATATAATTTATTTTTACAAATAACACAGTATTTTTTACTTTTCTTATCGTTCTTGTTTTTCTTTTATTCTCCATGTGGACTAGGCCCCCCTTTCATAATATAGCTCAAATGTCTGTGAAACGCTGTGTTCTCATCCTCTACTTGTTTTCTACGTCAGTTTTGTGGTACGTACAGTAGTTATATACATGTACATGTAATTCTATTTTTTTTGTCTTATTCAGTTAGAAAATGCTCAAGAATATTGTCAACGGTTTCTTGATCCTCCTTTTGATGAAATGTTTGCAGCGCATCTCAGGTTTGATATTGTTTGTTTATTTGTTACCGTACGTATGTCACAAGTACACGTACAAAATCTGGCATTATTGGCATATCTTCAGAGTGGTTAGTAATCTGACACTAATATTTTCTTTAGGTGTATTTGGGCCATTAACAATAATGACTCTGTTGAAGCATTTGCTTGTCAGGCTGTAGTGGTACAAGTATCCTTTGTAAGAAAAGTATGACAAATGTTTTATAGTTCATTATAAATAAATAAATAAATAAATAAATAAATAAATAGATAAATAAATAAATAAATAAGTAGATAAATAAATAAATAGATAAATAAATAAATACATAAATAAATATTTAAATGAATATATAGATAGATAAATAAATAAATATAAATAGATAAATAAATAAATGGATAAATAAATAAATAAATATAAATAAATAAATATATAAATAAATAAATAAATAAATAAATAAATAAAAACATTAATTCTTTGAAAGTTTGCATGGTGACAAATAGTAATACAAGCGAGAATTTGTAGAAACATCACGTTTATTATCTATTGCTGACAGGGTCTTAGCCCGCTGTCCAGCCGTCTTTTGGACGGCCTGTTTACTATATTGACACCTTTTGGACGGCCAGTAAAGAATCTAAATGGCACCTTTCATTATTCTAGTATTTTTGGTGGCAGTAATCGGCCATCAGCGAAACAATTATCGTGCACAAAACATGTATTTTGACATTCACAACCACACTGCACAGGAATGCATCTAGGCTCAGATTCCAGCCGTTGTGTCTTGGTGCACCCACGATCCCTGACCCAACGGCTGGAATCTGAGCCTAGAATGCATCGCCCATCATTTGAATCGTCGGATAATGCTAGGGGGTACACGCACATTTAACAAAAGCAGGCACCCCATCTAGTTTCTAGGAGTCTGCACCAGATATAAACAAAACTTGTGCCTCGATGCCTCGTGTCATGAATAATGGAGGAGAATTATGAGTCGTAAAAGTCAACAAACTGAACAAAGAAAGTTGTCAGATTTCTTTTGTTCAGTTGAATCTGATGACATTGACAGTGAGCATTATGGTTACTTCCCAAATTTTAAAATTTTAGTCCTTAGAATACCCCCCTGGGGGGGGGGGAGTTGCAGCTTTGCCGGGAAGTACACTGCGAGATTGGCAATTTGGACACCCAAATTCCAGATCCTGGCTAAGACCCTGATTGCTGAGCTTTCGACCTGTTAGGAATTGGAGTGAAAAGCTCAGCAATAAATAATAAACGTTGCGTTTCCGTAAATTATAGCTTGTATTAAATAAAACGAAACTAAACAAACAAACAAACAAACAAACAAACAAACAAACAAATAAATAAATAAATAAATGGCCTGTACATCACGCTAGATGACATCAAATTGCTCTTTTATAGCATCAGTTGACCACACATATTTTACACGCAGGATGGTCTGTATACTATTAACATACAGTATGCACGTGCTTGGTTTTTGCTTTTTTTGTGGGGTTTTCTTTTCTTAACATTCTTTTTGAGTCTTTTATAAAAGCTTTTCAAAGTCTCAAGGACGAGAATTGGTATGTGTTCTGTATTATCAACTGTTATTTTAGTAAATATATTTACTGCCATATAAATTGCGAGTAATCCAACTTTTTTGAAATAAAGTATACATATAGATAGATATAGATATATTGTAGATAAACTTTATTTCATGGAGATAACACACAACAGTAAATAACTGATAAACTTGTCTAGAAACCGCAGGACTCATACCACACATGCATATAACGTTTTGCAATGGTATATGTCAAATGACCTATATTAGATCTAAGATTAAGCTAATTACAAAAAAAGTCTTGTATATTCTGAACTCCTGAAATGCTTTTGGGAACAATTTAACCTACATGTACCTGCTGCTGTGTCTATTTTCTGGATATTTTAAAATGTTCTGTTGGTGAGAATATTTTGGTATTAAAGTTTTGATCATGCTTAACTTTTCTTTCAATTTTATCTTTCTATGTTAGGGCACTTCCTATTATGAAATGTGTTGTGTTGGACTTACGATTGTTTGCATTGAGTGTAAGTACGTTCTACTTCTATAATTTAAATATCTTCATCTTCAAATGTTATGTCCATGTACAGTGTTACGTGACCGCTATACGCAACAAAAAGTGTGACCTCAGCTGTTTGTTTTTTACAATTATTTATTTAATTAACAAGAAACTTAGAACAGATATTGAAAATGTCTACAATTTGCTTATATAGTTTCTAGAGTATATATAATTAATAAATTATAGTAACATACTTCATTCTATATATAATATATTTACGTAATTACTAAATGACATCGTAGCTGACCAAGTCACAAGTATTTACTAATTGGTTACAAGTACTTATTAAGTTCAGTGATCAAATAACGTCTGGTTAATTAACTGTCTTAGGATAGGCATATCTGTAACCATAGTCAATCGAGATATGGTCTGGAAACTCAGCTAAAGTCTTTGGTCTATCTTTTTGTTCGCCTTTATGCATTTCTGTGCACGGTGCACGGTCACTGAACACATTGTATTTTAGTATAATGAAGGAATTGTCCATTAGCAACGTTTCAGTTCAATCACTCAACCGTGCTATTTAAATATTAATAAACCTAAAACAAAGGATGTGCACCGTGTAAGGTACGGTTCAACATAAAATCCCAGCTCATTATAGGCGCTTTGAAGTTTGCCGAGTTTCCAGACCATAACTCGATTGACTATGCTGTAACACCCTCCCTCTTAAAGAATTTTTTAATATAAAATGTTTAACCATGTCTATGGCCTAGAAAGATAGTCCGCAATCAAATTGTCTTTTCCTTTAATATCTCTGATTTCCAAATTATATTCTTGTAAAACTAGACTCCATCGCAATAGGCGTTGATTCTTGTTCTTCAGCTTGTGGAGGAATACCAAAGGATTATGATCACTGAATACAATGATCGCGGCAAATTTGAGGAAGAGACATAAACTTCGAAATGCTGTAAAGCGAAAACCAGAGCTAAACATTCCTTTTCGATTGTCGAATAGTTTCTCTGGTGTTTGTTGAACTTTCTGGAAAAAAGAGCACACCGAATGGTCAATCCCGTCTTCATCTTCTTGGAGCAAAACAGCACCAGCCGCTACATCACTTTCATCCACAGCTAACTTAAATGGATGGTTGAAATCTGGAGCTGACAAAACGGGAGCACTTTTCAACATGGCTCTAAAGTTTTCAAACGCCAGATTCTTGCGAAGTAGCTGAGTCAAAGGCTCAGTGATGATGGAGAAATTTGGACAGAACTTTCTGTAATAACCAGCCATACCCAGGAAACGCATCAACTGTTTCTTTGATGAAGGTCTAGGAAACTCTAAAATAATAATCTGTTGTTTCACTGGTTTAGCATCACCAACGTCGACATCGTGGAAAATTTTGTCTGTTCTGGCAGGAATATCTGGAAAGAGGTGTTCGAATTCTTTAACCAGGTTCTGAAGATCTTGGCGTTGATTCGGTTGAAGATGAGATAGCTTGGAATCCAGATTATGTAGGACATCAGAGTTGTTGAGTTTTGATGTGGCAGACAGACTAGAAAGTTCTCCTAGGGCTACATCGTCTTTGTCTTTATCAGACTCAGAACTCACTAAATTTACAGAGTGTATTACCCTATCATTATCGTAATACGGCTTTAACATATTTACATGGCACAACTGTTTTTGTTTACGCCTATCTGGAGTTATTAGGACATAATTTAAATCACTTTCTTTCTTGTCTACAACATAGGGACCAAAATACCTAGCCTGAAGGGAATTTCCAGGAACTGGGAGCAATGCAAGAACCTTATCACCGCGTTTAAATTTGCGGTTTACTGCGTTTCGATCAAACCTATTTTTCATGTTTTTCTGTGTTGATCGAAGATTTGTCCTAGCTAGATCACATGCTTTCGTAAGTTTTGTGCGAAAGTCCGAAACGTACTGCAAAAGATTTAACGAACCGCCATCTTCCGAAAGGAATTTTTCTTTTAGGAGTTTAAGTGGTCCTCTAACCGTATGTCCGAAAACTAACTCAAATGGGCTAAAGCCCAGAGATTCTTGAACTGACTCTCGAGCAGCGAATAAAAGTAAATGGATGCCGTCATCCCAGTCTTTTTGTGTGTCGAGGTAATAGGTTCTCATCATGTTTTTTAAAGTTTGGTGAAACCTTTCGAGAGCACCCTGACTTTCAGGATGATAGGCAGTAGATTTATACTGCTTGATGCCTAACTCGTGCATCACCTGCTGAAAAATTCCAGACATGAAATTTGAACCTTGGTCCGACTGAATAAACTTAGGAAGGCCAACTAAAGTGAAGAATTTAATTAAGGCCTTAACAATGGTTTTTGCCTTAATATTTCTCAAAGGTATAGCTTTAGGGAACCTTGTAGAAGCGCACATAATGGTCAACAGATATTGATTGCCTGCCTTAGTCTTAGGTAATGGGCCAACACAATCTACAATTACTCTACTAAACGGCTCCTCGAAGGCTGGAATTGGCTGTAAATGGGCTTTTGGATTCACCTGATTTGGTTTCCCAACAACTTGACAAGTGTGGCAAGTTTTACAAAATTGCACTACATCTCGTCTAAGATTAGGCCAGTAGAAATGACTCAGAATTTTGAGATAGGTTTTGGTAACACCTAAATGGCCAGAAAGGGGGGTTTCGTAAGTATATCAGACCGGTAGGTCTTTGGCACAACGATCTGATATCTGACAGACCACTCATCGTCTGCCGGAAAATCAGGCGGTCTCCACTTTCTCATTAAAATATCGTTTTTAATAAAGTAGCAGACCGGATTCTTCGCAATTTCGGCCTCGTCAACTGTTTTATGAAATAAGACAGAGATCTCAGGATCATTTTATTGTGCATTAATAAGATTTGGCTTTGAAAAGGTTTCTTGAGACGATTCAGATGTTGAATTAACGCCTTCGAAAACTTGGCCAAGAAAAGTGTCTGACATATCGATGACCTTTTCACTAGCGTCATGCTCTAATTGCTTCTGCTTACGCATGGCTCGAGTACCTTCTCGCCTGCAAGGTCATTGCCGAGAAGTAGATGAATTCCCTCGAATGGTAAAGTCGTTTTAACACCCAATAGTACGGTACCAGACACTAAGTCTGATGACAAATTGACTTTGTGTAATTGTTGAGAACTAAAAGTATCAGAATTAACTCCTCTAATCAAAACATTCTTACCAGAGTAAGACTCCTGAGAAAATGGTAAAGTATCTGCCAACAAAAGATATTGGGAAGCCCCAGTATCTCTTAAAATTTTATATAATAGGAACAGTTTTTGACACGTCACTTGTAAGTGATACGAAACCATTATGAATAAATGGTTGAAAGACTTCCATGCCTAATAGGGTCAAAAGAGGACTTAACCTCACAGTTAAGAGAAGGAAGTGGCTTAATGACAGATGTGTCTTGCACATTGTCACGCATGGACTGTTTTGAAATACAGCCATTGGGTTTTACTTCACCTTGCTCTTGTTGTCTCCGTTTCAATTTGTAGCAATCTGATATTAAATTACCATTCTTTCTACAATAACTACAAACTATGTTATTGAAAGGAGAGCTAATTTAGCTCTCCTTTCAATAACATAGTTTGTAGACTGCTTGAAGGCTTACCTTGAGAAGGTGGTTCAAATCCTGAAGGGAGTGGTTTGGATTATTTAGCGTCAGGATTAAAATTGTCTGAATTTTTCCTTTGACAGGTTCTTAGCACCAAACACACGCTTGCTATCAAATTGTGAAGAATTATTACCCCGAAAAGACCAAGACTGTGGCGCCTTTCTTGTGAATGAAACCTTATGTGTTAAAATGCAATCGTCGGCCAAACGCGCGGCAGCTCATATATCACTTTGAATGCATCTTTTAAATTCTTCAATCAAAATCAATTGTCTCAATTGGTCGTATTCCTTATCGGATTTTTCAAGGCACACCAGCGATCAAACAATTGCTCTTTTTCTCTGGCGAATTCTAAATAGGTCTGCCTACCCGTTTTTTCAAAATTTCGAAATTTTTGACTATATGCCTCAGGGACCAACTCGTACCCCTTTAGAATTAATTCCTTTACGGTATCGTATTCCGAAGCTATATCTAACGAAAGCTGTGCGTAAATATCACGAGCTTTTCCAACTAAAACACTTTGCAATAACATGGTCCAATTTTCTTTGGGCCACTTAAGATTTTCGGCTATTTTTTCAAAATGTAAAAAATACTTATCGACATCCCGTTCCTGGAAAGGTGGAAGTGGAGGAACCAGGGACGGACTGGCCAGTCGGGCTTACCGGGCAAACGCCCGGTGGACCCCTTGCCTGTTGGGCCCCCTTTGGGCCCTTAAACGTTTTTGACTTTGCAAAAGTAAAAAAAGGCTATGTATCAATCAGGCAATACATGCTTAGGATAAAATAATTATCTAGCGTTTATAGTGGAAGCTATAGTTTCTTCCGACGTTTCGAGTTCCGGAATTATGAAGAAAGCAATTAAACGTGGTGCACAGAAAAACCATAAGAAAAAGGTGGACGACTTGCAAGAAACAGCTCCTATGTTTAGGGTCCGTGGAGTTGGAGGGAAGTGCATGGACCAATCTTCGAGTCGTTCTTTACAATTTGTTGAGATTACTCAAAAAGAAAATGTGTATCTAAAAAGTTTGAAACACTTCAAACATCTGATCTACAATCATATTAAAATATATGTTGTATAGTCGATAAGTGGTTAGGGCATGGGAAAGAATACGTGTGGAAATGAGTTGTTGGGGATTGCCTCCCTTTTGTAGTCGCCCAACAATTCACAATCACGTTTTAAATCACAGTTTTGTTTAATCACTATATACTCTCTCACTCACAGACACACAAGACCTAAAGACTCTCACACACTACATTTTTGAGTGCTTAACATTCCTAAAGATAACTATTAGCTAATCCCATCATTAATAATTGGTTAAAGTGAAGCGTGTTCGTGATCCGTCATCACTTCGCAATATCACAAAACAAGATTAAAATAAACAAACTAAAATAACCCAACAAGATGATATATCATTCTACAACACTCTCCCCCCATTTGCCTCGCATGAGGACAAATGTAACTATATACTCAAATTGTTCACTAAGTAAAATAAAAAGTTCGACTATATTCTTTAAGTCACTCTCGCTGTTCTTCTGCAATTGCAGCAATACGATCTCTGGCGATTGTTGCAGCTGCTCTCTTTGGAGTAAACTCTAACGCTTCAGCATTCAGCGTTACTGCAGGCTTGACCACGGTGCGGTCACAAGACAGTTCCAACGGATAGAGATGTTCCACGGGTCGTTCCAGGCGTGAACTCCCTACCCGCAAATGGACCGCACGCACGACACCATCTCGACCATGCAGGAACCAGCCTTTCCACTACTCCGATTTTCCATTTTCCACGATCTTTCTGGTCCGACTTGATTAGTACAACATCCCCTGTGTTGAGATACGCTGGTTTTCCCTCATGTTTTAGGCGATGACGCTCGCGAAGTCCTCTCAAATACTCTCCAGTCCACCGTTGCCAAAGCATGTCCTTGCACCGTCTCAGGTATTTTGCTCGCTTTCGCAGATCTTTGGTTTCTTGGCGATGAGGTTCCAGCTCTGGTAGTACATTCGGCTGATCCAACAGGAACGTGTTAGGCGTAAGGACAGGAAGCTGAATGTCGTCTTTAATGTAACTGAGTGGACGATTGTTCAGAGCTACCTCCACGTCGAGCATGACGTCTTGGAGCTCTGACCAGGTCAAGGAACCGTTTCCAATACACTTGGACAGAGAGGCTTTGACCAGACCCACCATCCGTTCAAATTGCCCACCCCACCAAGGGGCACGGCTCAAATTGAACTGCCACTTTATTCTATGACGCGCTAGAAATTCATTCAGACTTTCATCTTGAGTGACTAATTTCACCCAGTTGGCCGCTCCCACGAATGTTCTCCCGTTATCCGAATAGATCTTTTCGGGACGACCTCGGCGGGCGATGAATCTCTTGAGGCTTCTCAGGAACTCGGTGGTTTCCATATTGGGCAGTAATTCCAGGTACAGGGCTCTTGTCAAACTGCAGGCGTAGAGCAGCAAGTAGGCCTTTCCGTCAACTTTATTGGTTTTCTTGTACTTCAAAGGACCGGCATAGTCAACCCCGACCACCTTGAACGCAGCTCTTCCTTCTGTCCGATCTCTGGGCAAGTTTCCTGGAGGTGGACTTTCAAACGCCTTGACTCGAAATCGCTTACATCCATGGCATTCTTTCACGGTTTTCTTTACCAGACGCCTTAATCTCGGTATCCAGTGATGCTCTCGTACCTTGGCCATGGTCAGACTCACTCCCCCGTGGAGTGTTCTATAGTGCGCGTCTTCCACCAACTTGCTTGCGTATAGGTGGCTGTCTGGGATGTAAATCGGAAAATGCCCTTGAATTCTCCCTCGACATTCCAGAACTCCCTTTGCATTTGCTTGTAGGTTTAACTGCAGTCGGTCTTCTTCAAATTGCTCTGTGTCGCTGCTGTTTCTTTGCGCCAATCTCTCCCAGAAGGCTCTTGTCTCGTTGATCTCTTCAGTGGTGAGCAATCCTTTGGCTCTTTGTTTCTTGGGGAGTCTAATGTTGTGTACAAACCGCCAGATCCACCCACAGATTCTCAGCGTTTTCCACAGGTTGAATTTGGTGAGCACACCAACGATCTCGTCAGCTGACTTGACCACTGTAGCAGCGAAGAGCTCCCGAACCACTTTAGCTTCAGCTCGTGTTTCTGTTGTCGAACTTGTTGTAATGTTAGGAGGCCAGCGCTCGCGGTCAGCCAACCACTCAGGTCCCTTCCACCATAACCTGGACTCTTCTACGCTCCCACTGCGGCTTCCCAGGTCTGCAGGATTTTCTTTCGTACCAACATGATGCCACTGAACTTCTTCGTACTCCTTGATCTTTTTGACTCGATTACTGACAAACTGCTTGTACTCTCCTGCTCCACGGATCCAGTGAAGCGCCACGGTGCTGTCGAGCCAGCAATGCAGCTCCTCCACTGGAAATCCCTCTAACGCATTTCTGGCATTCACGATGAGATTTGTTGCCATATGAGCAGAGACTAGCTCCAGGCGTGGAATACTAAGGCCCAGCTTAGCCAGTCTAGCCTTGGCTGTTACCAGGCCAACTGCTACCCCCGATGGCTGAGACACCACTGCATACAAGGCTGCAGACACTCCCTTTCCACTGGCGTCACCAAAGCAATGTAAATTGATGGTCGTGATTCGCTCGCGATGTTTTGGAATGGATCTCGGTGCAGCTACTCCCCTAGGAAGACTTGATTCCCACTTCGACCATCTCTTCGTCACCTGCTCCGGAAGCGGTCGATCCCAGGCGATTTTCAGGTCACAAGCCTCGCGGTAGAGAAGCTTGCCGGCCAACGTCGTTGGAGAAACTAGTCCCAGAGGGTCGTAAACTTTTGCCACTTTTCCCAGGATACCTCGTTTGGTGAGTTCCGCTTGCTCGGTGGGAAACTTGACTTGTATTGTGTCATTGCTCTTGTTCCACGTGAGGCCAAGAAGTGTAGTCTCCCCCCGTCTAGGACCTCCTAACTGCTCTTTTGCGAAGGTCTCCAGTTCCTCTTCTGATGCGTCGCTGGATGGCTCCAGTTCGGCGGCATTTGAGTGCCACTTGTGCAGTTCAAATGAGGCTTGAGAAAATATTTCAGTCGACGCTAGTTTCACTTGCCGGGCATCTTCAACGGTAGACCCTCCACTAATCAGATCGTCGACATACAGGCTCCTTTCGATTTCTTCCACCATCTCTTTGTACTCGTTTCTACAGCTCTCTAGATGTTGTTGCACCACACCTCCCAGAAGGAATGGTGATGGGCCAAGCCCAAACAGCGCCCTGGCAAATCGTAAAGTCTCCACGCGTTTAGATTCTAGATCAGCGATCCAGTGAAACCGCAGAGCATCTCTGTCCTCTTCTCTAATCCTCACTTGAAGAAAAGCTTGCTTGATATCGCCTGTGATGGCCACAGGATGGAATCTTGCCCTTACCAACACGGCCCACAGCTGGTTTTGTAATGGTGGTCCTGTATGCAGACAATCATTCAAGGACAGAGCTTGATCAAAAGCCCGCGCTGAGGCATCGTAGACCACTCGAAGTTTAGTGCTCTCGGCCGACTCTCTGACCACTGCCTTGTGTGGAATGTAGAACTCAGGTCCTACTGGTGGATCGGTAGCTCGTTCGACGATGCCATCTTGGAGTTGGGTTTGTATGACATTGTTGTATTTCTCTGTCATCTCTGATTTCTCTAGTTTCCGCAAAAGGTTGTTAAGTCTCCGCAAACTGCCAGCTTTGTTGTTAGGCAAGGTCGGACGGTCCCCTTTCCAAGGCAGTCCGGTCTCATACCACCCCTCGGGACTTCTTTTGAGCTGTTCTTTGAACTCGGCGTAGACCGTTGTCTGATCTCCAGCAGGAGGATCTTCTAGTCCCAGGACGTCCATATTGCATAAAGCCTCGTAATCGGTTTGCGAGGTCTGGGTCAACAGTACTTTGGATATCTCAGCTTCCTCACCAGGTGATAGAATGGTCCATCCGAAACTGGTCAGTTCAGCTACTGGCTCTCCTGGACTCCCTAGACGTGGCGCACACTTTCTCTTGATCTTCGCGTACTCGCTTGCACCAAGAATTAGATGCACTGGTAATTTCGACTTAGTGTCCTTATCGTCCATCTCGACTCCTTGCAGGTGTGAGTAACGTCGCAAGATCTCACTATATCCAGGGTTGTCAATCTCTAACAATTTTGGCGTTTCAACACGAGTGACCTCGACTTCCAAACTGAAATCTTTCTTCAGACTTTCTACCTTCAGCGAGAACAGCTCCACTCTCTTGGTTTGGACTCCAAGCATCATTTCGATTGTTCTCACTTGACTTTGGCGTGGACGAGATTTCACAAGGTCTAGTAGAGCCGCTGACGCATAAGAACTCCCGGCGCCTGTGTCTAAAAGAGCTCGGCACTGGACGCCCTCAACTTCGACGACTACTACTGGGTAGATCACCTTGTTGCTGCTCTCTGGTTGGGCTGTCAGTAACAGTCCATCAGTAGACGAGTTGTTGCATATGGAGGTATGGTGTCGTTGCCCACATGTAAGACATCCCGAGCGACTTTTGCACTCAGCTGCTCGGTGCTTTGGGCCTGTACAATTAAAACACAGACGCTTCGAGGCAAGGATTTTCTTTCGTGCATCCACCGTCGTGCACTTTTGACAATTGCTGGACTTGTGCTCAGTACTCTCGCAGTAAACACACCCTCGTACGCTCTGTTGTTGTGTTTGGTAGGATTTCACTCGCGGTGGGAGATATCCGTCGTGTCGACGATTTTGGTGGGCAGGTTTTGAGCTCTCGCTTTCTTCAACTGGGTTTATGTCTTTCCATCTTTTAAGGGCTTGTAGAAGTTGTGCGAAGTTCCAATCTTGCCAGCTGTCGTGACCTCGTACCAAGGTCGGCTTTAATGCCTTTCAATTTATCCAAAACAGCTCTGACGTTTCCGACCACATCTTTTAGCTTTCCCAAGGTTTCCAAACTTTGAACGTTGTATTGAAGCGTTTTATAAAATTCATCTATCTTCTTTGGATTAGTTCCAGTGACTGTAGGAAGTCCCATGATATTGTTTACATAGGCGTGAACGATTTCTGACACTTTGCCATACTCCGATTCCAAAATGTTTTTTGCGCGTTCATACCCTTCTGTTGTGAAGGGTAATCCATCGATATCTGATCGTACTTTTGCTACCAACAATTCCTTCAAATACGCAAATTTCGTTACAGGAGCTAAGTCTGTTGAGTCGATTTCTGCGACGTACTTATTCCAAAAAGGAAGCCATTGTTCATATGACCCGTCGAACTTGGTAATTGATAGCTTAGGTAATTTTGCGCTTGGTGTCTTGGATGTTTCTTTGCTGGTTTTCTTCTTAAATTCCTCAGCTTTCTTGTCGTACTCGAACTTCAACTCCAGTTGCGCTCGCTCGAAGTCAAGTTGCCGTTGTCTTTCCTTTGCTAGAAGTGCCTCTTTCGATTCCTTCGTCGCCAAGCTCGCGTGATGTTCAGTTTCGTTTATACACTTACCAAGGTGCGCGATGTCGGCATCGATCATCTCAAGTTTCGACTCGATTTCCCCACTCCATTTCGAAACATCTTCAACAGACTCGTCCTTTAATAGCTTCTCTTGTTCTATCTTGATTTTGAGCTCGTTTATTTCCTTTGATAGGACCTTAAGGTTATCCCGATGGCGCTCGATTGTTTCGACGTTTCTTTTCTCGATAATCTCTTTGCTCTTTGATGTCTTAATCTCTAAGAATTGTACTTTCGTGTTTATCGCTTTCAGAAGCGCTTCCATTGTATTCACTCCGTATCACTGACGTAGATCCCGTCGGAGGTGCCACTATGTTAGGGATTGCCTCCCTTTTGTAGTCGCCCAACAATTCACAATCACGTTTTAAATCACAGTTTTGTTTAATCACTATATACTCTCTCACTCACAGACACACAAGACCTAAAGACTCTCACACACTACATTTTTGAGTGCTTAACATTCCTAAAGATAACTATTAGCTAATCCCATCATTAATAATTGGTTAAAGTGAAGCGTGTTCGTGATCCGTCATCACTTCGCAATATCACAAAACAAGATTAAAATAAACAAACTAAAATAACCCAACAAGATGATATATCATTCTACAACAGAGTCGTCCTTTGTTTTTATTGGTAACCCTCAGGCCTTAACAGGCTTTGACCTTACAGTCCATGCATATTTTTACATTTAATATACTATTTAAAGCCTAATTTGGACAAAATCTTTGTTAAAAATGACGAAATCTGCCATTACAAACATGTTTTAAAACTATTAAAAGTTTGCTCAAAAACTGCTGTCAGAATGCGGGTAATGCCATTTCAGAGACCCAAATTTTAAAAAATTTCCGCGGGATGATCCCCCTGGCCCCCCTTCACACAACGGACCCACGGACCCACAACAACTTGATTTGGAAACCGGGCCCCTTTTTACAGCAAATTGCCCAGGCCCCTCGGACGTAGCCAGTCCGCCCATGGGTGGAACCATTCTAATGTGCTTAGTAACATCAAAATTCGAAGTGATCTAGTTTGGTTCCAGTATGAACAGATCCCAATTTCCCTTGCAACTCTAATTTTCTCATCTCTAACTCAAATTTCTGCTTTTCTAATCTCTCTTCTCTTTCTCTTTCTCTTTCTTTATCTTCTCTTTCCCCTTCTCTTTCTTTATCTTCTCTTTCCCTTTCTCTCTCCCTTTCAAATTTCTTTAATTCCAGTTTCATTTTTTCTGCTTCCATTGCAAACCTCATTCTCTCTATTTCTATTTCTGGATTTGCATCGGGATTTTTATACAAATTTAAAACACTCTCCTCAAAGTATTCTGATTTCACTAAGTGTTCCATAATTGTTTTTTGCATCTCTTTCTTTACCATAGAACTTTTTACCTCTATACTTAAATGTTTACCTAATGAGATCAGGTCATCCTTTCTCAATTTATTAAAAACCTCTTGATCGGGCTCTAACATAAACTGCTCAGGTTTAAATTCTGACATTTTATCAAATAGCTGACACAAATTCGAAATTTACTGCCGAATAAAACCGCCGTATACTTTCCCGGGACACTAACGTATACGTTTCCCGCCTGAGCCCAATTGGTACGTGACCGCTATACGGCAACAAAAAGGCGTAACCTCAGCTGTTTGGTTTTTACAATTATTTATTTAATTAACAAGAAACTCAGAACAGATATTGAAAATGTCTACAAAGATTAAAACTAAACTAAAGTTCAGAAAGTTATCTGTCGTCTGCGCACAACGAAACAGTCGATAGGATATTCCGGCAACAGGTTAACAATCCGTATGGACTTGAAAAGGAAGGAATAATAAAACCAACGGCAGGAACCCCAGGACTGACTTCGTAACCACTTTCATATAGCTCATTCTCATACATATGCATGCCTGAGAAATGTTCGATGGCTGCTTATATAGTTTCTAGAGTATATAATTATAGTAACATGGCTTCAGTCTATATATAATATATTTACGTAATTACTAAATGACATCGTAGCTGACTCATGCCAAGTCACAATATTTACTAATTGGTTACAAGTACTTATTAAGTTCAGTGATAAAATAACGTCTAGTTAATTAACTGTTGTATGGTGCCTATGCGGGGAGGAGTATTAAAATATTCCCCTAGCTATGGGTAACAGTATGCTTTAATTTCAATCGTGTTAAAATAGAATTTATTTTATTGTATCGTATCGTATCGTATCGTATTGTATTTACTGTACTGTACTGCACTGCACTGCACTGCATTGCATTGCATTGCATTGCATTGCATTGTATTGTATTGTATTGTATTGTATTGTATTGCATTGCATTGCATTGCATTGCATTGCATTGTATTGCATTGCATTGCATTGCATTGCATTGCATTGTATTGTATTGTATTGTATTGTATTGTATTGTATTGTATTGTATTGTATTGTTACAAAGTCTATATTTTGTTGTATATGCATGATGTGCCTTAGAAAAGGAAATTTTGTTAAAATTTGATTAGTAATCTCGAAAGTTTAAACGATAGGAACTACATGTACATATTCGGGCTGGTGTGCTATATGTATATTGTAAAAGCCTGGTTTTTATACATATGTCACTTAGCGTTAGTAATTATTACGCACCAGTCAAATAAAGAACGCTCAAAGGCTTGGAATTTCTTTTGGTGTGTACTGAGACTGTGAAAAACATCTTCAACAACATTGACATCTCTTCCAACATTGATATATTATTTAAGTGTTGAGAAGTTATTTAGCAAACGAACTATTGATACATGTAACTTCTCAACACTTAATCTAGCTACTTTCAAAACAGTCCTGCTTATTTATTATTTATGTGCTCTTTCTACCACTTACGATTCTGATGATCCGCGTCCTGGAAAACAATATGCTTATCATGTAATACAACACGAAGTCTCTCCAGAACTATCACCTGCTTGTTATAGATGGGATTTTTTATTCTTGATTCTTTTTAACTATCTTAATTGTTAGATTTTCTTTTCATTATTTTTGGGCCCGCAGTAATTGGCTGTTTAAATGCTGTTGCGGTCACCTAGCCATATATTTATTTGTTTTGTTTATTTTTTTTGTTTGGTCTTATTTTTCTTCGTTTTATTATTATATGGCGAAGCTATTAAATAGAGAATAATACATGGATGTGCGGAAATATGAAATTTATTTCGAGTGTTGACCAGGATATCTCACGAGTGAGCGAAGCAAACGAGTGACATATCCTGTTCAACACGAGAAATAAATTTCATATTTCCAAGCATCCATGTATTATTCTGTTTATTATATAAAAAAATTGTCCTATTGCCTTGCAAAAATTGCATTAAACTATAATGCTGATTCAGCGATAATCGTCACATGTGCGATTATCATAAATAATCGCACATGTGAGATTATCACTTTTATTAGTGGCGGAAAAATCAATAAAACACTCTATTTTATATAATAAAATAAAATTAAAATAAAAATCTTTTCCAAAATTGACATATATTATTTGACGGTTATTTTGTTTCATTTTTAGGCTGATGAACAGTTATCAAAAGCTGGACGAGGAAAATCGGGAGAGACTTTGGAAAAGGCTGCGGAGGTTATGATGGGGTGTTTTAGAGTTTGTGCAGCTGACAGGTACTATTAAAAATAACAAAATTACAATGTTTAACTATAGACATACCATCATTTCTACACGGAGGTGAAATAACTAAAAATAGAGCTACTAAAATATTATTCACCAGTAATATAACATTTAGTTTTATATTAAGATACAAAGCATCTATAATATCGCCTACGCTTTGTTTTTTATTTGTACAGAAAGAAACATTGTGTTTTTCTACGGTTTTAACACGTACGGATTGACTAGTTCCCAGGTATAAATATCATAACAACCTCGGTCTATCATCTGAGTTCCAGTGGCTCAATGGTTAGAGCGTCCTGCTGGCAGTCAGGTTGTGGGTTTGAGTCCCGCATGGAGCTCAATGTTTTCTCTGTGTTAACTTACGACAGCTTGTACAGCAAAAACAAACGAAACTTTAAACATTGTGTTTGTTTTACACTGTACGTGGCTATAGGATTTGTTTGTTTGATAAAGAAAACGTTTTGATCTTCATACATGCATGCTATAATTAGTTGTTTTTAAGGGACTAGATCGGATCAGTAATTCTGAAACAGATGAAATTCAGAAGTATTATACGGTTTTGCAAACGAGTATTCTTATTGATATTTTTTGGTTTTGAGGTGATAACTTTTCTTATATTTTTTCTGCAGTCGTGCTGCGTTAGATGTTTCCAAGAAGTGGGGAATGCTTGCATTGGTAAATCATCTTTTTAAGATTTACTTCAAAGTAAGCACTTTTTCTTGTATTTGTTTATTCCAAAGAATTTATTTTTTTAATTTGTTTATATCAAAGTAAGCTCTTCTTTATTTATTCTTAAGAAGTTTGGAATCCTATATTGGTCGATATTTGCTATTCCAAAGTAGTTTTTTCTTTATTTTTTAGACAAATCGTATTCATTTATGCAAACCACTGATACGGGCTATTGACAGTTTAACCATCAAAGACCAGTTTGAGATATCCAATCGCGTCACGTACAGGTAAGTTTTTCTGTGGGTCTCTTTACAGTACTGTTGAAATCAGTTTTACCAAATTTAAAAGACATGAAAAAATTGTACGTAATGTAATGTAATGTAATAACCTAACTCTTGATTTAATTAGGTTTATATGCAGACTTAATGTATAAATATAAATAATTCTGTAATCCTAATATTTATCTTTATTGAAATATTTTGTTAAAGTTTTAATTCATGTTGACCATGAACAGTTTCGTTTTATTATGTCTCAATTTTTAAGAAACTGCTGTTTTTGCGAAACGTTTTTAAAAAACTTTATTTATCGAAAATGCATGAAAATATCGTTTTCTTGAAAAATATTTTCTCTAACTAAATCTTACTTCACTGCATGGGGGAAAAATCCTTGAAATATTTTTGGAGTTATTTAAGTTATGATTCATTGTCGAGAGGTAGCTTATAAGCTAGGTGGTAAATAAATTTACTGACTATAGGGTAATTTTGTTCCATTGCACGGCTCGGTGAAAAAAAACTAATATAAAAATAATGTTCAGTTTTATTTTTTAGATATTACGTCGGTAGGAAAGCCATGTTTGACAACGATTTAAAACTAGGTAAGTTATTGGAATTTTTTTTAAATAAATAAATAAATAAATAAATAAATAACAATTTATTCATTGTTTTAGAGCTAGCTTGTGACTTTTGATCTACTTTATTTGTACAATTTCGTATTTATAGAATAGGTATCAATTTTGCACACTTGAACGTGTTATGTTTCTTGGGGAAATTTAATAGCATTGAGTATTGGCTACTAGCGTTGCGTTGCGTTGCGTTGCGTTGTGTTGTGTTGTGTTGTGTTGTGTTGTGTTGACTGTTGTGTTGTGTTGTGTTGTGTGTTGTGTTGTGATGTGTTGTGTTGACTGTTGTGTTGTGGTGTGGTGTTGTGTTGACTGTTGTGTTGTGTTGTGTTGTGTGTTGTATTGTGTTGTGTTGTGTTGTGTTGTGTTGTGTTGACTGTTGTGTTGTGTTGTGTTGTGTTGTCTGTTGTGTTGACTGTTGTGTTGTCTGTTGTGTTGACTGTTGTGTTGTGTGTGGTGTTGTGTTGTGTTGTGTTGTGTTGTGTTGTGTTGTGTTGTGTTGACTGTTGTGTTGTGCTGTGCTGTGTTGTGTTGTGTTGTGTTGTGTTGTGTTGTGTTGTGTTGTGGTGTTGTATGTTGTATGTTGTGCTGTGGTGTCGTGTCTAGTGTTGTGTGGGGTGTTGGATAAATGTTGACATTTGATTATAGCTTTTTATCTTATTTAAGCTGAGGAGTACTTGAGTTTTGCTTTCCAACATTGTCATCAAAGCAGCATAAAGAATAAGAGGTACTGTATGTACGTCTTTTGGCTACAATGTAGTTTTAATTAAAAGTGTTTTTGGTGTCCTATTTCAAAATAGGATTAAACTTATACATGTCGAAAAATATTAAACTTATACATGTAGAAAAAAACTTGCAAGCAGTTTCTACGTCCAATTTCAAATAATGTTTTGGGTGGGTTTAAACGGTTTCTCTGTTTAAACTATTTTTGCCACCGTCCCGTAGGCAGATGTAGCTACAGCATGTGCCAAAGTCTTGGGCGCCTGGTCAATCGGAACATATTGGCTATTTTGTGATGTATTCTCGTGCTTTTTTTCAGATATACTGTATTGTAAAGAAGAGGGCACTAAAGAGACTGCATATACCTCCGGGTTATTATTAGAAATGTTTAAAACGAAAACGAGCCATCCAGCTAACCAGGGTAGCTCACGAGACCTTCACATGAATGAATGAATAAAATGCTTGATTGCGAGTGTGGTACGAGTGTACAATGTTTGCATAAAATAAGGATAATGGCGCAATCAAACATTTCTTCTACATGGAGAATATTGTGGTCAGATTTATATTAGTTTCTCAATTCTCATCTATAAATTTCAACCGAATTCAACCAAAATTGAAAGATTTGCATGGTCAACCACAAACCTTTATGAAAATCTGTGCAGTATTTTGTGTGATATCCCGGCGAAAGACAAACAAACAAAAAACAGACAAACAAACAAACAAACAAACAAACAAACAAACAAACAAACAAGCAAGCAAACAAACAAACAAACAATCAGGGGCTAAAACATAACCTCGTGGCGGAGGTAACTTAGCATTATGTTAACGTGAATGATATCGTGGGTTTTCTAGGCTTGTTTTGATTTACTTGGTCCCAGTTAAAATGCTTGCTGTAAGTATATCGTACATGTATATGTATATTAAACCTGTCTTTTATACAAGTTTTGTAATTTGTAGTAAATAATTTTTTGATGAGGATGAAATCAAAAACTACTCAGAGCTCAGCCAATATAATCTAGTAGATATAAAATTATGTGAAGTTTGAAGGATTTCTAAGTTTCTGTAGTTAGTTACCGAGACCCGAATACTTAGTTCTTTTATGATATAGACGATATCCGTCGTTATTTAACAAAAAAATAGTATCCTAGACGTAGTTTTAAAGCATTATAGTAGGTCATTTGAAATGCAAGGTAACTAGCCTATACTTAACCGCGGCACATCAAAGAGAATCGAAGGATATAATCCTTAGTATAGAAGTTGTAGCCCCAGAGATTATATAAACGTTTCGATTGGAGAGAAGTTTGTTTTTCCTTGAAGGAGGCATCCCCTTAATAGAGGTGCCCCATAGTACAGGCTTGACTGTAGTCTATGTGGGCTGGGGTTTTGAATCAAGAAATAATCTTAACCAAAGTAGCCAGTTTTTTTGCCTATTAGTTTGCGGAGCGTTAGACAAATAGTGTTGGTATGAAGTGTTATGAACACAGCTCCCGTAGGATTTGCATGCTAAAGTTGATTTTTTTTCTTTTTTGAGTTGACTAGATGTCAAACTATCGGAAAATTACGGGGCTCAAATTTCCGATCCATTGAAATACCGGCGGGGGTCGGAAAATTTGAACTGCATTTTCGGATAGTTTGACACCTAGTCATCTCAAAAAAGGAAAAAATCAACTTTAGCATGCAAAGACTACAAGAGTTGTTTTCATGACACTTCATACTACACTATTTGGGCTAGGATCAAGGTCAGGAAAGGTCTTCCTGCACTCCTATTAGCCATGTCTCCGACCCCTCGACCCCCCTGCATATCGAAAGGTGGAAATTTTGAACCCCATCATTTTCCAATAGTTGAAGTGTCATGAAAACAGCTCTTGTAGTCTTTGCATGCTCTTGTAGTCTTTGCATGCTAAAGTTCAAATTTTCCGACCCTTCGACTCCCCCTGTATTTCGAGGGGTAGAAAATTTGAGCCCTTAATTTTCCGATAGTTTGACATCTAGTCAACTCAAAAAAAAAAGATCAGCTAGCATATAAATCCTATGGGATTACACTTTATACCGCATTAAAATGGTCGAAGATTATGGATTTAAACCTTAGGTTTTTATCTCAAACGAGCAATGTACGACGGTTTGGCCATGATAACTGACCAAGCTTTGTTTTGTTTTCTAGGGAAGACTACCGCCAGAAGAACTGCTAACAAAATATAATTTGGTGCAGTATGTTAACATTGTTAGAGCTGTCAGGTAAATAAGTTATTAATATTAATTTGTAATTTATTAATTTTTTTTGTTTGTTTTTTACCGACACCACCGACAAACAAATAACGACAGCACCGCCCACTAACAACACCCACCTCCCCGTCAACACCCACCACAGATTCCTCACCGCGTGCAATCATGACATAATGAACCAGACACATAAATACAGGCGAACCTGACAGAAACCTTTCACTTGACTCATGAAGTGACCGCCGCTGAGGCCATCGAAACGTCAGTCACTAACATCAAGAAGAGTCTTTCTCAAGACTACACTAACCTAGACGATCAATTTTCACAAACATGTACTAATCCTAAGTTCAAACCATTTACTTTATTAATAACTTGTTACTAACACTATAGCGACACGCAATACATTGATTATTTATTTGATAATCAAATCAAACTACTAAACAAATCAGATCGTTGCATATTCTGGCTTTAACATCTTTTTATAATATACAAAAAAGCTGCTGAACTATCAGGAGGACTGGATATAGTATTAAAAAGTCAATTCAGAAAACTTTATTATGTCGAAATTTAGTTAAACAGATACTTATGTAGAACGTTTTGGATCAGTTACTTTTGTTGCATTTGTTTGTTGGATTGATTTAGCTGCATATTTTTTTCTGCATTTTTAGAACTGGTAATTTGTTACTTTTAAATGAAATGCTCGAAAAACACGAGGTTTGAATAGTCTTGTTCTATTTCCCATAATTATCAAGTGCATGTAGTTTAATAAACGAGCAGTATTGTTTTATTAGGTTTAATCAGATGTTGGAGCTGATAAAGCACGTACTGCGAATATCGACAATTAACTTCAGAAAATATAAAATAACACACAAGCTGAAGAGAAACATCTTGTAAATCTAAGATATATGAGTCAGGAATATAGACTAAATATAGACTCTATTACAAAGTGATTAAGACTATAGAGATTCCGTTAAAGAGTACATAATTCAGTATATGAGTATCCACGATTCTTATATATTGGAAATTAGAAAGAATGTGACGTCAACAGCGAGGAGTCTATTTAGAAAAGGAAATAGAGAGGAAATATTAATATTTATTGAAGAACAGTACATTTCGTATACAATTGAAGCTGACTAGGCGATTATATTAGTATTATTTATTCCTGTGTGAACTAACAACATTGTGGAACACGACCGACCAACCAAACACAAATATATTGACTGTTACTCAACAGAGTGCATTATATAACTTATTGGACTAACTACAAACGCCAACTTACACTAAGTGGTAGTTAAAATATGAACGGCCGATCTTTATGGCGAGCCATTGTAAATGCCCATAAAGATTGAACGCGAATATTTTACTTATCAAATTCTAAGTGTACATGATGAAAACTTTGTTTAAGAGTTGTAAGAAACGTTAGATAAGATCATTTTAACTCAGAAAAAACTGAATTTGAGCCGCTAGTGTCTAATAACTTTGATAAAACATTGATGTTTTATTAATCAATGTTTTAACAGTATTTACAAACACCTGATTAAACATTCATTTCTTTTGAATTTTCCTTATGAATTATTAATGAATTTGATAACAATATTTACAAAGACCTGATTAAACATTCATTTCTTATGAATTTTCCTTATGAATTATTAATGAATTTGATATTCAAAAGGGCACTTTATTCCATAAGATCGCATTTTCGTTTGCAGAAAAGGCACTTTACGACAAAGTTGGGGGGGGGGGCTTGTGCCCCCAACCTTCCCCCCGGTAAGGTCGTGCTTCAACTGAAAAGTTGGTAAACAAACTTAGAAAGACAACCACTAAGCCAATTACAACTCATTTCCAATATGTTACAAAAAGATTATTCGTAACGTCATATGAACAAAACAAACGATACACTTATGACTATAGGTGACACATGACCATAATCGCCATGCATAACCACAACTCCTACACATGACTTAATGAATTTGCCAACACAAATATAGGCGAACCTCAACAGAAGCATTTTACTACCGCCGAGGTCGTCGAAACATTAGTGGGTAGCTTTAGATTTGACTACGAGTACGAGTACGACTACGAGATTCGTCATTGTGCGCGCCATCTTGTTTCGCCATGTCGTACTGACGTGTTAAATTCGTAGTAGCCGCTTATTTCAGTACGACATTTTCCTTGAAACTCGTACTCAGATAAAAGGCCGCTACTACGAGTTTATCACGTCAGTACGAGATGGCGAAAGAAGATGCATGGCGCGTACAATGGCGAATCTCGTAGTCGTACTCGTAGACCAGTCGTAATCAAATCTAAAGCTCCCTAGTTACTACTACGATGACCACCACCACCACCAATTAGAGTCTTTCTCAAGACTTTACTCAGGGGCTTTTCACATGAGGCGAGCTAGCCCGGGCCGATTACATGGAGATTTTCAGCCCGGTTACCAGGTTGATTTTAAGTCACGAAAATCTTTCTATGACTGCAAAAAAGTATTAGAATATCCTGTGTGCTATAATTACAGAAAAACGAAGGCAATTTTGCTTTTTTATATTATTTTGCATTTCTAAAATAGTCGTGATAAGATTTTCCTGACATAAAATCAGCCGGTAACCGGGCTTGCCCGCCTCATATGAACAGCCCCAACCTAGAGAAGCAACTTTTATTTACTTTATCTTTGTTATATTTATATAGAGATAAAATCAATTGAGGCCAAGTAGCTACTGTTTAAAATATATTTATTCGTTTGAGCTTTCGTCGTCTACGACATCATCAGATGTCGTAGACATCAGCTACTTTAACAGTAGCTACTTGGCCTCAATTGATTTTATCTCTATATATTTTTACAAAATGCTACTGAAGGACAATTTTAACTTTTTGTTATATTTATTCTGTACTTAAATGGTAACTTCATTCACTGGTTTTAGATCTGCCAATATATATGTTATCCTTTTTTAGGCTTTTTTCATTACTTATGGAGTCTTTTTGATACTGGAAAAGCTAAAGCTAATCACATATAGAAATCTATTTAAGAAAGTGTAAGTGATTAATTATTTTGATTAGTTTAAAACATCTTATGCTAGAAAGTCTTGTAGACTGCCAAAAATTAATTCCCGGTAATATTTCAATCATAATATTTCCATCATAATCTTTTCATTATAAGAATTCTATTGTTCTGGACTTCTGAGAATTTGGTTTGTTACTTACTGAGCATGCTCAAAGTTTGTACAAATAAAGTTTATCTTTGATAAGAAATTATTTTTCATATTAGTTTTATAGTATATCGCTTATAGTATATCGCTTAAAGATAATTTCAGAATGCGAATAATATAATTTTACTGTGGTGTGATTATGTAATATGAATTTTAAAATATTATATTTGTTTTAGGTATATATTGCTAAAAACACATCTAATTCCCCTTCCGGCATTTGTGACAGCATTACAATTTTTACAGGTAACGTCGATTTTATGCTGCAAATGGAATTTTGTGACAATTTAACCCTTTCCCGTCAGTGGCATAGGCGTTTTACAGTTTCACATGGTATTTTATAACCTTCAAAACTCTTAAATCTCTTCTCAAAATGCAGAAAATGCCATCTCAGAAACTCAAAAATTTTCCGCTAGCGGGCTCTCGCACTTTCGGTGATCGCTTTCAAATTCATTCCTACGCGCCTGGTCAGTGGGGTTTTCCTGTGACGAGTGAAACCGTCTGGCGTTAGCCAGAGTATATTAATTCCAATGGCAATGGAAATGGAATCGTGGGATGTTCACAGCCTTGACAATTTTTCCCCAGTATACCCAAACTCACTATATATATATATGTATTTGTTTTCAACGGCTTTTATATAAATATTGTTAATCTTAAAACATTCGATTCAAATCGGTAATTTTAAAGGTAAAATTATAAGGCAAAATATAAAGTAGATTAGAGGCCTATTTTGATCTCTCTGTATTAGTGTCTTGATTTGTTGTTTAACCCTCATTAAAGGACTGATTACTGAAGTGATATAGTATAAACGATTGAACATCTTTAACTCACGGCTCTTCTGGACAGCAATATAATTGGACTATTTATATTGCTGTCCAGAAGCCGCCACGAGTTCAAAGATGTTCAATCGTTTATAATATATCAGTCTTTTAAAGAGAGTTAAACAACAAATCAACACAGAAAGATCAAAGTAAAGCTACGGATACACGGGCAATATTCGTCTTGCGCGGCAACGCAATGGTGATAAAACCGTTGTGTTACCATCTCGAGGAGAAAATTGCTCGTCTATCATTCTTCGCAAAACATAATCTTAATTATTTATAGTAGATGTTTATTCTTAACCTGTGTTGATGTCTTTTTTGCTAGATTGGCGATATGGATGTGATTGAAGTACAGTGTATTGTTGCCAATCTTATATTTGAGGTAAACTAAATTTAAACCGTCAATATCATTATCACCACTTTTATATATTCTATATATTCTTCGGAAAATGTCCCACAGAGTCGCAGAATAGTATAGACTATCGTGAACCTTCGAAGTTTACGTTCTCGCGCGTTTTGCCTCGAAACTAGCTAAAATTAACATATAAAGTACGTAAATCTTTCTCTATTTATGTCACTCGTTCGCAGCGTTCATCAGTCAGATGGGACATTAGTTCACATCTTCTCACCATTGTGTAATGCCCTTTTTGTTTATGACAATCTATTCTTTTTTTAAAAAAAATTAAATCTTTAATACTTCTTTTATAGGGTTACATCAAGGGATACATTTCGCATCAACACCAAAAGCTAGTGGTTAGCAAGCAAAATCCTTTTCCAGCTCTGACGTCATTCTTGTAGCACACACTTTAAGTAGTTTTCAGTCTAGTGTGCGGGCAGAGAATTACAGTGGATCGAAAGTGTCCTCGAATTAGGAACCTATTATTCACGATCAGCTAATAATAGCTATCTAGTATAAATTTGTGTTTTTGTTATTGCAAAAAATATAATAAAATATAATATAGCCGTTCCCGAAATAATATCTATTTTTGGCTGGTGGAAGACTGCAAATTTATGCTAAAACAATTAGATAATTCCTCGTTTTTGACGTTTTCTTTTTGTGATAGTCCACTTGGCTCTTTCTTTCTTGTGGTCTATTTAATTAGACAATGATCGAACCTGAATTGTTTACGAACAATCCGGCAGCGTCTCGTGATTATTAGCCTATATATAGTCGCGGGTAAAATATTATTTTTAAGAAACAAACTGAAATCTACCCTGGAACCAGGGTAACTGAAATCTTGATAAAATACAATTCTGTCATTGTTTTGCATGTGTAAATTGACTTTGGTCTAACTAGTGGCTTAACACTAATAGTTAGTGAGTAGCTCAACCAATCAGAATGCAGGATATGTAATAGTCCACTAGTTGGTTTGATTTATACTAATTGTTCATAGAAAATTTGTGATTTGTCTTTCAATTATTAGTCGAACACTTTAATTTTAGAATGAATATTTTCTATTTTATTGCACATTCGTATATTCATCCTCCAAATAAGACTCTTAATTCAAAAATTGTGTTTTAAGAATAATGCATTTTACGATTTCTTATTGAGACTTATAATCGAGGAATAGTGTATTTGAGTTTATTGAATTCATCAAGACAAAGTATCACTTTTGTAAGGTCCTGTTTACACGGCCAAAATTTAAGCGGGATCTTAGCCACATCTGACTTTAAGCGGGCTTAAAATGTCCGTGTAAACAGATCGGCGTAAAGTAATCGCGATTAGTTTGCACCACCTCAAGGAGGTGGATTAAACTGAGCACGATCATGCAGTTAATCGCGCTTAACTTGACCGTGTAAACGCAACGGGATTGAAAAACGCTTGCTATACGGTGTTATTAATACGATAAAATGCATTTTTTTGCCCTGCTGTAGAAGCTTCCATCCCGCTATTCTTTGTTTCTTTCTTTCTTTTGCTATTACTCTTTCTCGTGTACCGATGTCTTCCGTAGTTCCGTTCCGTTGTTCTTTGACGCACGTTACCAATACGAAGCTTCCAAAACCAAAACTATAGCTCGTCCACCATGTTGAATAATGGTGTACGTGTTTTAGTTAGGGATTATGCTATTAAATGACCGTGTAAACGCACCAAATTAAGGTGGCGCATTTTAAGCGTGCTTAAATTTTGGCCGTGTAAACAGCGACCTTAGTGTGTGTTTGCTTTTATGTTATAAAAACTCAAACACGGCTAGTCGGAGCGCCGTGAAACATGGTTTATTACTTGGGCTGTCTGTGGTAGGGCCAAGTATTAATTCGGCTCTGTGTCTTCTTTTTTTTCTGCGCCGCAAATCGGCATTCTTGCACAATCCTCGACCCCGAGTGTTCTTTGGTGATGCGTCACTCGCATGTACGTCGATCGACATCTTGAAATTTCTTCTGCTCAGCTAGATTTCAAGATTTATACAGCCAGCTAAGGCAAGTGTCTTTGTTTTGTTTTTGCGTTGTCTTTGTTCATAAAGTTCATAAAATAATACGTATATCACACTGATAGATGAAGACAATCTGCATTGTTTTCCAAATTGAATATATAATGATGGATAATGTGTCTACTAACGTATGTATATATATATATACATACCCCCACCTCAGGTGGGGTGGATGTGGATAGTGATTTTGCAGCTGGAGACCATCGTCGTAGTTCACAACTCTGAACGATTCCCGCGTTGGTTTATTATAGATGTTGTCTGTTTCGACGAATAATATTTCCTTTCCCGTTCAAGACAAGATAAGACCGTGGCTCACTACACTTCTTCACCACTTTCCCTTTTGCTGACCAGCTTTTCTCTTTATCAGTCCGTATGCGCACTGTGGTACCAGGCTTTAGATCTGGTAAATCACGGACGTGCTGGTCGTAGGCCTTCTTGACTTTTGGATTGTGAAAGACTGGTATTGATGGCTGAGCAGTTCCCGAAGGCAGGGTTGTGCGAGGATTTCGAAGATACATCTTGTACGCTGGAGAGAGGCCGTCCTTGTTTGATTGATGTTGTGTTTAACACGAGTATGGAAAGGTACGGGTCACCGATAGTGCGTTCAACTATGATTTGGGGAAGTGAGGACTAGAATTGTCATGGTTGAAGTCCCAGTCCCGTGCAAATCGTTTGAAGGGTGCAGCTGTATATTGTGGACTATTGTCACTAAACACTGTTTGTGGTATTCCATGTGCGCTGAACATCTTTTTCATGGCACGGATAACGGGACGACTCTGCAGGCTTTGCAATATGCGCTACTTCAAAAAATAAAGCTCATGGTTCATGCCCGGCCAATAAACTGCCTGGTGGGCACGATTTTTGCATTTTTCAATTCCCTGGTGTCCTTGATGTAGGAGATCTCTGACTTCAGCACGCATGGACTTAGGAACAATGATTTGTTGTCCTTTGAGGAGGAGGTCATAATTGTACACTATGTCGTGACGCTGGTTGTAGAATGGCTTCACAGTATTGTCAATGTCATTTATTGGTGGCCAGCCATTGATGGTGTATTCTTTTAGAGTTTGAAGGACTGGGTCTTTTGCTGTTTCACGCTGAAACTGAACAAGCTTGGACTGGCTTACTGGTAACTGACTGATGATCGAATGAAAATGATGAGCCATTGCCTCTGGAGGGATCTCTGGTTGGCCATCTAAGTATGCTCTACTGAGAGCATCTGCAACTTTCATGGTCTTTCCAGGTGCATACTCGAAGATGAAGTTGTACTTTGTAGGCGTAGGAAAAACCGTCGGATAGGAGGTGGGCACTGCACAATACTCTTGGAAAACACCGCTTTGAGTGGTTGCTGATCATTCTGGGCAATGAATTCTCTACCGTAAAGATACTCATGGAACCTTTCACATCCAAATACCAAGGACAGAGTCTCGCGCTCTATCTGAGCATAATTCTGTTCTGACTTTTCTAGTGCCCTGGAAGCAAAAGCAATTGGATGCCAGGAATCAGCTACTTGTTGCTCTATTACAGCACCCAAACCAACAGAACTGGAGTCAGTCCGAATACGTGTTGGGAGGTTTGGATCAAAGAACTGTAGGACAGGAACAGACGAGATTTGACGTTTGAGCTTCTCAACGGCACCAATTTGAGGCTTCTGCATGAGGAAGTCAGTTCCTTTCTTTAGGAGGACTCGTAAGGGTGCGGTCTCATCGGATAGATTGGGGATGAATTTACCAAGGTAGTTTACCATACCAAGAAATCTCTGAAGCTCGACTTTACCTGTTGGAAGAGGCATTTTCATAATAGCCTCAATATTTTTGGGGTCTTTTTTTCAACAAGTACAAGGGCATTGACCCATGCAGTCTGTTGATTTTTCAACCTTTTCAATTATGCCCATTTTCTCCAAGCGATCTAACTCCTTCTTGAGTCGATCTTTGAGGGTAAACTTGGAGGCACTACCACTGGACAAACATCATCCTTCAGTTCTATGTGGTACGTCGAGTTCAGTGTACCAATTTCTCCAAAGCAGTCATCATAGTCCTCGGGAATACGGATGGAAGATTGTAGATGCGCTTGACCTGATGTAGCCAAGCCTAAGATGGGTGTTGTTTCCGATGCCACTACGATAAACAAATTTATTTTTCAATAAATATCTTACATCTTTTGATGTCGTTTACTGATTGATTACGTTTACGTCTAATACACGAACCTGTAGTTAGTTATTTGCACTTTTGATGGTTTTACTGTAACTTCAGTCCTTCATTTTTGTATTACATTCATTATATTGTGTGGTGAAATTCTCGCATGAAATTTTCGTGGGAACTTCTCGCGTGTGCAATCTGAAACTCGCGGAAACTTACTCGCAACGTAAACTTCAGCAAATGCATATTTTGGATTGTTTGTCAAATTTATTTAGGCGCTAAAGGGTTAAAACATAGAAAGCTCCAAAATCAAATTAAAAAAAGGCGTGGGTTCTTTAGAAATTACTGCGCTATTCACTCACACGAAGGAGAACAGATGAAACAGCCCGGTATGGGACTTGAACCCATGACCCTCAGATTAAAAGTCTGATGCTCTACCAACTGAGCTAACCCGACCGGTTGAACACTTTGAAAAGTACGGGAATATGTTTTTTTGTCATATGAAAATAGTAACGTTGCATAAGTTTCCAATTTCAGGCGTTTCAGATATTTCTATTGGATGTGAATAAAATGTGGTTTTTCAAGAAACTCATGCAATTATTTACTATCTCAACATGCTTTGGTTTTTATTGTTCTAGAAATTCCCGTTTTGCAATTCCCTAGTCCATAATTAGACGAAATCCTACTTAAATTCACCTCATTTATTGCAAATTATTCGTAGGATGTCGTGTGGGAAAAAGAAAAAGTTCCTTCGAACAGGAGTCGAACCAGTGACCTAGGGATAGCGACATATACTACAGTCCCCCGCTCCACCGACTGAGCTATCGAAGGTTCACGTTCTGGTACGTTAAAGTAAAATGCTTTGTCGAAGTGTACAAAGAGTAATTTGAAATTTTAACTGGTGGGCTACAGATTGTTGATTGGCCATCCAAGAATACAGCCGAAATCTTAACAAGGCAATTGGGGTTATTCTTGAATTTCACTCAAAAGACCTTTGCCGAAACCCGGGATTGAACCAGGGACCTTCAGATCTTCAGTCTGACGCTCTCCCTACTGAGCTATTTCGGCTAGGATGTAACGAACGTTAAGTCGTTTCATTCTCTAATTATTGCCATTATAGTATAGGTTATATATAATTCTACTTGGGTTTTCAAGGTGCAAAGATATACTGATGTCATCTACAGTAAAATGCTAAGAATCTAGATTCCATAACATTAACTGTTTGGCTAGGAAAGGGTCAGATTGTTGACATCATTGGATCTACGTTAAATTTTGCACTAGAAAAGGCTTGTTTGAAATTTAATCATACATTTTTAGGAAAATTACTCGCGACGTAAAGTTTAAAAAATGATTTTGGATTGTTTGTCAAATTTATTTAGGAGCTAAATAGTTAACACATAGAAAGCTCCAAAATCAAATTCAAAAAAAGCGTGGGTCCTTAGAAAATTACTGCGCTATTCTCAAGCCCGATATGGGACTTGAACCCATGACCCTCAGATTAAAAGTCTGATGCTCTACCAACTGAGCTAACCGGGCCGGTTGAACACTTTGAAAACCACGGAAATATACTTCTTTGTCATGTGAAAATAGTAACGTTGCATAAGTTTCCAATTTCAGGCGCCGCGTTTCAGATATTTCTATTGGATGTGAATAAAATGTGGTTTTTCAAAAAACTCATGCAATTATTTGCTATCGCAGCATGCTTTGGTTTTTATCCCTGCTCTAGAGATTCCGGTTTTTTTAATTATCTCCTCCATATTTAGAAGAAACCCCACTTAAATTTTGCACCAAAAAAGGCTTGTTTTAATTTTAACCATTCATTTTTAGGTAACTTACTCGCAACGTAAACTTCAACAAATGATTTTGGATTGTTTGTCAAATTTATTTAGGCGCTAAAGGGTTAACACATATAGAAAGCTCCAAAATCAAATTCAAAAAAAGACGTGGGTCCTTTGAAAATTACTGCGGTACTCTCACATAAAGGAGAACAGATGAAACAGCCCGATATGGGACTTGAACCCATGACCCTCAGATTATGAGTCTGAAGCTCTACCAACTGAGCTAACCGGGCAGGTTGAACAATTTGACAAGTACGGTAAATTCACCTCATTTATTGCAAATTATTCGTTAGGATGTCGTGTGGGAAAAAGAAAAAGTTCTTTCGAACAGGAGTCGAACCAGTGACCTAGGGATAGCGACATATACTACAGTCCCCCGCTCTACAGACTGAGCTATCGAAGGTTCACGTTCTGGTATATTAAAGTAAAATGCTTTGTCGAAGTGTACAAAGAGTAATTTGAAATTTTAACTGGTGGACTACAGATTGTTGATTGACCATCCTAATACAGCCGAAATCTTAACAAGGCAATTGGGGTTATTCTTGAATTTCTCTCAAGTGACCTTTGCCGAAACCTGGGATTGAACCAGGGGCCTTCAGATCTTCAGTCTGACGCTCTCCCTGTTGAGCTATTTCGGCTACGATGTGGCGAACGTTACGACATTTTTTATTTTCATTCTCTAATTATTGCCATTATAGTATAGGTTATATATAATTCGACTTGGGTTTTCAAGGTGCAAAGATATACTGATGTACCTCATCTAGAGAAAAATGCTTAGAATCTAGATTCCATTAACTCTTTGGCTAGCAAAGGGTCAGATAGTTGACATGATTTAAGTCTACCTTAAATTTTGCACTAGAAAAGGCTTGTTTTAAATGTAACCATTCATTTTTAGGAAACTTACTGTAAACTTCAACAAATGATTTTGGACACTGTCAAATTTATTTAGGCGCTAAAGGGTTAACACATACGAAGCTCCAAAATCAAATTCAAAAAAAGGCGTGGGTTCTTGCAAAATTACTGCGCTATTCTCAAGCCCGATATGGGACTTGAACCCATGACCCTCAGATTAAAAGTCTGAAGCTCTACTAACTGAGCTAACCGGACCGGTTTAACACTTTGACAAGTACAGAAATGTATTTTTTTGTCATATGAAAATAGTAACGTTGCATAAGTTTCCAATTTCAGGCGTTTCAGATATTTCTATTGGATGTGAATAAAATGTGGTTTTTCAAAAAACTCATGCAATTATTTGCTATCTCAACATGCTTTGGTTTTTATCCCTGTTCTTGAAATTCCCGTTTTTTAATTCTATCAACCATAATTAGACGAAATTCTACTTCAATTCACCTCATTTATTGCAAATTATTCGTAGCATGTCGTGCGGGAAAAAGAAAAAGTTCCTTCGAACAGGAGCCGAACCAGTGACCTAGGGATAGCGACATATACTGCAGTCCCCCGCTCCATCGACTGAGCTATCGAAGGTTCACGTTCCGGTACATTAAAGTAAAATGCTTTGTCCAAGTATACAAAGAGTAATTTGAAATTTTAACTGGTGGACTATAGATTGTTGATTGGCCATCCTAATACAGCCGAAATCTTAACAAGGCAATTAGGGTTATTCTTGAATTTCTCTCAAGTGACCTTTGCCGAAACCCGGGATTGAACCAGGGACCTTCAGATCTTCAGTCTGACGCTCTCCCTACTGAGCTATTTCGGCTACGATGTGGCGAACGTTAAGACATTTTTTATTTTCATTCTCTAATTATTGCCATTATAGTATAGGTTATATATAATTCGACTTGGGTTTTCAAGGTGCAAAGATATACTGATGTACCTCATCTACAGTAAAATGCTTAGAATCTAGATTCCATAACATTAACTGTTTGGCTAGCAAAGGGTCAGATTGTTGACATCATTGGATCTACGTTAAATTTTGCACTAGAAAAGGCTTGTTTGAAATTTAATCATACATTTTTAGGAAAATTACTCGCGACGTAAAGTTTAAAAAATGATTTTGGATTGTTTGTCAAATTTATTTAGGAGCTAAATAGTTAACACATAGAAAGCTCCAAAATCAAATTCAGAAAAAGCGTGGGTCCTTAGAAAATTACTGCGCTATTCTCAAGCCCGATATGGGACTTGAACCCATGACCCTCAGATTAAAAGTCTCATGCTCTACCAACTGAGCTAACCGGGCCGGTTGAACACTTTAAAAACCACGGAAATATACTTCTTTGTCATGTGAAAATAGTAACGTTGCATAAGTTTCCAATTTCAGGCGCCGCGTTTCAGATATTTCTATTGGATGTGAATAAAATGTGGTTTTTCAAAAAACTCATGCAATTATTTGCTATCTCAGCATGCTTTGGTTTTTATCCCTGCTCTAGAGATTCCGGGGTTTTTAATTATCTCCTCCATATTTAGAAGAAACCCCACTTAAATTTTGCACAAAAAAAGGCTTGTTTTAATTTTAACCATTCATTTTTAGGTAACTTACTCGCAACGTAAACTTCAACAAATGATTTTGGATTGTTTGTCAAATTTATTTAGGCGCTAAAGGGTTAACACATATAGAAAGATCCAAAATCAAATTCAAAAAAAGACGTGGGTCCTTTGAAAATTACTGCGGTACTCTCACATAAAGGAGAACAGATGAAACAGCCCGATATGGGACTTGAACCCATGACCCTCAGATTATGAGTCTGAAGCTCTACCAACTGAGCTAACCGGGCAGGTTGAACAATTTGACAAGTACGGTAAATTCACCTCATTTATTGCAAATTATTCGTTAGGATGTCGTGTGGGAAAAAGAAAAAGTTCTTTCGAACAGGAGTCGAACCAGTGACCTAGGGATAGCGACATATACTACAGTCCCCCGCTCTACAGACTGAGCTATCGAAGGTTCACGTTCTGGTATATTACTCTTTCTTGTCCGATCCGAAAACCAGTCACAGCAGGTGGTCTTGGCAATTTGTGAATTAACATGGCATAATAACACAAAAATAATACCACAATATATCATTTGAATCGTTTTTACCTCTACTATTCAAATTTTGGGTTTTCGGATCTTGTCAGACAACCCATTTTGCAAATTATGCTAATTTATGCTAATTACTACTATTAATAATATTATTATAATCCAAAAATGTTAAATATTTAACGAGAAATGACTTTACACCAAATTTTGGATCATGTAAAATGAAAAGCAGCATTTCACAAATTCAAATTGAAAAAATTGAAGCAATACAATAAAAAGCAAATATTATATTGATTTTTTATGATTTTCCATTGAGACCCCCCATTGTGACCCCCCATGGTGCGGCCGCGAGCGATCATATAACTTATTTTGAAATTTACAAATTTAAACAGAATTATACAAGAACATACGACCAAAATACATCAGTAAGATCGTTTTTAAGTCAGCTATTCAGATTTTAAGTTATTTTTGAGTGATATTTACTTCTGTTTGCCATTACAACGCCGACAACTCGCCGACAACTCTCGGCAAATTTTGTTCAAATTTGCCTGACTCGGCCGAGATGGTTTTCGTCAAATTTTACCAAATTATTGCTAATCTACGAAATAATTACAACAAACAAATGTTTATACTTACTTTCGGAGTTGTTAGAGCCTAAATTTTCGTTGGTTTCGCTTATATATTGACAAATAAAAGCCATTTTGTTCTTATCCATACTCCATGATCCTCGCGGGATTTCAACAGAAGGGAAGTCAGGTCAGAACTCGGGTAATACTTCATGGCGTATCGTTATAAAGGTCTTATTTTAAAAAGGGATCATTCAGGATCATTTTAAGCCCTAGGGGGTAATTTTGGTCAAAACCTCGCAGGTTCACAACAAATCAAAGTGATCCGTCACCAGTAGCGGATGACAATAGGGCCGGACAACTAGGAGTTAATGTAAAATGCTTTGTCGAAGTGTACAAAGAGTAATTTGAAATTTTAACGGGTGGACTATACATTGTTGATTGGCCATCCTATAATACATCCGAAATCTTAACAAGGCATTTGGGGTTATTCTTGAATTTCTCTCAAGTGACCTTCGCCGAAACCCGGGATTGAACCAGGGGCCTTCAGATCTTCAGTCTGACGCTCTCCCTACTGAGCTATTTCGGCTACGATGTAGCGAACGTTAAGACATTCTTTATTTTCATTCTCTAATTATTGCCATTATAGTATAGGTTATATATAATTCGACTTGGGTTTTCAAGGTGCAAAGATATACTGACGTACCTCATCTAGAGTAAAATGTTTAGAATCTAGATTCCAATAACTCTTTGGCTAGCAAAGTGTCAGATTGTTGACATGATTTAAGTCTACGTTACATTTTGCACTAGAAAAGGCTTCTTTTAAATTTAACCATTCATTTTTAGGAAACTTACTCGCAATGTAAACTTCAACAAATGATTTTGGACTGTTTCACAAATTTATTCAGGCGCTAAGGGGTTAACACATACAAAGCTCCAAAATCAAATTCAGAAAAAGGCGTGGGTTCTTAGAAAATTACTGCGCTATTCTCTCACATGAAGGAGAACAGATGAAACAGCCCGATATGGGACTTGAACCCATGACCCTCAGATTAAAAGTCTGATGCTCTACTAACTGAGCTAACCGGGCCGGTTAAACACTTTGACAAGTACGGAAATATATTTTTTTGTCATATGAAAATAGCAACGTTACATAAGTTTCCAATTTCAGGCGTTTCAGATATTTCTATTGGATGTGAATAAAATGTGGTTTTTCAAAAAACTCGTGCAATTATTTGCTATCTCAACATGCTTTGGTTTTTATTGTTCTAGAAATTCCCGTTTTTTAATTCTCTCGTCCGTAATTAGACGAAATCCTATACTTAAATTAACTTCATTTACTGCGAATTATTCGTAGGATGTCGTGTGGAAAAAATAAGAAGTTCCTTCGAACAGGAGTCGAACCAGTGACCTAGGGATAGCGGCATATACTACAGTCCCCCGCTCTACCGACTGAGCTATCGAAGGTTCACGTTCTGCTATATTAAAGTAAAATGCTTTGTCCAAGTGCACAAAGTTTAATATGAAAATTTAAGCGGTGGACTACTGATTGTTGATTGGCAAACCTAATACAGCAAAAATCTTAACAAGGCAATTGGGGTTATTCTTGAATTTCACTCAAAGTATATATACTTTTGCCGAAACCCAGGATTGAACCAGGGACCTTCAGATCTTCAGTCTGACGCTCTCCCTACTGAGCTATTTCGGCTACGATGTGGCGAACGTTAAGTCATTTTTTATTTTCATTCTCTAATTATTGCCATTATAGTATAGGTTATAAATAATTCGACTTGGGTTTTCAAGGTGCAAAGATATACTGATCAACCTAGCCTCATCTACAGTAAAATGCTTAGAATCTAGATTCCATTAACTCTTTGGCTAGCAAAGGGTCAGATTGTTGACATGATTGTATACGTTAAATTTTGCACTATAGAAAAGGCTTGTTTTGAATTTAACCATTCATTTTTAGGAAACTTACTCGCAACGTAAAGTTTAAAAAATGATTTTGGATTGTTTGTCAAATTTATTTAGGCGCTAAAGGGTTCACACATAGGAAGCTCCAAAATCAAATTCAAAAAAGGCGGGGTTCTTTCTTAGAAAATTACGGCGTTATTCTCAGCCCGATATGGGACTTGAACCCATGACCCTCAGATTAAAAGTCTGATGCTCTACCAACTGAGCTATCCGGGCCGGTTGAACACTTTGAAAACAAAGGGTTTATATTTGTTTGTCATGTAAAAATTGTAACGTTGCATAAGTTTCCAATTTCAGGCGTTTCAGATATTTCTAATGGATGTAAATCAAATATGGTTTTTCAAAAACTCATGCAATTATTTGCTATCTCAACATGCTTTGGTCTTTATCCCTGCTCTAGAGATTCCGGTTTTTAATTATCTCAACCATATTTAGACGAAACCCCACTTAAATATTGCCCAAGAAAAGGCTTGTTTTAATTTTAACCATTCATTTTTAGGAAACTTACTCGCAACGTAAACTTCAACAAATGATTTTGGATTGTTTGTCAAATTTATTTAGGCGCTAAAGGGTTAACACATAGAAAGCTGCAAAATCAAATTCAAAGAAAGGCGTGGGTTCTTAGAAAATTACTGCGCTACTCTCACATGAAGGAGAACAGATGAAACAGCCCGATATGGGACTTGAACCCATGACCCTCAGGTTATGAGTCTGAAGCTCTACCAACTGATCTAACCGGGCCGGTTGAACAATTTGACAAGTGCGGTAAATTCACCTCATTTATTGCAAATTATTCGTAGGATGTCGTGTGGGAAAAAGAAAAAGTTCCTTCGAACAGGAGTCGAACCAGGGACCTTCAGATCTTCAGTCTGACGCTCTCCCTACTGAGCTATTTCGGCTACGATGTAATGAATGTTAAGTCATTTTTTATTTTCATTCTCTAATTATTGCCATTATAGTATAGGTTATATATAATTCGACTTGGGTTTTCAAGGTGCAAAGATATACTGACGTACCTCATCTACAGTAAAATGCTTAGAATCTAGATTCCATAACATTAACTGTTTGGCTAGCAAAGTGTCAGATTGTTGACATGATTTAAGTCTACGTTACATTTTGCACTAGAAAAGGCTTCTTTTAAATTTAACCATTCATTTTTAGGAAACTTACTCGCAATGTAAACTTCAACAAATGATTTTGGACTGTTTCACAAATTTATTCAGGCGCTAAGGGGTTAACACATACAAAGCTCCAAAATCAAATTCAGAAAAAGGCGTGGGTTCTTAGAAAATTACTGCGCTATTCTCTCACATGAAGGGGAACAGATGAAACAGCCCGATATGGGACTTGAACCCATGACCCTCAGATTAAAAGTCTGATGCTCTACTAACTGAGCTAACCGGGCCGGTTAAACACTTTGACAAGTACGGAAATATATTTTTTTGTCATATGAAAATAGCAACGTTGCATAAGTTTCCAATTTCAGGCATTTCAGATATTTCTATTGGATGTGAATAAAATATGGTTTTTCAAAAAACTCGTGCAATTATTTGCTATCTCAACATGCTTTGGTTTTTATTGTTCTAGAAATTCACGTTTTTTAATTCTCTCGTCCATAATTAGACGAAATCCTATACTTAAATTAACTTCATTTATTGCGAATTATTCGTAGGATGTCGTGTGGAAAAAATAAGAAGTTCCTTCGAACAGGAGTCGAACCAGTGACCTAGGGATAGCGGCATATACTACAGTCCCCCGCTCTACCGACTGAGCTATCGAAGGTTCACGTTCTGCTATATTAAAGTAAAATGCTTTGTCCAAGTGCACAAAGTTTAATATGAAAATTTAAGCGGTGGACTACTGATTGTTGATTGGCAAACCTAATACAGCAACAATCTTAACAAGGCAATTGGGGTTATTCTTGAATTTCACTCAAAGTATATATACTTTTGCCGAAACCCGGGATTGAACCAGGGACCTTCAGATCTTCAGTCTGCTCTCCCTACTGAGCTATTTCGGCTACGATGTGGCGAACGTTAAGTCATTTTTTATTTTCATTCTCTAATTATTGCCATTATAGTATAGGTTATAAATAATTCGACTTGGGTTTTCAAGGTGCAAAGATATACTGATCAACCTAGCCTCATCTACAGTAAAATGCTTAGAATCTAGATTCCATTAACTCTTTGGCTAGCAAAGGGTCAGATTGTTGACATGATTGTATACGTTAAATTTTGCACTATAGAAAAGGCTTGTTTTGAATTTAACCATTCATTTTTAGGAAACTTACTCGCAACGTAAAGTTTAAAAAATGATTTTGGATTGTTTGTCAAATTTATTTAGGCGCTAAAGGGTTCACACATAGGAAGCTCCAAAATCAAATTCAAAAAAGGCGGGGTTCTTTCTTAGAAAATTACGGCGTTATTCTCAGCCCGATATGGGACTTGAACCCATGACCCTCAGATTAAAAGTCTGATGCTCTACCAACTGAGCTAACCGGGCCGGTTGAACACTTTGAAAACAAAGGGATTATATTTCTTTGTCATGTAAAAATTGTAACGTTGCATAAGTTTCCAATTTCAGGCGTTTCAGATATTTCTAATGGATGTAAATCAAATATGGTTTTTCAAAAACTCATGCAATTATTTGCTATCTCAACATGCTTTGGTCTTTATCCCTGCTCTAGAGATTCCGGTTTTTTAATTATCTCAACCATATTTAGACGAAACCGCACTTAAATATTGCCCAAGAAAAGGCTTGTTTTAATTTTAACCATTCATTTTTAGGAAACTTACTCGCAACGTAAACTTCAACAAATGATTTTGGATTGTTTGTCAAATTTATTTAGGCGCTAAAGGGTTAACACATAGAAAGCTGCAAAATCAAATTCAAAGAAAGGCGTGGGTTCTTAGAAAATTACTGCGCTACTCTCACATGAAGGAGAACAGATGAAACAGCCCGATATGGGACTTGAACCCATGACCCTCAGATTATGAGTCTGAAGCTCTACCAACTGATCTAACCGGGCCGTTTGAACACTTTGACAAGTACGGTAAATTCACCTCATTTATTGCAAATTATTCGTAGCATGTCGTGTGGGAAAAAGAAAAAGTTCCTTCGAACAGGAGTCGAACCAGGGACCTTCAGATCTTCAGTCGGACGCTCTCCCTACTGAGCTATTTCGGCTGCGATGTAGCGAGCGTTAAGTCATTTTTTATTTTCATTCTATAATTATTGCCATTATAGTATAGGTTATATATAATTCGACTTGGGTTTTCAAGGTGCAAAGATATACTGATGTACCTCATCTACAGCAAAATGCTTAGAATCTAGATTCCATAACATTAACTGTTTGGCTAGCAAAGGGTCAGATTGTTGACATGATTTAAGTCTACGTTAAATTTTGCACTAGAAAAGGCTTGTTTGAAATTTAACCATTCATTTTTTGGAAAATTACTCACAACGTAAACTTCAACAAATGATTTTGGATTGTTTGTCAAATTTATTTAGGTGCTAAATAGTTAACATATAGAAAGCTCCAAAATCAAATTCAAAAAAGGCGTGGATCTGTAGCAGATACTATGGACTACCACAGAACTACAATACAATCTGGGTTTTTACCGTTTATTAAACAGTAGGCACTTTTAACACTTAGTAGATTCGCTCCACTAAAAAGACAGTCCCTTCTCCTCAAACACATGGAACACAGGCATTCTTTTGCCAGGGTAACGCATATTTTTGGCGCGCTACCTAAAGTAAACAATACATACTCCTACAGGTCCTTAGAAAATTACTGCGCTATTCTCAAGCCCGATATCGGATTTGGATCCATGACCCTCAGATCAAAAGTCGGATGCTTTGCCAACTGAGCTATAACCGGGCCGGTTGAACACGTTGAAAACAACGGGAATATATTTCTTTGTCATGTGAAAATAGTAACGTTGCGTAAGTTTCCAATTTCAGGCGTTTGTCTAAGCGGTGGACTACTGATTGTTGATTGGCAAACCTAATACAGCAAAAATCTTAACAAGGCAATTGGGGTTATTCTTGAATTTCACTCAAAATATATATACTTTTGCCGAAACCTGGGATTGAACCAGGGACCTTCAGATCTTCAGTCTGACGCTCTCCCTACTGAGCTATTTCGGCTACGATGTGGCGAACGTTAAGGCATTTTTTATTTTCGTTCTCTAATTATTGCCATTATAGTATAGGTTATATATAATTCGACTTGGGTTTTCAAGGTGCAAAGATATACTGACGTACCTCATCTAGAGTAAAATGCTTAGAATCTAGATTCCATTAACTCTTTGGTTAGCAAAGGGTCAGATTGTTGACATGATTGTATACGTTAAATTTTGCACTATAGAAAAGGCTTGTTTTGAATTTAACCATTCATTTTTAGGAAACTTACTCGCAACGTAAAGTTTAAAAAATAATTTTGGATTGTTTGTCAAATTTCTTTAGGCGCTAAAGGGTTCACACATAGGAAGCTCCAAAATCAAATTCAAAAAAAGGCGGGGTTCTTTCTTAGAAAATTACGGCGTTATTCTCAGCCCGATATGGGACTTGAACCCATGACCCTCAGATTAAAAGTCTGATGCTCTACCAACTGAGCTAACCGGGCCGGTTGAACACTTTGAAAACAAAGGGATTATATTTCTTTGTCATGTAAAAATTGTAACGTTGCGTAAGTTTCCAATTTCAGGCGTTTCAGATATTTCTAATGGATGTAAATCAAATATGGTTTTTCAAAAACTCATGCAATTATTTGCTATCTCAACATGCTTTGGTCTTTATCCCTGCTCTAGAGATTCCGGTTTTTTAATTATCTCAACCATATTTAGACGAAACCCCACTTAAATATTGCCCAAGAAAAGGCTTGTTTTAATTTTAACCATTCATTTTTAGGAAACTTACTCGCAACGTAAACTTCAACAAATGATTTTGGATTGTTTGTCAAATTTATTTAGGCGCTAAAGGGTTAACACATAGAAAGCTGCAAAATCAAATTCAAAGAAAGGCGTGGGTTCTTAGAAAATTACTGCGCTACTCTCACATGAAGGAGAACAGATGAAACAGCCCGATATGGGACTTGAACCCATGACCCTCAGATTATGAGTCTGAAGCTCTACCAACTGATCTAACCGGGCCGGTTGAACAATTTGACAAGTACGGTAAATTCACCTCATTTATTGCAAATTATTCGTAGGATGTCGTGTGGGAAAAAGAAAAAGTTCCTTCGAACAGGAGTCGAACCAGGGACCTTCAGATCTTCAGTCTGACGCTCTCCCTACTGAGCTATTTCGGCTACGATGTAGCGAACGTTAAGTCATTTTTTATTTTCATTCTCTAATTATTGCCATTATAGTATAGGTTATATATAATTCGACTTGGGTTTTCAAGGTGCAAAGATATACTGATGTACCTCATCTACAGTAAAATGCTTAGAATCAAGATTCCATAACATTAACTGTTTGGCTAGGAAAGGGTCAGATTGTTGACATGATTGGCGTCTACGTTAAATTTTGCACTAGAAAAGGCTTGTTTGAAATTTAATCATACATCTTTAGGAAAATTACTCGCAACGTAAACTTCAACAAATGATTTTGGGTTGTTTGTCAAATTTATTTAGGCGCTAAATAGTTAACACATAGAAAGCTCCAAAATCAAATTCAAAAAAAGCGTGGGTCCTTAGAAAATTACTGCGCTATTCTCAAGCCCGATATGGGACTTGAACCCATGACCCTCAGATTGAAAGTCTGATGCTCTACCAACTGAGCTAACCCGGCCGGTTAAACACTTGGAAAACAACGGAAATGTACTTCTTTATCATGTGAAAATGGTAACGTTGCATAAGTTTCCAATTTCAGGCGTTTCAGATATATCTATTGGATGTGAATAAAATGTGGTTTTCAAAAAGCTCATGCAATTATTTGCTATCTCAACATGCTTTGGTATTTAGCCCTGTTCTAGAAATTCCCGTTTTTTAATTCTCTCATCCATAATCAGACGAAATCCTACTTAAATTCACTTCATTTTTTGCAAATTAATTGCAGGATGTAGTGTCCATGACTAAAACAAAATGCTCCTTCGAACCGGAGTCGAACCAGTGACCCAAACATATACTACAGCCCCCCGGTCTACCGACTGGGCTTTCGAAGGTTCACGTCTCGTGCATTAAAGTCAAAATGCTTTGTCCAAGTGTACAAAGAGTAATTTGTAAATTTAAGTGGTGGACTACGGTTTGTTGATTGGCCAACATAATACAGGCAAAATCGGAACAAGGCAATTGGGGTTATTCTTGAATTTCACTCAAAAGACCTTTCCCGAAACCCGGGATTGAACCAGGGACCTTCAGATCTTCAGTCTGACGCTCTCCCTACGGAGCTATTTCGGCTACGATGTAACGAATGTTAAGTCGTTTTTTATTTTCATTCTCTAATTATTGCCATTATAGTATAGGTTATATATAATTCTACTTGGGTTTTCAAGGTGCAAAGATATACTGATGTCCCTCATCTACAGTAAAATGCTTAGAATCTAGATTCCATAACATTGACTGTTTGGCTAGCAAAGGGTCAGATTGTTGACATGATTTAAGTCTACGTTAAATTTTGCACTAGAAAAGGCTTGTTTGAAATTTAACCATTCATTTTTTGGAAAATTACTCACAACGTAAACTTCAACAAATGATTTTGGATTGTTTGTCAAATTTATTTAGGTGCTAAATACTTAACATATAGAAAGCTCCAAAATCAATTCAAAAAAGGCGTGGGTCTGTAGCAGATACTATGGACTACCACAGAACTACAATACAATCTGGGTTTTTACCGTTTATTAAACAGTAGGCACTTTTAACACTTAGTAGATTCGCTCCACTAAAAAGACAGTCCTTCTCCTCAAACACATGGAACACAGGCATTCTTTTGCCAGGGTAACGCATATTTTTGGCGCGCTACCTAAAGTAAACAATACATACTCCTACAGGTCCTTAGAAAATTACTGCGCTATTCTCAAGCCCGATATCGGATTTGGATCCATGACCCTCAGATCAAAAGTCGGATGCTTTGCCAACTGAGCTATAACCGGGCCGGTTGAACACGTTGAAAACAACGGGAATATATTTCTTTGTCATGTGAAAATAGTAACGTTGCGTAAGTTTCCAATTTCAGGCGTTTCAGATATTTCTATTGGATGTAAATAAAATGTGGTTTTTCAAAAACTCATGCAATTATTTGCTATCTCAACATGCTTTGGTTTTCATCCCTTTTCTTGAAATTATTGCAAATTATTCGTAGGATGTCGTGTGGGAAAAAGAAAAAGTTCCTTCGAACCGGAGTCGAACCAGTGACCTAGGGATAGCGACATATACTACAGTCCCCCGCTCTACCAACTGAGCTATCGAAGGTTCACGTTCTGGAACATTAAATTAAAAAGCTTTCTCGAAGTGTACAAAGAGTAATTTGAAATTTTAACTGGTGCACTACAGATTGTTGATTGGCCATCCTAATACAGCCGAAATCTAAAGAAGGTAATTGGGGTTATTCTTGAATTTCACTCAAAATACCTATGCCGAAACCCGGGATTGAACCAGGGAACTTCAGATCTTCAGTCTGGCGCTCTCCCTACTAAGCTATTTCGGCTACGATGTAGCGAACTTTAAGACATTCTTTATTTTCATTCTCTAATTATTGCCATTATAGTATAGGTTATATATAATTCGACTTAGGTTTTCAAGGTGCAAAGATATACTGACGTACGTCATCTAGAGTAAAATGTTTAGAATCTAGATTCCAATAACTCTTTGGCTAGCAAAGTGTCAGATTGTTGACATGATTTAAGTCTACGTTACATTTTGCACTAGAAAAGGCTTCTTTTAAATTTAACCATTCATTTTTAGGAAACTTACTCGCAATGTAAACTTCAACAAATGATTTTGGACTGTTTCACAAATTTATTCAGGCGCTAAGGGGTTAACACATACAAAGCTCCAAAATCAAATTCAGAAAAAGGCATGGGTTCTTAGAAAATTACTGCGCTATTCTCTCACATGAAGGAGAACAGATGAAACAGCCCGATATGGGACTTGAACCCATGACCCTCAGATTATGAGTCTGAAGCTCTACTAACTGAGCTAACCGGGCCGGTTGAACACTTTAACAAGTACGGAAATATATTTTTTTGTCATATGAAAATAGTAACGTTGCATAAGTTTCCAATTTCAGGCGTTTCAGATATTTCCATGGATGTGAATAAAATGTGGTTTTTCAAAAAACTCATGCCATTATTTGCTATCTCAACATGCTTTGGTTTTTATCCCTGTTCTTGAAATTCCCGTTTTTTAATTCTATCAACCATAATTAGACGAAATCCTACTTAAATTCACCTCATTTATTGCAAATTATTCGTAGAATATAGTCGTGTGGGAAAAAGAAAAAGTTCCTTCCAACAGGAGTCGAACCAGTGACCTAGGGATAGCGACATATAGTACAGTCCCCCGCTCCACCGACTGCGCTATCGAAGGTTCACGTTCTGGTATACGTTAAAGTAAAATGCTTTGTCGAAGTTTACAAAGAGTAATTTGAAATTTTAACTGGTGGACTACAGATTGTTGATTGGCCATCCTATAATACAGCCGAAATCTTAACAAGGCAATTGGGGTTATTCTTGAATTTCACTCAAAAGACCTTTGCCGAAACCCGGGATTGAACCAGGGACCTTCAGATCTTCAGTCTGACGCTCTCCCTACTGAGCTATTTCGGCTACGATGTAATGAATGTTAAGTCATTCTTTATTTTCATTCTCTAATTATTGCCATTATAGTATAGGTTATATATAATTCTACTTGGGTTTTCAAGGTGCTAAGATATACTGATGTACCTCATCTACAGTAAAATGCTTAGAATCTAGATTCCATAACATTAACTGTTTGGCTAGCAAAGGGTCAGATTGTTGACATGTTTGGAGTCTACGTTAAATTTTGCACTAGAAAAGGCTTGTTTGAAATTGAATCATACATTTTTAGGAAAATTACTCGCAACGTAAACTTCAACAAATGATTTTGGATTGTTTGTCAAATTTATTTAGGAGCTAAATAGTTAACACATAGAAAGCTCCAAAATCAAATTTAAAACTGCAAAGCGTGGGTGCTTAGAAAATTACTGCGCTATTCTCAAGCCCGATATGGGACTTGAACCCATGACCCTCAGATTAAAAGTCTGATGCTCTACCAACTGAGCTAACCGGGCCGGTTGAACACTTTGAAAACAACGGAAATATACTTCTTTGTCATGTGAAAATAGTAACGTTGCATAAGTTTCCAATTTCAGGCGTTTCAGATATTTCTATTGGATGTGAATAAAATGTGGTTTTTCAAAACACTCATGCAATTATTTGCTATCTCAACATGCTTTGGTTTTTATCCCTGCTCTAGAGATTCCGGGTTTTTTAATTATCTCCTCCATATTTAGAAGAAACCCCACTTAAATTTTGCACAAGGAAAGGCTTGTTTTAATTTTAACCATTCATTTTTAGGTAACTTACTCGCAACGTAAACTTCAACAAATGATTTTGGATTGTTTGTCAAATTTATTTAGGCGCTAAAGGTTAACACATATAGAAAGATCCAAAATCAAATTCAAAAAAAGACGTGGGTCCTTTGAAAATTACTGCGGTACTCTCACATGAAGGAGAACAGATGAAACAGCCCGATATGGGACTTGAACCCATGACCCTCAGATTATGAGTCTGAAGCTCTACCAACTGAGCTAACCGGGCTGGTTGAACAATTTGACAAGTACGGTAAATTCACCTCATTTATTGCAAATTATTCGTAGCATGTCGTGTGGGAAAAAGAAAAAGTTCTTTCGAACAGGAGTCGAACCAGTGACCTAGGGATAGCGACATATACTACAGTCCCCCGCTCTACCGACTGAGCTATCGAAGGTTCACGTTCTGGTATACATTAAAGTAAAATGCTTTGTCGAAGTGTACAAAGAGTAATTTGAAATTTTAACTGGTGGACTACAGATTGTTGATTGGCCATCCTAATACAGCCGAAATCTTAACAAGGCAATTGGGGTTATTCTTGAATTTCTCTCAAGTGACCTTCGCCGAAATCCGGGATTGAGCCAGGGGCCTTCAGATCTTCAGTCTGACGCTCTCCCTACTGAGCTATTTCGGCTACGATGTAGCGAACGTTAAGTCATTTTTTATTTTCATTCTCTAATTATTGCCATTATAGTATAGGTTATATATAATTCGACTTGGGTTTTCAAGGTGCAAAGATATACTGATGTACCTCATCTACAGTAAAATGCTTAGAATCAAGATTCCATAACATTAACTGTTTGGCTAGGAAAGGGTCAGATTGTTGACATGATTGGCGTCTACGTTAAATTTTGCACTAGAAAAGGCTTGTTTGAAATTTAATCATACATCTTTAGGAAAATTACTCGCAACGTAAACTTCAACAAATGATTTTGGGTTGTTTGTCAAATTTATTTAGGCGCTAAATAGTTAACACATAGAAAGCTCCAAAATCAAATTCAAAAAAAGCGTGGGTCCTTAGAAAATTACTGCGCTATTCTCAAGCCCGATATGGGACTTGAACCCATGACCCTCAGATTGAAAGTCTGATGCTCTACCAACTGAGCTAACCCGGCCGGTTAAACACTTGGAAAACAACGGAAATGTACTTCTTTATCATGTGAAAATGGTAACGTTGCATAAGTTTCCAATTTCAGGCGTTTCAGATATATCTATTGGATGTGAATAAAATGTGGTTTTCAAAAAGCTCATGCAATTATTTGCTATCTCAACATGCTTTGGTATTTAGCCCTGTTCTAGAAATTCCCGTTTTTTAATTCTCTCATCCATAATCAGACGAAATCCTACTTAAATTCACTTCATTTTTTGCAAATTAATTGCAGGATGTAGTGTCCATGACTAAAACAAAATGCTCCTTCGAACCGGAGTCGAACCAGTGACCCAAACATATACTACAGCCCCCCGGTCTACCGACTGGGCTTTCGAAGGTTCACGTCTCGTGCATTAAAGTCAAAATGCTTTGTCCAAGTGTACAAAGAGTAATTTGTAAATTTAAGTGGTGGACTACGGTTTGTTGATTGGCCAACATAATACAGGCAAAATCGGAACAAGGCAATTGGGGTTATTCTTGAATTTCACTCAAAAGACCTTTCCCGAAACCCGGGATTGAACCAGGGACCTTCAGATCTTCAGTCTGACGCTCTCCCTACGGAGCTATTTCGGCTACGATGTAACGAATGTTAAGTCGTTTTTTATTTTCATTCTCTAATTATTGCCATTATAGTATAGGTTATATATAATTCTACTTGGGTTTTCAAGGTGCAAAGATATACTGATGTCCCTCATCTACAGTAAAATGCTTAGAATCTAGATTCCATAACATTGACTGTTTGGCTAGCAAAGGGTCAGATTGTTGACATGATTTAAGTCTACGTTAAATTTTGCACTAGAAAAGGCTTGTTTGAAATTTAACCATTCATTTTTTGGAAAATTACTCACAACGTAAACTTCAACAAATGATTTTGGATTGTTTGTCAAATTTATTTAGGTGCTAAATACTTAACATATAGAAAGCTCCAAAATCAATTCAAAAAAGGCGTGGGTCTGTAGCAGATACTATGGACTACCACAGAACTACAATACAATCTGGGTTTTTTACCGTTTATTAAACAGTAGGCACTTTTAACACTTAGTAGATTCGCTCCACTAAAAAGACAGTCCTTCTCCTCAAACACATGGAACACAGGCATTCTTTTGCCAGGGTAACGCATATTTTTGGCGCGCTACCTAAAGTAAACAATACATACTCCTACAGGTCCTTAGAAAATTACTGCGCTATTCTCAAGCCCGATATCGGATTTGGATCCATGACCCTCAGATCAAAAGTCGGATGCTTTGCCAACTGAGCTATAACCGGGCCGGTTGAACACGTTGAAAACAACGGGAATATATTTCTTTGTCATGTGAAAATAGTAACGTTGCGTAAGTTTCCAATTTCAGGCGTTTCAGATATTTCTATTGGATGTAAATAAAATGTGGTTTTTCAAAAACTCATGCAATTATTTGCTATCTCAACATGCTTTGGTTTTCATCCCTTTTCTTGAAATTATTGCAAATTATTCGTAGGATGTCGTGTGGGAAAAAGAAAAAGTTCCTTCGAACCGGAGTCGAACCAGTGACCTAGGGATAGCGACATATACTACAGTCCCCCGCTCTACCAACTGAGCTATCGAAGGTTCACGTTCTGGAACATTAAATTAAAAAGCTTTCTCGAAGTGTACAAAGAGTAATTTGAAATTTTAACTGGTGCACTACAGATTGTTGATTGGCCATCCTAATACAGCCGAAATCTAAAGAAGGTAATTGGGGTTATTCTTGAATTTCACTCAAAATACCTATGCCGAAACCCGGGATTGAACCAGGGAACTTCAGATCTTCAGTCTGGCGCTCTCCCTACTAAGCTATTTCGGCTACGATGTAGCGAACTTTAAGACATTCTTTATTTTCATTCTCTAATTATTGCCATTATAGTATAGGTTATATATAATTCGACTTAGGTTTTCAAGGTGCAAAGATATACTGACGTACGTCATCTAGAGTAAAATGTTTAGAATCTAGATTCCAATAACTCTTTGGCTAGCAAAGTGTCAGATTGTTGACATGATTTAAGTCTACGTTACATTTTGCACTAGAAAAGGCTTCTTTTAAATTTAACCATTCATTTTTAGGAAACTTACTCGCAATGTAAACTTCAACAAATGATTTTGGACTGTTTCACAAATTTATTCAGGCGCTAAGGGGTTAACACATACAAAGCTCCAAAATCAAATTCAGAAAAAGGCATGGGTTCTTAGAAAATTACTGCGCTATTCTCTCACATGAAGGAGAACAGATGAAACAGCCCGATATGGGACTTGAACCCATGACCCTCAGATTATGAGTCTGAAGCTCTACTAACTGAGCTAACCGGGCCGGTTGAACACTTTAACAAGTACGGAAATATATTTTTTTGTCATATGAAAATAGTAACGTTGCATAAGTTTCCAATTTCAGGCGTTTCAGATATTTCCATGGATGTGAATAAAATGTGGTTTTTCAAAAAACTCATGCCATTATTTGCTATCTCAACATGCTTTGGTTTTTATCCCTGTTCTTGAAATTCCCGTTTTTTAATTCTATCAACCATAATTAGACGAAATCCTACTTAAATTCACCTCATTTATTGCAAATTATTCGTAGAATATAGTCGTGTGGGAAAAAGAAAAAGTTCCTTCCAACAGGAGTCGAACCAGTGACCTAGGGATAGCGACATATAGTACAGTCCCCCGCTCCACCGACTGCGCTATCGAAGGTTCACGTTCTGGTATACGTTAAAGTAAAATGCTTTGTCGAAGTTTACAAAGAGTAATTTGAAATTTTAACTGGTGGACTACAGATTGTTGATTGGCCATCCTATAATACAGCCGAAATCTTAACAAGGCAATTGGGGTTATTCTTGAATTTCACTCAAAAGACCTTTGCCGAAACCCGGGATTGAACCAGGGACCTTCAGATCTTCAGTCTGACGCTCTCCCTACTGAGCTATTTCGGCTACGATGTAATGAATGTTAAGTCATTCTTTATTTTCATTCTCTAATTATTGCCATTATAGTATAGGTTATATATAATTCTACTTGGGTTTTCAAGGTGCTAAGATATACTGATGTACCTCATCTACAGTAAAATGCTTAGAATCTAGATTCCATAACATTAACTGTTTGGCTAGCAAAGGGTCAGATTGTTGACATGTTTGGAGTCTACGTTAAATTTTGCACTAGAAAAGGCTTGTTTGAAATTGAATCATACATTTTTAGGAAAATTACTCGCAACGTAAACTTCAACAAATGATTTTGGATTGTTTGTCAAATTTATTTAGGAGCTAAATAGTTAACACATAGAAAGCTCCAAAATCAAATTTAAAACTGCAAAGCGTGGGTGCTTAGAAAATTACTGCGCTATTCTCAAGCCCGATATGGGACTTGAACCCATGACCCTCAGATTAAAAGTCTGATGCTCTACCAACTGAGCTAACCGGGCCGGTTGAACACTTTGAAAACAACGGAAATATACTTCTTTGTCATGTGAAAATAGTAACGTTGCATAAGTTTCCAATTTCAGGCGTTTCAGATATTTCTATTGGATGTGAATAAAATGTGGTTTTTCAAAACACTCATGCAATTATTTGCTATCTCAACATGCTTTGGTTTTTATCCCTGCTCTAGAGATTCCGGGTTTTTTAATTATCTCCTCCATATTTAGAAGAAACCCCACTTAAATTTTGCACAAGGAAAGGCTTGTTTTAATTTTAACCATTCATTTTTAGGTAACTTACTCGCAACGTAAACTTCAACAAATGATTTTGGATTGTTTGTCAAATTTATTTAGGCGCTAAAGGTTAACACATATAGAAAGATCCAAAATCAAATTCAAAAAAAGACGTGGGTCCTTTGAAAATTACTGCGGTACTCTCACATGAAGGAGAACAGATGAAACAGCCCGATATGGGACTTGAACCCATGACCCTCAGATTATGAGTCTGAAGCTCTACCAACTGAGCTAACCGGGCTGGTTGAACAATTTGACAAGTACGGTAAATTCACCTCATTTATTGCAAATTATTCGTAGCATGTCGTGTGGGAAAAAGAAAAAGTTCTTTCGAACAGGAGTCGAACCAGTGACCTAGGGATAGCGACATATACTACAGTCCCCCGCTCTACCGACTGAGCTATCGAAGGTTCACGTTCTGGTATACATTAAAGTAAAATGCTTTGTCGAAGTGTACAAAGAGTAATTTGAAATTTTAACTGGTGGACTACAGATTGTTGATTGGCCATCCTAATACAGCCGAAATCTTAACAAGGCAATTGGGGTTATTCTTGAATTTCTCTCAAGTGACCTTCGCCGAAATCCGGGATTGAGCCAGGGGCCTTCAGATCTTCAGTCTGACGCTCTCCCTACTGAGCTATTTCGGCTACGATGTGGCGAACGTTAAGACATTTTTTTATTTTCATTCTATAATTATTGCCATTACAGTATAGGTTATATATAATTCGACTTAGGTTTTCAAGGTGCAAAGATATACTGATGTACCTCATCTAGAGTAAAATGCTTAGAATCTAGATTCCATAACATTAACTGTTTGGCTAGCAAAGTGTCAGATTGTTGACATGATTGGAGTCTACGTTAAATTTTGCACTAAAAAAGGCTTGTTTGAAATTTAATCATACATTTTTAGGAAAATTACTCGCAACGTAAACTTCAACAAATGATTTCGGATTGTTTGTCCAATTTATTTAGGTGCTAAATAGTTAACACATAGAAAGCTCCAAAATCAAATTCAAAAAAAGCGTGGGTCCTTAGAAAATTACTGCGCTATTCTCAAGCCCGATATGGGACTTGAACCCATGACCCTCAGATTAAAAGTCTGATGCTCTACCAACTGAGCTAACCGGGCCGGTTGAACACTTTGAAAACAAAGGGATTATATTTCTTTATCATGTGAAAATAGTAATGTTGCATAAGTATCCAATTTCAGGCGTTTCAGATATTTCTATTGGATGTGAATAAAATGTGGTTTTTCAAAAACTCATGCAATTATTTGCTATCTCAACACGCTTTGGTCTTTATCCTGCTCTAGAAATTCCGGTTTTTTTAAAAAGTTGCTTCGAACCGGAGTCGAACCAGTGGCCTTGGGATAGCGACATATACTACAGTACCCCGGTCTACCGACTGGGTTTCGAAGGTTCACGTTCTCGTGCATTAAAGTCAAAACGCTTTGTCCAAGTGTACAAAGAGTAATTTGGAAACTTAAGTGGTGGACTACGGTTTGTTGATTGGCCAACATAATACAGGCAAAATCTGAACAAGGCAATTGGGGTAATTCTTTAATTTCACTGAAAAGACCTTTGCCGAAACCCGGGATTGAACCAGGGATCTTCAGATCTTGTTTTGGGTTAACTCTCATGATTAACTAATAGACTCGACGGTGCAAATCCTGAAATCGCGTGAATGAGAGTTTTCCTGCGGAGGTGGCTACGAGCCACATCGATGTCACATGAAGGTTATGAACCTTCCTCCACGCCTGATATCACTTCTATCACGCCTGATAAGACATACGAGTGTGCAAAGGGTTCACTGGATGGCGTTATGAGACAAAATTGATGAAACAACGAGGGTAACGTTGAGATGTGACGAGCCCGCAGGCCGTGAGAAAACTCACTTCAGAACCTCACTGGGTGTTTGCCTAAATCAGAGGTGGACCTCCGGCTTAACGTCCTTATCCGAGAAGACGACACCAAGCCCGAAGACTTCGCGATTTTCAATAAAAATATTAAAAAGGAGATCCCCATGCGGCCACCCGCAAGCAGGTTCCGCCGGCGCTATCTCCTACACACAACCTAATTAAAACAAAAAGCTCAAAGGACCCAAACCGGAGTATGAGCCGCGACATTGACCCGTCTCAACTGATACCGAGCGGTACCAGGAGGCGCCTACGAAGTCGGTCTTTCCTGGGGTCAATGTCTAAAAAAGAAGCTTGGAGCGGGTGGCGCGTTAAAAACGGTAAAAAGGCCCTAGTGGCTATTGTAAATCTGGATGGAACACAAGAGAACCATCTGATTGCAATGAGCCGAAAATACTGGAAGCGAGCCACACACTATCAAATACAGTCGCGCGGCTATGACGCTGCTGCGCATGCAGCAGGAACCGGAAAGAAGACTTAATCGCACGGATTGCCGCGTCCGAGCATAGAACCAATTCATCGAATCGGAACTGGTTTCGGGTCAGCCATATACGATGCCGTATAATACCGAGTAAAGCAGTAAACCGAAGAGGAATGCTGGAGCCACGACCATACCCCACCAAAACGTCACGCGGCGACGGCCGCGCCAAGGCAGGATCGAATCTGCGAAGGGGACAAAGAAACCAGTCGATGACAACTTGCGCAAAACGACACTCGGTGAAAAGATGGACGAGGTCTTCCACGGCGCCGCAGAAACAAAGAGGACTGACATTCATGCCGAAACGGATTAGCCTATATCGGCAGTTGGGGAAGAATTCCATGGGCGACCTTCCACGACGTATCTTGGACGGGTCGTAGAAAACATAGGCCTATAATAATAATAATAATAATAATAATAATAATAATAATAATAATAATAATAATAATAATAACATGTATTTATACCGCGCAAATTGAACTTAAAGGTTTTCAAATGCGCCTTACAATAATTTTTGACATAGAAGCCATATTAAAGGCGGCCGCCATACGACACATATCGGCCCACGAATTACAGCTAAGACCTTGGTGTTGGTTTTGCGGAGGGAGGAAAACCGGAGAACCCGGCGAAAAACCCTTGGAGCACAGGAGAGACCAACTAAACTCTACTCACATGAGTCCCAAGCTCGAGAACGGGGTTGTTCCCAGACGGTCACCCATCCAATTAGTACTAACCCCGTCTAATCGGGCTTAACTATTGGTGAGAGGCAGCGCCCTAACAGCACACGCCATCCGTGCTCCCATATACACGCCAGTTACGGTACTTTTCGATACAGCGGTGTTGGGTTTGAGCGGCATTACCCAGAATGGAATAAGCCACACGAGCCGAAAGATCACTAAGAGGAATTGGATCCCTGGGCTGGAAAGGAACAATCCACTGGCCAAAAGCTCGGCAACCCCCCATGGCGAACCAAGCCTCCAAAACAGAACGGTAAAAAACAGGCAAACGGCGCAGAGTCGCAGGGTTGACAAGTTTCAAATCGTACACCCGATCCACTGGGTTGGCCAAAAAAACACGGCGAATGTAAAATACAAAGTAACTTTGCCATCCCCGGTGTTCACCGTAAAGAAAACGCTTGACCCACTGAGCATGAAGGGACTTGAGTTTGCGGGAAACGTCGACTACCCCAAGACCCCCACGGTTGACAGGCTGAGTTACAGATGAACGAGCAAGCCCCTCACGTTTTTTAGCCCAGACGAATGGGAAAACCATCGTATTAATATTAAAAACAACCAAATCAGGCACCACTCGAACAGAGCCTAAATACCAAAAGGTGGACAAACCAACATGTTGGTGATCAAGGCCCTACCCTGTAGAGATAAGGTACGATGAGACCAGGATGTCAGAACCATTTCCAATTTTTTGACGAGAGGACCCCAGTCTTCTTTTTCATCATTTGCTTAGCGGCTACCCAAGGCAGTGATGTGTGAGGCAGACCAACGAAGCTGAACTGGTAAGTTGAACGAGCCTTCCAGGGGCCCAAAAGAGGACCATAACACTTACCAAGATTAAGCTTGGCACCGGAAGCACGTTCATAGCGGCCAAACAGCCGAAACAAAGCAAGAAAAGACTCATCAGAGGCTACCAAGGAAGACGTATCATCGGCGTACTGGGCGAGTTTGACGCGCTTGCGACCCTCCGGAAGAGGAAAACCGTCAATAGAGGCATCAGCACGAATGGCGCTTGCCAAGGACTCGACGACTAGGACGTACAATAATGGCGAAAGGAGGCAACCCTGTCGCACCCCGCGAGTGACCGGAAAGGACTCGGAAATAAAGCCGTTAACCAAAACAGCGGAAAACACCTCGGAATACAAGAGGCGAATCCATTGGCGAAACGACGGACCAAAACCCATTTTCACGAGGACCTAGCTTCTCCATATAGGACCAGTCAACCCTATCGAAGGCTTTCTCTTGATCAAGGGAAAGGATGGCAGCAGGAATATTCTCGAGGTTGGCATAGTGAACAATATGGAGCCACCTTAAACTTCTGTTGTCGACTGTGACCTGCTGAGATTTAAATTGTTAGTTTTGTCAAAGCATATAGTCTTTTGGTAATTAGTAACTATTTTGTGTTTTTAAACTTGCTATCATTATTTTCTGTACATAAATGAGTGGTCTTAACTTTTTCATTAATTAAGTGCTATTTAAAGATTATATACCATGCAATTGTTACCTTTGTTATTATTTTACTAGTAATACATAATAAATTATCCTGTGCAGTGATCACAGACTTCTCTACAGTTTGCTTTCTGGCTTTTAATAGCAGATTAGTCATATCAGTGCTTTTCCTTTTTTATGACATCCTGAAACATTTCCTTGTATCACTGGCAAACATTTTTTTCTTATAATAGAAATAGCACTAGCATTTATAATGTACCTGAACTCACACAGATCAAGTTTGGGTTGCCTGAGCGTTTCTCTGCAATCCTCATTTGATGGTCTCTAACCATCAAATTACTCTTTAACCATGCACATCGTGACAGATTTCAGCCATCAGGACGTATTTTTATCCTTGAAGAAGGAATTGAAAAGAAGTAGGTTGTAATTTTATTAGACTATGTTTGTGTTGAGATAAACATTCTACATTGAGAATCATTGCGGTCCTTCCAACACTTGATAAAAGGTAAAAATTCTGTTGTCAACCACTGCACTAGCCTGCGTAGCAGGCGTTACTGGATGAGGGGACTGGGGAGAGGGCTTACTGCACGCGTACGTGCATCATTCAGAACTTTCACTCTGTGCTTAACTTGACACATGCATGGGTTTTTTATGGCAAATTTTGTGATGCTCCATGACAGCTCCAAGCCCGGTTTCTCTGTAGTCGTCTAAAACTTGTATTGAAATGCACGCATGTTAAGTAAACAAGCTCACCCGACCCGCGGATTATTTTGTCGCGAAACCCATATATGGAACTAATGGAAGTTTTATTAACGCAATCTGAGCGAATTCTACCACTTGTTTTAACGATTCTCTCCGCTTAACAAAACTGATATATTGCCTTTAACCACTTGGATAGCGTATTTTCGACTTTAGTCAGTTTACCAAGGCCATGCCCACTGACCGAAGCTTTGCGCGGTCCAATTTTTAAAAAAATTAACAAACACGATTTTTCCGGGGAAAGAATTATTCGTTCTACAGAATTTTTGTAAAATCGGCCTATTGACTACTCATACTTCAACAAAGGTTTTAATGGAAGAAAATGGGGGGTCACCAAAGTTTTTTCCAAATTAAATTAGTTTGAAGTGTGATTGGCAGCCATTTTGAAACGTTGTTGTTGCCATAGCAACAACTGTTGCTATTTATTTGGCAACAGTTTTTGATTGTCAGACTGTTTAACTATGGATAACATTTAGTTTTATTCTTTTCCGAATTGTTTATTCACGTGTTTTGGACTCTCAAACTTGTATTTTCCATTTTTGTAGAAACTGTATATAGAGCCACTTTAATTAGAATTTTTCAACAACTTGGCAAAATTAGCCATAAATTTGCTAATCGCTCGATCTCCCTTTTCGGTGCCTGTATATGTTTCTGATTTCGACAAGCCAGAAAGCGGTTAAATAGTTATTGCGAATAAACACCCGACTGCAGAAAATTTTGTTTAGCCTCTTCGACAATGTTTGACAAAACTGCACATGTAAGGATGACAACTTGTGGTTGTCTTCTCCCGTTTCACAGCCTTTTACTAAGTTAACTAACCACCTTTCGATTTCATGTTTTGATGCACATAACACACAAAAAAACACTTGGGGGTTCCTGAATCTGAAAATACAAAGAACCATTTCAGCCTTCGGTGTTCCTAATGTCCTGAGAGCAGCACTTATCGTATTATAAAGAAAAATAGTAGTCTCTCCAAACACGCAAAATGCCAAGAGTACTCGAGGCTATAGTACCGTCCGCACGCTTAATCTCACTGATCAGGCGCTTCTGGCCGAGAACTTTCTCCTGGCGTAAAAAATAAGCGGTAGAGGATTTGCCTTCCTCAGCCCAACGAATCCTAGCACGTACATGGGCGCCCTTCGCCTCAGTGCGAAGCGCAGCAGCAAGATCAGCCTTGGCTTCATCTAGCTCAAGAGAAACCTGGTCACCGTTATTCATGCGTCGCTGCAGGTGACAAAGAACAGCATTAATTAAGGGACTTTATTTGCTGTCGAACGGAGTTTTTGCGGGAAAACTCCCGAATAATGCGTTTAAGACGCGCTTTGCCGGCATCCCACCACGAAGGATGATGAAACCGGTCCTTTTGCCAAGCCAACCAAAAATCGTTAACTAGGGTACAAAAAGCCGCGTCCTGTAAGTGAGCGCAATTAAATTTCCATAAGCCGCGCCCCCGTTCGACCTGCGAGGGGAGCTTAATTGTAAGGAACAAACAGGAATGATCCGATCTAAAAAAGGGGAAATTTCTACTGATTGGACTAAACCAACAAGTCGTTGAGGCATCCAAATCATATCAATCCTGGAACTCTAAGCGCCATTCGGGCGGCGCCAAGTGAAATCAGACGACGAAGGGTGTTTAACACGCCAAACATCGCACAAATCATTGGATGACATTAAATCGGCCAGGGCAGGAGACCAATTTTAGGCCCAAGCCGACGAGGGATTACACCCAAAACGATCTACAAGAGGGTCAACCACCGTGTTGAAGTCACCACAAAGGAAAGCGGGGACGTCAGGGTCAAGCCGTCAAGGATTTGATAAAAAGACTCAAAAAAAAAGGCGAGCCGTCTCTTTTATTATTCGGCGCGTATATGCACGCGACATGGAAATTAAAATTATCTTGACAAAACTCGCCAACAACCAACCTCCGTGGTCATCTTTCCAGCTCCCCAGCACTTGAAAGCGTGGAAGGTACAAAATAGCGAATCTACAACTTCGAGCAACCGGGGACGATAAACACTGGTAATTATTAATATTATTACTGTTAATGTTATTATTACTAAACCATGAAGAAAACTCAGCTTCCAAAGTGGAATGAGTCTCCTCTAAACAAACAATATCCGGTTTGAAACAATTAAGCCAAGACATCAATGTCTGGCGATGTTCCAAAGCACGAAGGCCTTGAACGTTCAAGGTCACTACCGAAGTAGCCATTAGGAAGTTGACCCGCAGAGCCTGAAAACGGTTAGCAAGAGCAGGACCGCCGGAAGAAGTTTTCTCGATCGGAGAACGGCTATGATCCCTGACCGGACACTGGGCGGAGAGACTATGTTCCCGAACATGAGACTGGGTGGAGGATGCAGTGCGATGGGAAACGGGCTTACGTTTGAAAACAAAACCCGGACTTGACCATGGTCATGGTCCAAGACGTCAGAAGGGGTTTCAGGAATTACAAAATCACCCTCGGAATCTGCAGGAAGAGCGAGTCTCAGGAGGCAGATGTCTCTCCAGGAACTCAAATAAGGGCAGGGATTCGTACTCCTGCTTGAATTTCTTAAGAGGAGGGGGATCCTCCCTGTCCGAACCATCAGAAGATGGGTGGACAGCCACTTCAGACTCGTTAGAAACCGCCGAAAGAGAAGTTTCCATCTGTTGCTCCCCAGCGGAGCCAGAAGCAGAATTGCCATTTACCCCCAATGGAGGGTCAACCTGAGGCGCAGAGCCTGGTTGTTCAACGGAGGGAGGGCTGGACGAACCTCCTACGGGCGGATCATCAGACGGGAGAACCACCCCCCTGAAGTAGTTGGTATGTCAACTTAGCAGAATGCGGACCATTTGCGGAATCAATGTCCGATGGGGGTACAAACCCCCCTGAAGTTGACGGACCATCAAAAGGCGGTGGAGCCCCACCACCAGTGGGCTGATTGTCAGGCGAGGGCACAACCCCCCGAAGCAGGCGGATGAGCAGATGGACGTGCAGCCAAAACACTTGGACGATTCTCCTGCTGTTGTTTTCGCGGACACTGAGAAGATTGGTGACCGGGGTCCCCGCATCTAAAACAGGTACGAACCTGACCCTTGTAAAAAATAAGGCACAAATGCCCTCTGATCCGTACTTGTGAAGGTATGGGCGCGTTAATCTCCATACGAACGGACCACGTTCCAATGGGAAGCCCACTTCCTGCTTTACATTAAAGATTTTGCCATAGGCCCCCAAGACTAGTTTAACATCGTCATCAGGGATCCCGTACGGAAGACGGAGAACGGTTACCCATTTGGAACGGGACAAAGGGGCAAACGTAACCGGATGACCTCTAAAAGAGAGGCCAGCACTAATAACCTCCTCCATTAAAGCAGGGAAGGGAAAGGTGACACGCACCTTGTTGGCAGCTAATGAGCTGTAAACATGAGAAGTGCGTCAATAACCCTTGCAATAACCCCAACCGATTGGCGTATGGCCGAGCCATCGCAGAAAAACACACAAAGAATAAACAAAACAAAGTATAGAAGAGAACGGAGAAAACTCACATCCCTCCACAGCCAAGGTGGAGGACCCCCGTCCAACACGAAGTGCCGACCAAAGGAAAGACGTCCACGGGCGGGACCAAACAGGGCACCAGAAAACCAAGGTCGACAAGACCAACGAAAGGCACCGAACAAGGCACCGGAAAACCACGAGTCCACCAGACGAACGAGGTGCAAATAAAGGCTCCAAGAAGAACCACCAGACAGGCACGGTCTTGCACCAGGACGAACAGCAGGCGTTGTACAACTCGATGAAAGTGTAGCAGTGTTATGGGAAGTAGCACTTCCCAAGCATGGATCCACCAAAGTCACTTATTAAACTTGAAGAACTCGTAGAATCTCAGAAAGAAACGTTCCAAGCGATCGCTAAGACTCAATAGCCAATAGGCCGAGAAGCGATAAAGAACAATAAAAAAAATATGTTTTGCCCGAAAAGAAGCTAAAACGACGATGTGGTTGGGCCCAGGTCAGCGGACGCGCTCGACCGGGCTTAACTTCGGTGATCAGACGAGAACCGGTGCTTTCCCGGTGGTATGGTCGTAGACATTCGATAGCAGTTGGTCGGCGTTGTGGCACGAGAGGTCGACGACGAACATAAGAACGGTCAAATCGAATGTTCGACGAAGTTGTGTGCTCGAGTTGTTCTATCGATCAGTTCGGTTTGATTTTGATTGGTTTGTAACCTTTGTTGTAAGGGGACGAACGCGAACGCAGGTCCCCACTACCAGAAATTATACGCTCGACTTACCCACATTTGGGGTAATCGCAGGAGTCAACCCAGTCGAAGTGCAATGAGAGGGCCTCATCCTGAGAGGACTTCCTTGTTGATCAAAGTACCTCTCGCGTCAGGTAAGTATGCATCTGTATGTTGCAGAAAGCCTATGACCGGGTACTAGGAGTCAGCGGCATGTGGTTAAAAGACATATTTGTCGACGACTTCCAACAGCCAGATTGTTGAGTAAAAAAAATTAGGAGAGAAATGTGCTTACCTCGGTCTTACGACGGTGTTGTCGTCGATTTGGTCGAGACGCCGAAGGAAGAAACTGTGCGTTGGTTCGTGGCGCGTCGAACTCGAAGTTCGGGCGGGTTGAACGTGTGGCACTTGATCGGTTTTCTTAATATCTGTAAAATATAAACAAGTGATGTGCAGAATTAGTGGAAGCCATATACTTGAGTTGTATAAATTTTTTATAGTGATGTTGTTCCCCGAAGGGAAGAGGGCCGTACTCGGACTGAGGACTGAGGTAGTGCAATACCGAGACAACCTGTGGCCAGGGCGAAGCAAGCTTCAATCCCATGGTCGAAGCCCAAAAAGCAGTTTAATATATGAGCCAGGCGTTGCCTGGCATATCAGATATTAAGCTGATAAGAACAGATACTACACTTGATCTACTTTTGAGATAACCTCTTCCAGACATACGAGGGTCGACGGTGCAATGACCCTTGAGTCTGAGTGCTAAAGAGTTCAGCCCGCAGGAGGTGACTACTAGCCACACCGACCATACGCGAGGGTTATGAACCCTCCTCCAATGCCAGAACAACCGGAAGTGCAAGGGTGTGTCCTATGAGTGACATTATGAGACCTTAAGTGAAGACTGATGGAAGCAAAAAGTACGATTGACGAGCCCACAGGCCAAGAAAACCGTCTAAACCTCACCGGGTACTAGCCAAATCGGAGGTGGACCTCCGGCTTAACGTCCTTATCCGAGAAGACGACGCCCGCAGGCATCCCACCCGCAGCCCGAAATCCTCCCAAACAGTGGTTTAGAAGAAATGCCAGATCGCAAGCAGGCCACCCACAGGCGATTTGAAAAAATTTTGGGATTCCCGATAAGCCTCCTTCCGAAGAAGAATCAAACCGGCGCTATCCCAAGAAGAAAGGACAAGGACAGTACAGCCAATGAAGGCGACCGTCCAAGTCCACACACATAAAAAACACGCATCCTAGTTAAAAACATGGCCTACATAAACCCAAACCGGAGTATGGGCTGGTTACTGTCTTGCCTCAACTGTGATCGAGCGACCACAGGAGACACCTAAAAAGTCGGTCTTTCCTGAAGACAGAACCTACAAAGAAGGAGAGACGGGCTTTGACGAGAGTCAACAATAAAAACAGTAAAAAAAACGCCCTAATGGCGAGCTCAGTCCTCCAGCACAGCGCTGAAGGATAAGGACCCATCCGGGAGGAGGGACCCAAACACATCCTCAGCCAGCCATTCGCGCACGAAAATAACGGAGGAGCAGTGCCGTCGCTGCACCGAGAGCACGAACCGAAACGCGGATTTAATTTTCCGAATGCTGGAATCAACGATGGGCTGAATGCCATCGAACCGAAAGGCATTCCTGGCAATCCAAATCTGATGGCAAAAGCGCGAAAAAAAACGAACAACCGGTCCGGAGAACGAGGAAAGGTCCAAAGGCAAACCACGGTAGATGGACGAGGCAAACGAGGACGGTAACACTGGAGCAAGCGATTGAACCAATCCCAGATAGCGGAGGAAAAACGGCATTCTGCAAAAAGGTGGACGAGGGTTTCAGTAAAACCACAATGATACAGCGGATCGACACCAGACATGCCAAAGCGACGAAGGCGGTATGCGGTTGGCAAAATTCCATGCGCGATGAGCCAGGAAGTGTCCTGGGCAGGACGACAAAAGCGAACAAGCCCGAGATGTTTCCACACATCCGACCAAGGGATGGCGCCAAAAGAGGCGAATTTGTTGAAACACCGGTGAGGCAGCATGGCACCATTACACGCAATAGTGTAGAGGGCCTTGACCGAAATCGTCTCCAACGAAAGTGGGTCAGAGCCGGAGCGCGGAATGATCCAGGCATCGGACGAACGGCATCCTCCGACAGCGAGCCAAGCACGCAAAACGGCCTGATAAAATGGAGGATGATTACGGAGCGTCGATGGACCAATAGACCGAAGGTCGAAAACCCGCTCAACGGGTTCGGCAAGGAGGTCACGCCTCAGGAAGTGACGGAAGAAGAGTTTCCAGCCACGATCCGGACCAAAGAGGAAACGCTCAACCCCAAAAGGCGAGCAGAGCGGCGATCTTGTGGCCGATGTCAACAACCCCTAGGCCGCCAGAGGATACAGGCTGCGTGACGGAAGAGCGGCAGAGCCATTCGCGCTTTTTCCCCCACACGAAAGGAAAGACGATGGCGTTGATCCGTTTAATGATATCAGCAGGCAGCACACTGACGGAGCAGAGGTACCAAAAGGTGGCGAGGCCGTTGGCCAGGATCACGAAAAGACAGCCGACGATGAGCCCACGAACCGACGGTCAACTCGAGGCGCTTAACCAAAGGGCTCCATCCCCATTGGGGCGATGCCACGAAAATTTAGAGACGCCAGGTTGTTTGGCCCGCCAAACATCCACCAAGTCACATGACGTCATCAGATCAGAGAGGGTTGAGGACCAATTGTAGGCCCAGGGAGAGATCGGATTGCACCCAAAGCGATCTAATATGGGATCGACGACGGTATTGAAGTCACTACAGAGGAAGAGAGGCAGGTCGGGGTCCAAAGCTTGGTAAAGCGACTCAAAAAAACAAGCATCCCTCCTCTTTAGTATTCGGCGCGAAGAGGCATGCCACCTGAAAATTGCAGTTACCGCGAGAAAACTCGATAACCAGGAGACGGCCCAGGTGACGGAGTCATCCCGCCATTGCTTCACGACGCTAAGGGTTAAACAAAATAGCTACCCCAGCACTGCGAACCGCACCAGGAGACGAGACACACTTATAACCGAAACGATTATTGACATCAATGTTAGTAGGGGCGAACCAGTCAGAAAACTCACGCTCAGAGACAGAATTGAGACTCTTGAAGACACACAATATCAGGACGGAAGCAGTTAAGCCACTCCATCAGTGTTTGACGATGCGCGAGGGTACGGAGCCCCCCTGAATATTCAAAGTCAGTAGACTAAACATCTTGGGAAGGAATATCATCCGAACCCACAAACGGGGTATTGGGAATTCTGGATTCCACAGTAACAGGGGAATCAGAAGCCAAATTGCCGGAAGCAGTAAGGAGGCGGACTCCAAATCATCACACTGGTCAGCAAGACCAGGAAAGGAGTTACGGAGCTGAACAGGCGCAGCTAAAGAGGAACCGGTAACAATTGTAGGACGCGTGCGAATACGAGTAACGGCCGCAGGTGTTCCCGGGGGTAACGGAGCAGGCCGCCTATTGCTAGACCGAGAACGGTCGCGCCGCGGAGTCGAAGCACTTTCTTCAACAGAAGACGAACCGCCCTCCTGATCCGAAAGCCGGGCGCCACTACCGCGGCTACGGCGTCGTACAGATATGGGACCACCCCGCGTCGTCAAAGCGCCAGGGTGGTCAAAATCACCTTTAGAAGAAGCTACCGACGTAGGCGCCCCAACAGGGAGGGGAGCTGTACCAGGGGGTAGGACAGGCAAACCAGAGGAGGGCTTGGCCAGTGAGGGATCAGGATTGGACGGGGGGAACCGACGACTCAGGAACCTCACCAGGAGGGGTAGGAGGATGAGACGACGGGCCCTCTTGTAAAGCGGGAACAGAGGGGTCTAAAGTAGACTGGCAGCCCACGACAGGAGCAGTAGTGCTCGGCGGTACGGAAGGCGACGGACCACCCTCCGAGGGAGGGGGAGCGTCGTCAAAGGCCGGAGTTTCACGAAGGTCTACGACCGGAGGATCAATTCGTAAGGGAGAGTCACCACCAGAAGCAATCTCCAGCAGATCAACCCGAATAACTGCGAGAAGATCCACGTCCTCACCGGACTCGGCAGAGTCATTAATAACAGTGGCCGTCTTACGCTTTTGAGGGTGAGATTCATCACCCGCGCTGAGCGACCGCGCTGTACGTTTGGCCCTAACAATAGAGACCTTAAGATCCACGTTTAGCGCAAACCGCAAACTGCAGTTTGAGGTCAGCGTTTGCCGTTCGCGGTATGTGTTTTTACCATTAAGATTCAGGGCCATTCAGGAGTAAAAAATCAAAATGGCGGCTGCACGAAGGTAACATGGCGTTATTAGCAGGAATCCCTCCGGCTTCTTATTGGCCGATAAACTTAGCACTTCCGCATGACGTTATCTGGCGCAGTATGGCGTATTTATATATGTGGTAGCACAACATATCGCTCTTTGAGTACGAATTAATTCTAGATTGTAGTTCTGTTGCAAATACTGTGACTCGGCTTGGAAACAATTCCAAATTTAGCAAAGATGTTAGAGCACACGAACGCGCCATGTCAATAACGTTGAAAGAGCAGTCTCGAATTTGAAATCGGTATTAAAATATCAAAAAGAAAGATTCGCACTAAAAAACGACACCGTGTTTGCAACTTAGTTATACCCGCTCTTAAGCTTTGTTTGGCCAAGAGTGGCTTGGAGAATTTGTATGCGACTGGGCATAATTATAACTTAAACAGTTTAATGAAATTATGATACTTTATAACTTTGATCGCGGCATTGCGCTTTGAGTATTTGACTCATTCTATCGCCAAACATGCACAGCAGTCTTCAAATAATTAATCTTTAATTTTCATTCACAACAATGCGATACTTCGATTAGATATACTTTGATGTGCAAATAGCACAATTCAATTATTTTTTAATCCAATAATTATATATTCATGTGGTTTTAGGAGATGCTTCAGAGATGTTCTCACCGTGATGTTGCACGACGATAGCAGCAAACTTGTTGTTTCTTGACGCAGCAGTTGGAGAGTCGAAAGCTTGAGAACAGGCTAAACATTTCAGAGCTTACAGAAGTGCAGTGCGAGGAAATGTTTAGGTAGCTTTTTTCGTAGTAGTGTTTGATTTCCCCAAGTTGCACTGTTGCCCCCTCCCCCATATCTTGCATTATCTGCCCACATACTTTTACATATATGTAAAGTTCAACACAATTCAGCCGCTTTGGGCTGTAATGATTTTAACTGAAATAAATATCTATCTATCTATCTATATTATTTACCCTTCCCCAATATGTTGTTTCCTTTATCTACTAATGATTCTTGTCATTCTCCTGCTACTGTAGTCTGCATTAAATATTACATTTGTTTTAATGTTAACTTGCACTGGTTGTCCATTTTTTTGTTGCTTTAACTAATTTCACCAACATTATAATTCACTTGTCAGATTTGAAAAGTGACATGCCTCGCCTTCTTGAGGCTTTACAAATCCCAGTGCTCTACACTGGTTAGCAGGGCTCTGTCTTCACTGGAATGGAAGGCCTTATGATTATGCTACGTCGATTATCATATCCTAATAGATGGTGTGATCTGGTCTACACCTTTGGCAGAACTGAGGCTGAACTGAGCATAATTTTAATACGGTAACTTATTGGAGCTCATATGATAAATGGTTAATTTATATTTTTTATTTGTTTTCTACCAAGAGTAAATATTTTGGCATAAAAGACTATCAGACAAAGTATCAGACTTTATTGCACTTTCTTCAAAATATAACTCTTACAGATAATAGACGACATCTACACTCGTTTCAATCATTTGCTAAGTTCTCTGGACTTAGTGTGGCTAGATCCAGCACTTTTTGCCAATGTCATACACCAGAAACGAGCTCCACTGGACCAGTGTTGGGGTTTCATAGATGGAACCGCCCGACGTATTGCTGGACCTGTGCGAAATCAGAATGTGATGTACAGTGGCCACAAAAGAATCCACTGCATTAAATTTCAGGTGTGGAATAAACTACAGTACATGGGGCTAGAAAAAATCAAACAAACGTATATTTTCGGGGGACTACTATTTTTATTGAAGTTCACTGATATAATCGCGCAAATCTTATTCTCATTTCCTTCTTTCCATTTCTAGTCTGTAATTGCTCCTAATGGCCTGATTGCCCACTTCTTTGGGCCCATAGAAGGCAAACGGCATGATGCTTTTATGCTAGGAGTCAGTGGCCTACTACACGCGTAAAAATCTCGCAAGTTGTTACAGCATTGTTGCCTGAACAATGCTGTAACAACTTGTTGACATATGTGAACAACATTGTTCATCATTGTTTCAACAAGTTGTTACAGCTTGATGAAACAACAACCGTTGTTCACGCATGTTGTAACAACCGAAGAACGTGTTGATACATCAACCATGTTCACCATTGTTCTAACATTGTTGTTCATCGTTGTTATTTCGTCATGCTGTAACAACATGTTGTATCATGTGCGAACAACGTTGTTGGCTATAAAAATGTGCTGTTGGAACAACTTGTTCATGACTGTTGATTTATCCGTGAACAAGTTGTTCGAACCATAAGTGAACAACTTGTTGACAACTTGTTCACGGCGAGCAGCACAACATTGTTCACGGCGAGCAGCACAACATTGTTCACGCCTGTTGACAACCGTGAACAAGTTGTGCGTTTTTACGCGTGTACACGCGTAAAAATCTCGCAAGTTGTTACAGCATTGTTGCCTGAACAATGCTGTAACAACTTGTTGACATATGTGAACAACATTGATAAATGAACAACATTGTTCATCATTGTTTCAACAAGTTGTTACAGCTTGATGAAACAACAACCGTTGTTCACGCATGTTGGAACAACCGAAGAACGTGTTGATACATCAACCATGTTCACCATTGTTGTAACATTGTTGTTCATCGTTGTTATTTCGTCATGCTGTTACAACATGTTGTATCATGTGCGAACAACGTTGTTGGCTATAAAAATGTGCTGTTGGAACAGCTTGTTCATGACTGTTGATTTATCCGTGAACAAGTTGTTCGAACCATACGTGAACAACTTGTTGGCAACTTGTTCACGGCGAGCAGCACAACATTGTTCACGCCTGTTGACAACCGTGAACAAGTTGTGCGTTTTTACGCGTGTACCGCAGCTTGAAAGGATGACTAATCCTAATGGTGAACCATATGTTGTCTATAGTGACCAAGCATATGGAATATCACCCCATTTAGAGGTGCACATCTAACTCAACTACAGCAGCAATTTAACCGTCATATGAGTGAAGTTCGTGTGAGTGTAGAATGGGGATTTGGTAAAATCTCACAATATTTTGCATACTTAGATTTTCAGAAGAATCTGAAGGTTCTTCTCCAACCAGTTAGTATTATGTAGTTGGATCACTTTTGACCAACTGTCACACATGTCTCTATGGTTCTGTAACCAGTTCATTTTTTAATCTGGATCCTCCATCACTTGAAGCATACCTGGCCAATAGGAACTAGAAAGTACCAGTATATCTCAATCTCAGCACTACAGTCACTGTCTCTTTCAATTGAAAGGGGTGCGGCAAAGCCAGCTCACACCATTGTGGCATTAGGGCCCTGTACTCATGTTTGTTCTAAGATCTGGATTTGCTCTTGCCAGCCTTGGTTTCTTGAACTGTCTATTTTACACTACTAAATATGCCACATTGTTATCATATTTATTCATATAAATATATTTATTAATTACATAGAACATGCCATTTAATAGACTAAAAATATATTAAATTAATATTTCATAATATTTACACACATTATTGACATTGTAACATATACATACCATATTTCCTCTATTAAACCCCTCCTTTGATTTAGCCATTCTAATCAGCCCCCCATTAAGTAAAACTACCCCCAAGTAAACACAGGTTGCATTATATGTCTATAATCATCTGTCTACTATAATGTTTTTAATAGTAAATCGGTAACAAGTCAGTTTTACATTTCATATTTTTTTGCTGACTAGTAAAATTAAATAAGCCACCCCTATTTATTAAGCCCCTGCCCTCTAATAAGAACCCTTTTAATAGGGTAAAATTAATAACCCCCCTGGGGAGCTTAATAGAGGAAATACGGTATAAACTTTACTTTGTAACTGTATAATAAATATAACCTTTTAAAGGAATTAAACATTCAGGTTTACAGTTTGTCTTTTAGCAGACTTAAGAAAACCCTTTTCTCTTCCAGCTCCAAATTCAGGCTTTCTTTCCGTTCAACAGCCTCAATCTCAATTTTTTTTCTTCTGAAATTCAAACTCTAACATCCACTGCTTGAGCTCTTGTTCCTTAAGACTTGCTTTTCTGTCATATTTCGCTTCCAGCATGTTGACTACAGAGAGCCTGCGAGCTCTTTTTCTTGGTTTAGATGCTGATAAGATAACCAAAATAATACATTTTGAGCAAATAATTATGCCATCATAAATTTGCCTGACCAAGAGCCTGTTTATATGATACCAGGACTTCCCAGGATCTCGGATTGTTTATAATTCACTGTTTCACAGTTCTGTTTATATGGGAAATGCAATATCCCGGTATAAACTAACCTGAAGTTAAAACGTCTGACCAGTCAAAACCGTTGAAAAGGCAAACAAAATGTAAGGATTTTCGTTGCAATGCTAAAATATCATAGTCAATATAATTTTTCGTTTTATTGACACCTTATTTTGAATGAATTGCACACATTCCGGTGACCCGGGACATTCCCGTAGACCGGGATCATATAAACAGACCCTAAAATGGTAATGTGTGAATGTAAGACTACAAAGACAACACTATTTTTTTTAAAGCTTACTCCTTGTCAAAATCTAACTGGGACAAGACAAAGTTAATGTATGTTTGGTGCTATTTAGCTTTATTTGAAAACTCTAAGACAACAGCTCTACCTTTTTTTGCTGGCGTGGGACTAGACTCGCCATCCCCATCATCATTATCCGAGTTGCTTGCACCAGAATCATCACTTTCATGCTTCCTATCTGCAATGATGCAAACTGATCAAACTCATCTAGAGTTAAATTCTTAGAATCTAGATGCCATTAACTCTTTGGCCAACAAAGAGTCAGATTGTTGACATGATTGGAGTCTATACGCCAAATTTTGAGCTAGAAAAGGCTTCTTTTAATTTTAACCATTCATTTTTAGGAAACTTACTCGCAACGTAAACTTCAACAAATGATTCTGGATAGTTTGTTAAATTTATTTAGTTATTTAGGCGCTAAAGGGTTAACACATAGAAAGCTCCAAAATCAAATTCAAAAAACGGCGGGGGTTCTTAGAAAATTACTGCGCTATTCTCAGCCCGATATGGGACTTGAACCCATGACCCTCAGATTAAAAGTCTGATGCTCTAGCAACTGAGCTAACCGGGCCGGTTGAACACTTTGAAAACAACGGGATTATATTTCTTTGTCATGTGAAAATAGTAATGTTGAATAAGTTTCCAATTTCAGGCGTTTCAGATATTTCTATTGGATGTAAATAAAAATTAATGTGGTTTTTCAAAAACTCATGCAATTATTTGCTATCTCAACATCTTTGGGCTTTATCCTGCTCTAGAGATTCCGGTTTTTTTAAAAGTTCCTTCGAACCGGAGTCAAACCAGTGGCCTTGGGATAGCGACATACACTACAGTCTCGCGGTCTACCGACCAGAGTTGCAAAAAAGCTGCGGGTATGCGGGTACCACCCGGAGGAAGGTTTACTTTAGTGAGGAAGGTTTAAAGTTAAAACACGTGAAACAACACATTCGGTAATCTGAGAAAGTTGCAATTGATCAGGCAAGGTGTTGAGAAGAAATGCGATTTGCAGCAAAACATTGGCTAACCAACAATTATGCAGCACTGTGAAGTGGCAGCAGTTACATGCGTGATATGATGTACGCTGATGTCTGCTGTGATGTCTGTATCTTCGCAGCAGTCTAGGGTAGTTGGCAGGCTATCATTCAATTCAGCAGCGGTCAGTTATTAATAACTATTGTAGTATGCCAAAGCTTACCTAGGAAAACCTAGAAAACCAAGGTACTGTAAAAGTCACGCAGTATTTATGAACATTGCAAAACACAAAATTCTCGCTATATATTTTGAGGAAGGTTATCTAAACTTAAAAACCCATCCGGAGGAAGGTTGAATACTTTTTCCAACTCTGCTACCGACTGGGCTTTCGAAGTTTCACGTCACGTGCAATAAAGTCAAAACGCTTTGTCCAAGTGTACAAAGAGTAATTTGGAAATTTAAGTGGTGGACTACGGTTTGTTGATTGGCCAACATATTACAGGCAAAATTTGAACAAGGCAATTGGGGTAATTCTTTAATTTCACTCAAAAGACCTTTGCCGAAACCCGGGATTGAACCAGGGACCTTGAGATCTTCAGTCTGACGCTACTCCCTACTGAGCTATTTCGGCTACGAGGAAGCGAACGTTAAGACATTCTTTATTTTCATTCTCTAATTATTGCCATTATAGTATAGATTATATATAATTCGACTTGGGTTTTCAAGGTGCAAAGATATACTGATGTACCTCATCTAGAGTAAAATGCTTAGAATCTAGATTCCATTAACTCTTTGGCTATAGCAATGGGTCAGATTCTTGACATGATTGTATACGTTAAATTTTGCACTAGAAAAGGCTTGTTTTGAATTTAACCATTCATTTTTAGGAAACTTACTCGCAATGTAAACTTCAACAAATGATTTTTGATTGTTTGTCAAATTTATTTAGGCGCTAAAGGGTTAACACATAGAAAGCTCCAAAATCAAATTCAAAAAAAGGCGTGGGTTCTTAGAAAATTACTGCGCTATTCTCAGCCCGATATGGGACTTGAACCCATGACCCTCAGATTAAAAGTCTGATGCTCTACCAACTGAGCTAACCGAGCCGGTTGAACACTTTGAAAACAACGGGATTATAATTATTTCTTTGTCATGTGAAAATAATAATGTTGCATAAGTTTCCAATTTCAGGAAATTTCTTAGAAAATTACCCTCATGACCCTCAGAATATGAGTCTGATGCTCTACCAACTGAGCTAACCGGGCCGGTTGAACACTTCGACAACTACGGAAATATATTTTTTTAACATATGAAAATAGTAACGTTGCATAAGTTTAACTTATGCGACATCTGCCTTGTCTAACGGATTGTTGTAATAAGGATCTACATTCGGTAATTTTGTATGTTATTAAGGAGCTTTACTCGTATTATACTCGACCATGTGGTCTACACTCTATTCAAAACTCACTCCTCTCTTTGACAACAACACATTCTTTCTCCCCCACGGGGCGGAAGTCACGTGGTTCGTGTAGTAACAGGTAAAAGTACTCGCTTGTTCATCACGCGATGTCCACGTGCGATACTATATTACATACTCCCCCCTTGATAGACTGGGAATGTCTATCAAGCTAACTCTTAAAATCAACTAACAAATTAAACAAATGTTCTCTTCTTCAGCTCGTTCCACAAACGTAATTGGAAATTCGGATGCACCTTCCTTTGCATCATCGGTTTGCATTTCGATCGGGTATAGCTTCTGTAGAGGTCTTCTGATCTGTATGATCTTTCCCGTTTTGTTGAAAACTCTCACGACTGCTGCTCGAACCTTTTCGTCTCTTCCCTTGATTAACTCATCTACCAGTCCCATACGCCAGTTCAGTCTCTTGACATTGTCTTCCTTAACCGACACGACGTCACCGACATTAATCTCAGGACCATCTTTTTGGCTTGGTCGATGGTGTTCACGTAGTTGGGTCAGATACTCCGATTTCCATCTCCTCAAAAAATGATTCAGTACCGTTTTGAGGTGTTTCTCTCGCTGGGACGCATCTTCACTTCCTTGGCTTTACTTCTTGTGTTTCTGGAGATACGGAAGGTATTCGCCTTCCAAGCACTAAGTGGGATGGTGTCAACCGTTCATCTCCATGTTGATAGACGTACGTCAACGACCGGGAATTTCTATCTGGATCGGTAATGTGAGTAACTCTTCGTAGGTTAGTCGGGCGTTGCTCAGCACCTTCTTTAATCATCTCTTGACACACCTCACCATACGTTCATAAAACCCACCCCACCAGCGGGATCTTTCCACAATAAAACGCCACTTGATGTTCTTGGATGCGATGAAACTTCGAAGTTCCACACCTTTGAAGGTTTTCCCGTTATCGGAAATCACTAGCGACGGAGTTCCTCGTCTTCCAATAAAGCGCTTGAAACTTCGAACGAAGGTTTTACTGGCGTTGTTAAGTCTAGATGTATCGCATGGCTGCTTGAACAAGTGTATAAAGCTATATACGCCTTGTGCACGTCCTTGGATTTTGCGTAGATGTCCTTGACGTATAGCGGACCTGCATAATCGACGCCAATTCTGGTAAAGGCAAATTCGCTGTTTAGACGAAACTCTGGCAAGGGTGGTGCAGCTGGATTTCCATAAGGCTTGCCTTCTAACGTTTTACAGATAGTGCACCGAGAGAGGATTTTCTTAACAATTTGACGACCCTTCGTGATCCAAAACCGTGATCTTACTTCTGTCAACGTCTCTCGAACTCCGTTGTGCATAACATCATCATGACTGCGCAAGACGATTGATCGTGTTACATGATGATCACTATACGTAGTAGCATCGGGAACTTGGTATCGTAAGGCAAAGGCGACGCTTCGATTCGACCATGACAGCGGATTATTCCTTCTTCGTCTTCGAACACCTTCTTGTAGCTTTTCATCTTAGGTATTGAAGATTGTATCTGTTTAATCCACGCCTTCTCTGCTGTGTTAATTTCTTCAGCTGTAAGCGAATCTTTGGCTGAATCTGAATCTCCAAGCGACTCTTCAGGTTATTGACAAACCTTAGAACATAAAGGATAAAGGATAAAAGACTGGGGGCTAATCATCCTTACTTGCAGCCAGTGACTGAATTGCGAAGGACGCAGATCAAAGTGGCCGTGTCGAGGCATATCAAAGGCGCTTCAAGCAGCCGCCAACGACACAGTTCAGACCACGGATCACAGCTAAGATGTTAGGTGTTGATTTTATGGAGCGAGGAAAACCGGAGAACCCGGCGAAAAACCCTCGAAGCACAGGAGAGATCAACTACAACTCTACTCACATGAGTCCAAGCCCGACAACGGGGTCATTCCCAAGCGGTCACCCATCCAAGTACTAACCCCGTCTAACCGTGGGCTTAACTTTTTGGTGAGAGGCAGCGCACTAACAGCACACGCCATAGGCAGTTACTCGTAGGATAGTTCCAATCTTGCTATACTTCGATGGATCTAGTAACTGTTCGAGATTGTACCCTTGTAGAGTTTCAGCACTAACTACGGCGGCAGTTAGCTTTGGTCGAGTTGACTTCAACTCTTGGCTATAATCAGGATTGTCGGCGGGTTCCTTGAACGGTTGATTCGGCCACGATTCTTTTGGATCCTGCTGGAAACTCTGGCCATGCCACTACTTGTCGTCATGGCTCAACTGCGTCGCTAAAGCACCATGAGATGCAATATCAGCAGGATTCAGTTGCGTCGGACAGTATCTCCACGATTCAGACGATGGCAGCTTCCTAATCTCTGTGATTCTGTTCTGTACGAACGGCTTGTACTCTTTCTCAGTGTTTCTAATCCAATGTAAGGCGGTAGTCGAATCAGTCCATAACGTGTCTGAGTCGATCTTAACGATTTCTTTGATTGCTTCCTCTACGCAGTTAATCAACCGGGCTGCTACGAAACAGGATAGCAATTCAAGACGAGGTATGGTTTGGTTCGTCATAGGCGCTACTCGAGTCTTCGATGCGATGAGGTTGCAGTGTATGTTGGATTTGTGTTGACATCGAAGGTAAACACACGCTCCATAGGATGTTTCCGATGCATCTCCGAACGCATGGATTTCGACCGACTTTATTTCGTCTTCGCACAAATCTTCACAATAACATCTGTCCAGGAAGATGTCGTCCACGTCTTTGTGGTTGCTAATCATTAACTGCCGTCTCTGGGTAATATCCGTGTTCAGTGGCTCGTCCCATTCTGACTTGGTCTTGCACAATTCTTGAAACAGCAACTTGAACATTAACACAATTGGAGAGATGAGACCCAGTGCGTCGTAAAACTTCGCTGCTGTGCTGAGAACGATTCGTTTCGTTAGGACTTCTGGATCGACGTCAGTCAAAACCTTGTTGAATTCAATCTTGAATTGGTCAGTAGATGGGTTCCAAATTTGTCCCAGTACACAAGACGTTGTTCACGAACTCCTGGAGGTGAAGACTCGGTGTAAACGTCATCCTTCTGCGTGGTATATAAGACGTTGATCGACGCTCTCTTCTGCCTTGGAAAACTCTGGAATCTCCTGATACTCTTCCATCAACTCTTGGGAATTGCTTAACCACTTTCGCATGTTAAACCCTCCATCCGTAAGTCGAGCTTTCACTTTGGCGGAAAGTTGCAAAGCCGAAGGTACATCACAGGAACCGGACGCGAAGTCATCGACGTAAAGAGATCGCATAACCTCCTTGACAAACTCTGGATTAGTCGTAACATACTATAGAGAAGATGATGTTTCAATGTATAGCATTCAAGATGAATGGACTTGAAGTGAGTCCAAAAACAACTCTTGTAAATCGCAGTACTTGAACTTGGGGAGCTTCACTCGATGGGTCATCAACCCAGAGGAATCTCAGGTAGTCACGGTGTTCTGGCGCAATGGCAATGTTTAGAAAAGCCTTTTCTATGTCAGCTGTCCCAGCTATCGGATATACGCGGAACCGAACGAGGATGTCGAAAAACGAGGCAATCATTCAAGCTTGGACCATTGTTTCTCGCAGACGCATCGTAAACAATTCGTAATTTAGTTGTGTCCTTCTCCATTCTCACAACTTCTTTGTGCGGCAGGTAGTGAACGTTTCCTGGTGACTTTACTTCCTCTGCTCCACAGTTTCGACTACTCCACGGCTAACCTGATCTTGTGATACTCTTGAAGAATGTCTGGACTTGTTCGGAGACGTTTTATCAGAGATCCCAGTCTCTTTATGCAGACAGTATAGTTATCTGGAAGGAGTGGGTGTTCTTCCTTGAAAGGCAGTTTGGCTTCGTACCTTTCCCCATCGAATTTCACTTCTTGTGTGAACTATCATACACAGAAGGTTCTTACTTCCGAATTCCCAGTGTTTCTAGATCCCAGAACTTACCAAGTTCAATGACCAGATCAGGTTCTTTCTCAGGCTAAATCGTTGAGGCTTCAACTTGCAAAACATGGGTTGAGCTCAGGTTGACAGTACACTTCGGGCCCTTGGAACAATTGGTAATCACTGGTCCAGATAGTACCCATCCAAGCTTGGTCCAGATGCTTACGGGTCCAGGATTTGTTCCTCTTCTTGTGATGTTGGTGATAAAGTTCCAATAATAATCAGCTCCGATTAAAATGTCAATTTCGAGATCATCAGATGCAGTTGATGCTTCAGCCAAATGTAATCCTTGAAGGTATGGATATCTTTCAACAGCTGCTTCGATGGTTTGATTACTGATTGGGCTACAAATGGTTGGTACAACATATCCCTTGGCATAAAGTTCCATTCAATCTATGGCTGTAATTGAAACTTGCACCTTTGACTTGGCGCCTCTTCACCAAATGCTGTAATTTGCAGAGTGTCACTTCCAATGGACTGCAGCTTCAGATTGTCCTGGAGACGCTGTGTGACATATGTACGCTGACTGCAGGAGTCAAACACAATTCTGGCTTTCACTTTCTTCCCTGAACCACCAGGTTGACCAACTAGGGCTTGAGCTGTTTGAAATAGTACGGCTGTACTACAGTTGACACACAACGTAGAGGATCCAATGTTCTTGGTGTCGGATGTTTCATTATTCTTTTCTGCTCCATTTTGAGTCTTTCTTTTCACAAAGCGATGTATGGTATCTCTTGCCACACTTCTGACAGTTGAACTTCGATGGGCAATTTCTGGCAAGATGACCTGACTTTAAACATGAAAAACATTTCCCTTTCCTTCGTAGAATGGCATGGCGAGCAGAAACTTCAGTAACCACAGAGCATTTGAGAGATGGATGTTGTTGACTGCAGTAAGCGCAGAAAAGAATGAAAGGCTGATTCTAACCCGACAGCAAGCTGGAAGCAGAAAAGGGTAATTTCCCTTTATTTCGCCCTACACCATCCTTTTTAGTTGTCAAGGTTGAAGTATTCATCATGCTGCATCGCTCTCTGGCTTCTAGCTCGGTTTTGAATTCATCCATAAATTTATCTACATCCCAGTTACCCTTTTCCAACTTTCTACTGATAACCAATTGCATTTCTTCAGGTAATTTACTGACAATAACAGGGATCAACAAGCTGCCATAGGATTTTGATGGGATGCCCAAATTCTGGAGGCTTCTCTAACGTGGGTTTCAATTTTATCAAACGGACTACGAATCTTCTTCAGATCACTGATATCTTCGACAGCTTTTAATTTCAATAAGGCATCCATGTGACTTGACACAATAATTTGAGGGTTGGCAAATCTGTCTTCCAGCAATTTAATTGCATGTTCATAGTTTTCTTTTGTCAGGGAAAACCCTTCAATCGCAGACGCTGTTGGACCTTCTAGCACGCTTCTTAAATAGTTGAATTTGTCGACTTTAGATACATCAACATTTTCGTGAACTGCTGCTCAAAAACTGTCCCAAAAGGAATGCCATTGAATTGGATCACCCGAAAAATGTTCTCGCTTTTGGCGCTGAAACAGATGCTGCTTCATCACTCAAATCACTGCCATTATTATTATTTCCTGAACTGTTAAGCATTGTGTTCGTATTACTTAACATTAGATCAATTTTAACGAGTGCCCTACTGATCAACTCACCAATTTCGCTGCTCTCGAATATCTCGTTGTTGATTTCTTTGTCCTTTTCTAACAGCTCGATCATTGCTTCGTCCTGCTTCTGTAAAACATCCTTCTTGTCAGTTAAGGTAATCTTTAAACTCTGCAGTTTCTCCTTTCCTAGTAGCGACCCATCGTAGTGCTCACAAGAGTCGTTTACTCCTTGAATCGTTTTTGTCACGAAGGCACGATGACCTCTTCGTACTCTCTTGATTTTGTCTAAAGACATCTTGAACTCACGAAATTTGAACCAACTATCCGGCTCGAAGGACCATGTTGTAATAAGGATCTACACTCGGTAATTTTGTATTTTATTAAGGATCTTTACTCGTATTATACTCGACCATGTGGTCTACACTCTACTCAAAACTCACTCGTCTCTTAGCCTGCGAGCTGGCTCTTGGGTAGGAGCGGGAGGTGAAATAGAGCCTGCACGCATAGCTATCAAATTTGAATGCCGCCCCTTCTAAAGGGTTCTCAAAAGCGACCAATCACAAACCAGACGCGCAATGTAAACAAAGAAAACGGATTTACTTCCTCGCCAGACTAATACGCTAAAGCCTGGTTTCCATATAGCCGTAAGAGTCGGCGGCATGGCTGAGGCAAGGGGAAATGGTCCAATCGCATACAGCTTTTTATTGCTGGCTAATTCAACACTGTCTATGATTGGACCATCGCCCCTTGCCGCAGCCATGCCGCCGGCTCTTACGGCTATATGGAAACCAGGCTTTATGAAATATTATTTGGAACAGTGGTTCGCACATTTTGGACAGTATAACAAGTTTCATAAAACGCAGAATCTTGAACTCTACATCAAATGAAAGCTCATGCAACATATAACAACATACGTACACAATATATTTCAACGATGCGTAGTTCTGAAATTACTAGTCATCTTGTTCCACAAATGACAAGATAAGAGTATGCCGTATACACGCGTAAAAACGCACAACTTGTTCACGGTTGTCAACAGGCGTGAACAACGTTGTGCTGCTCGCCGTGAACAATGTTGTGCTGCTCGCCGTGAACAAGTTGTCAACAAGTTGTTCACTTATGGTTCGAACAACTTGTTCACGGATAAATCAACAGTCATGAACAAGTTGTTCCAACAGCACATTTTTATAGCCAACAACGTTGTTCGCACATGATACAACATGTTTTAACAGCATGACGAAATAACAACGATGAAAAACAATGTTACGACAATGGTGAACATGGTTGATGTATCAACACGTTCTTCGGTTGTTACAACATGCGTGAACAACGGTTGTTGTTTCATCAAGCTGTAACAACTTGTTGAAACAATGATGAACAATGTTGTTCATTTATCAATGTTGTTCACATATGTCAACAAGTTGTTACAGCATTGTTCAGGCAACAATGCTGTAACAACTTGCGAGATTTTTACGCGTGTAGCCGCCGTGCCACTTCTGTACGTCCTGTTTGACTTTTTCCGATCTCTATATACTTTCACATATCGAGTGGAAGAACTGAAAAGAAGGCATTACCATAAATTTGGGACAAGATGGCGTCGCGCGGGCGCATATAGGCCATTAAACATGACGGCCAAATCGTATAAGGAATAATACAGTAAAATCGTAAATTTTAAAATTTATCCTACTAGGGACATAGACTTGTCGGTTGCGGAGCTCGATTCCTGTTAAGAGTTAAGTAAGGAAACGTTATAACAAAAAATGTTCGCTTACCGAAATACACAGCCGGTTCCCAACATCGATTTATTTACGCTGCTTATTTGACTCATTCTGTTATGTAAGCCATAGTAATCCTGCTAAACATGCGATACAAATCTGCCAAATACACCACTTTCCTTGCGAACGATGCAAAGTGCGGAGCTTGCTATGTATTTAGCAATGTTCGAACTGCTAATATAACTCGTAAATATCTCCGTATCTAACAACATTGCGGTTCCCAAAGCCTTTAAACTTTCTTGGTTTTACAGTATGTTTGAGCAATACACCAAATCGTAGTTTTATTTAGGCCCACATGCAAATTAGTTTCCTTTTCAATTTGGGCCCCTATGCAAATTACATCGTGTCTATTAAAGCATAACGGGAGATAACACAGGCTGGGACTATTTTTTCATGTTTTGAGTTCATTATTTTTAGACACTACGTTTAGGATTATTGTCAAGGATAACTGAGAAGCAAATTTTATCCTTATAGAATACCTAAGCATTAAAAGGTTTCTGAAATCAGAAATGTTATGTTTACTGCGGCTGCTTCAGCCTCATGTTATAAACGAACTACGTTTTATCCCGACTCAGATTATATGCACAGTCGCCGAAACTCCGATTTCGTCTATCAGCAGGAGGCCGTTATGTCTAAACGTGGAGTTGAGCTGCGAGAAGGACAAACGACGAAGCCACGGAGGTCTCTTCTCTATCGAGCAGCCTGCAGCCATGTTTGTTTACTTTGAAAGCAGAGGCGATCTTTGTTCTTAGCAGCCGATGAGCAGCCGTTTGCAACCGTTCGCAAAATATTTACTGTATATTATTATCATGGGAGTAACCACTGGCTATGAACGTGGCCGCAAAATGTCCCAAATTTCTGATAATGGAGTCGGAGTCTAACTTTGCCTCGCCATAAGAAGTTCAGTGATATAAATAATAATTAAGTTGGAATATAAAAAAATATTCTATGGTATCCCGCGAGCTTTATAACAACAAATCATTTGATGGGCATGCAAGATTTAATACTGATGCTATCGGTTTGCTATTCACAACTGTTGAATTTGGTAAATCCGTAAATGCCATCAGTCCTGGCCGGTACAAAAAGCTGTGTGTATTGCAGGCGAATGGTGTTTCGAACCGTTTGTTTTATAGAAATAATATTTTCTCAATCGTAGGACGTTGTCCTTCCATACCAAATTTTCAATTAATTGACTTATCCATCAGGAGAGGACGATTTGCTTTCACACGAAAGTGTTTAACAACCGTGGCAAAGCGAAAAGGTGGTGAAATTTTTGGAACGAATCTGAAATGCTGACATTTCGAGCAAAGCTCTTCACCAGAGTATTTACTTTGATGAAGGACTCCCCTCGAAACGTCAGTATTTTGTTTCAAAACGATTCGGGTCTACCGATCTGGGTCTATCCTAATAATAGGATTTTAATACGGTTCGTACAACCCTTGATAAATGATCAAAGGTTGAAACTCGTTGTTGATATATTACACAATGACAGAAAATACGGCAATATTTTTCAAATTATAACCGAATTTTCATTCAAATCCTTATTCAACTGGCCTGTTTGTTACTGTCAACCTGCACAACCCTAATCTACACAGGGCTGCCTGTGCTTTACAGCGTGCTTTCATCAGTATATTCTTGTATCCCCAATTCCGCGTTTTATCCCCAATTCCACCATTCCGTTTCCGCCATTCCGCTTCCGCGTTTTATCCCTACCCCGCGGGAAATGTTTTCTTTAATACTGAAGAAAACAAGTATCGGCCTGATGTGACAATTTCTGTGGAGTGCCGTTCATCATATAGACTTAAGGGCCGACCATTTGACTTTTGAGGGGGGGGGGGGGGTGATCTGCTTTGGGCATGAATTAAGATAAGATAAGATAAGATAAGATAAGATAAGATAACTTTATTTACCCACGGTAGGTCTTTCAGGAAAATAGGAATTACAAGAATAAACTGTGCTAATTATAAATTAAGGTTACAAAATTATATACTAATTAACTAAGAAAATATATACAAAGAAAATGAAAAAAAAATACCTGCTTTACAAAGACGCCGTGCAATATGAGAATTAGTCACTCTGAAAAGTGTGGGAACTAATTTGGATCTTAAAGTTTGCCAGTGAAGGAGCTTGTCTTAGGTTTGATGGTAAGCCATTCCACAGTACCGCTCCACTGTAACTGAAACTTCTTTTATAGTAGTCAGTACGCGGAAGAGGAACTGCTAGCTTGTTTTCTACATTTCTCAAGTTATAAGACGTAATGTCCGTTCGATTGATAAATCTAGAGCTCAAATATTCTGGTGTTTGAGCGTTCAGAGCTTTGTACATTAAAATTGATTTATCAACTTTACGCTGGTGATCTAATTTGTTCCATTTCAACGAATGGAAAAGTTCGTTTGTACTAGTATCGTAACTTGAGAACGTAATTATACGCGCAGCACGATTTTGGAGTTTTTGAAGTTTTTGAGAAAGGCCTTTGTTACAGTTTCCCCAAACCACATTACAATAGTTAAAATGAGGTTGTACTAATGCATTGTAAACAGTTAGGAGTGTTTCACGAGGAACAAAATACCTAATGCGTTTTATTGCACTAATCCCAGATGCAATTTTCTTAGACATCACATTAACGTGGTTTTCCCAGGTCATATTCTGGTCAATTTTTACACCAAGTGATTTTGATACTGAAACTTGTTTCACAGAATTATTGTCAATAATGATGTTTGGGCTTTCTTGGAGATTAGACAATCTCTGTCTAGAGCCAATTAGTAAAAATTCAGTTTTTGTCATATTTAACGTGAGTTTATTTGCTGCAAGCCAAATATGAAGTTTTTCCAAATCAAAATTAACGCATTCATTTACTTCGTTTATGTCATTACTAGCGTATGTTATGCTCGTATCGTCAGCATACATTCTTGGCTGTGAATAAGTCAGACAATTAGGTAAATCATTTATGTATAGTAAAAACAATAGTGGGCCTAGGATAGTCCCCTGAGGCACTCCACTCCTAACCAAAGTCTTAGACGACTTACAACTATTTACAATGCATGTCTGCGTACGGTCTTTTAAATATGAGTTAAACCAGTTCAGAGTATGACCGGTTATTCCATAAAATTCAAGTTTTGAAAGCAATATGGCGTGGTCTACCGTGTCAAAGGCCTTTTTCAGATCTAGGAATACAACTGCATTAATATTGCCACGATCAATGTTTAACGACCAACTATCAGTCGCCTCCAGTAGCGCAGTTACGGTAGAATGAATTGAACGAAATCCAGATTGATGATTTGATAATAATTTGTTATCGATCAAATATTTATAAACTTGGTCATAAACTATTCGCTCAAATACTTTTGCCACTACTGGAATGATCGATATCGGCCGATAGTTAGTCATGTCACTGCGCTTTCCGGATTTCTTATAAAGTGGAGTAACTCTGGCGTTCTTCCACTCATCAGGAAAAATCCCAGTTATTATTGACTGGTTAAATACACAGGTCAGTGAATCAGAAATTAGGTCGGGGCATTCTCTAAGAAGTTTAGCAGAGATATTATCCAGACCGGTTGCTTTCGACTTACAAAGTTTGGATAACAATGAAAGAACAGATAATCGATCTGTTACTTCCAACGAAAAGCGATTGTCGGTATTGTGCAAGTAATCTTTATAGCAAACATCAACTTCGCTAATGTTTTTAGCAAGTTCTGGTCCGATTTCTGCAAAGTGTTGATTGAACTTCTCAGCAACGTCAGTCGGATTATTTAGTGTTCTACCACCAACATCAATTTCGTTTATCACTGACTTGTTGTCTTTGCGTGACATTACTTCATTAATAGTTTGCCATGTTTTGCGGGAATTGTTTGAATAATGTTCAAAAGCGCTATTATAATAACGACTTTTTGCATTCCTAATTTCAGTATTTACATAATTTCTTGTTTTCTTAAAGTTAGACCAGTCCCGAGAGTCGTTGGATTTTATGGCTTTTATTTTTAAACGGTCTCTGCGATGCATCGATCTTTTTAGTTTGGAGTTAATCCAAGGACTCTTAGACGCACGTGTGCGTCTAGTTCGGACTGGGGCATGCTTATCGCAAACTTCTAAAAACATGGCTTTCCATTTAAGCCACATTTCATTTGGGTTTTCTATATCCCTGAGGTCATTCCAAGGCTGAGCTTGAATATCATTACGAAAATTATTTATATTGAAATTCTTAAAATGTCTGATGCAGACACTTTTAGTTCCTTTTGACTCAAGAGGCAAAGTAAGTTTGCGATAAGCATAAACCAAGCTATGATCACTGATACTAACATGGGACACTCCACTGCACACAATTTTATCTGAACAATTAGTAAATATGAGGTCGATCAGCGAACTACTGGTACAGGTAATCCGCGTTGGTTCATTAATTAACTGTTTAAGATTGTAAATATCAGCAATATTTCGAAGCTCATTACCAATTGTGTCATTGGTTTCAGATAAATAATTACAATTAATATCACCCAGAATAATATGCTCAATATTTTCTGCTGCCATAATATGGCTGCCATAATATGGCTGCCATAATATGGCTGCCATAATATGGCTGCCATATTGCTGAAGAATATTTTTTCCCCAGGAAGCAACTATGTGTGAAATTTTTTTCACCATATTAGTTTCGGCAAGATCTTTTTTTTTTGAGCATTTTAGTTTAGCTTTTATCCACCAATGATACTGACGGATAAATATGCAATTCTTCAGAGCTGTTATTAAATAGGCCCTGTTTATACGTTGTATTTAAATGTGCAAGTCTGGCAGACGAAAGTATTAAATAACGTGTGTCGTAATTTTATACGATGATAGTACATTTTCGCCGAAGCTCGAAATTATACATTGGAATAGTTTTTATGCATTTACTGGAAATTCCATGCATCATATTACAGAATTTTATTTGTGTGAGGCACATGGATAAAACATCTGATCTGGACGCATTTAATTCGTTTTAGACATCGTTCTATATATTAATCGTAAAGGAGAGTAGTTCTGAACAGTGCCATATCCAGAGATTATTTGGGCACTAGGGGGGTCTGGGGGCATGCCCCCCGGAAAATTTGAAATGCCATTTCCTGCATTCTGAGATGCGATTTTTAACATTCTGAGGGGTGATTTTTAAATTCTTATAGGGTTTTGGAAAAAACCCTCAGATTGTAGCCATATTTTTTGGTCGGTTTGGGCGCCCAAACCAGTGTACCGGCGTCTCAAACCCCCTCGATACGGCCCTGCTGAACAACTGCATTGAGCCAAAACAAACTTATTGTAACTACTAAAAAAATATAAGATAAACTTAATAGATAAATTTAAACAAAATAACAGTTATTATAATACAGTTTATCGTTTAAGAGATATTGAGACCATCCTACATGTTTACTTTTTAAAATAATAAACTATTTAACGTTCAACTTTGTTTTTGAAAAGTGATGCAATTTGTTTCTTGCTCAAACTTGATGTAGGATATTTTATTCTCTTTGTGATTCAATGCATGCTTTCCCCCCCGTCCCAAACCACCTTGCAGGATTTTTTTTCTGAAAAAAGTCAAAAGTCAAATGGTCGGCCCCTTCGGTACTATACAATATACTTGTCAAAAATTGCAAATATTTTGTGCTCCTTCCTTGACTTCGTTCAGCGTGAGTCCACGCGTGGGTAATTTTAGCTAAATATATTTTCAAATTTGATTGAACGTCGCGGAAATCGAAGCAGACAGTCTGCGCGGGAGGCACGGGGGCAGAAAAATTCATCTGGGTTCGCAGGCTAGCTGATCAGTGATCAGGCTCAGCAACTTTCTAGCCTGCGAGCCGGCTCTCCTTTGGGGGATTGGGGAGAGGAGGAGAAGGAGAGCCTGCACGCCGCGTAGTACTGTTTTTTGAGTAGTAGCGTTCCAAATTGGGACGCAGCTCACTGATTGGACGAAATGCTGATTGTTGACGTATAACCATATATTAATAGACTGCTGGTTGAAAGATATTTCCATCAGGTAAATATTTTTAATATCTTTGATCATTTATCAAGGCGTATTAAAATTATATAATTAGGATAGACCCAGATCGATAGACTCGAATCGTTTTGAAACGAAATACTGACGTTTCGAGGGGAGTCCTTGCTCGAAATGTCAGCGTTTCAGATTCGTTCCAAAAATTTCACCACCTTTTCCCTTTGCCATGCACAGTTGTTAAACACTTTAGTGTGAAAGCAAATCGTCCTCTCATGGATAAGTCAATTAATTGAAAATTTGGTATCAAAAGACAACTTCCCACGATTGAGAAAATATTATCTATAAAACAAACGATAAGGTTCGAAACACCATTCGCCTGCAATACACACAGCTTTTTGTACCGGCCTGTAGCTCTTGGGATACGATTATTTATATGACTGAAGTTCCTATGGCCAGGCAAAGTTAAAATCTGAAAGACTCCGGCTCCTTCTTTTCAGTTCTTCCACTCGATATGTGAAAATATATAGAGATAGGAAAAAGTCAGACGGGACGTACCGAAGTAACCTGCGATCAGGCCAGTTGTAAACTATGGCCTGATACAAATGTCGTTAAAAGTTCGTGCAGTACTTCCAGATTTTGGAAGTAGTCCTGATTGGCTATTGCAACAAAGGACTCGATTTGATAAGGTTTAACTCTTTCCCGTCTTCTCCGAAAACCAGTCACAGCAGGTGGTCTTGGCAATTTGTGAATTAACATGGCATAATAACACAAAAATAATACCACAATATATCATTTGAATCGTTTTTACCTCTACTATTCAAATTTTGGGTTTTCGGGTCTTGTCAGACAACCCATTTTGCAAATTATGCTAATTACTATTATTAAAAATATTATTATAATCCAACAAAATGTTAAATATTTAACGAGAAATGACTTTACACCAAACTTTGGATCATGTAAAATGAAAAGCAGCATTTCACAAATTCAAATTGAAAAAATTAAAGCAATACAATAAAAAGCAAATATTATATTGATTTTTTATGATTTTCCATTGAGACCCCCATTGTGACCCCCCATGGTGCGGCCGCGAGCGATCATATAACTTATTTTGAAATTTACAAATTAAAACAGAATTATACAAGAACATACGACCATAATACATCATTAAGATATTTTTTAAGTCAGCTATTCAGATTTCAGGTTATTTTGCGTGATATTTACTCCTGTTTGCGATTACAACGCCGACAACTCGCCGACAACTCTCGGCAAATTTTGTTCCATAATTACCTGATCGGCCGAGATGGTTTTCGTCAAATTTTACCAAATTATTGCTAATCTACGAAATAACTACAACAAACAAATGCTTATACTTACTTTCGGAGTTGTTAGAGCCTAAATTTTCGTTGGTTTCGCTTATATATTGGCAAATAAAAGCCATTTTGTTCTTATCCATACGCCATGATTCTCACGGGATTTTAACCTCGATTTTAACATCCGGGAATTCAGGTCAGCTCGGGTAATACTTCATGGCATATCGTTATAAAGGTTTCATTTTAAAAAGGGATCATTCAGGATCATTTTAAGCCCATGGGGGGTAATTTTGGTCAAAACCTCGCAGGTTCACAACAAATCAAAATGATCCGTTACCAGTAGCGGAAATTCATACGCCCGGACGAGAAAGAGTTTTAATCAAGGGAGCACGCCAGACTGACCTGTGTGTTTCTTCTTCTTTGTTCGGAGTTCATTTATATTCAGCCATTTTGAATAATGCGGTATATATCATTAGCGTATCGCAGACCGCATCATTCAAAATGGCTGAATATATTAAATGAAGGAACTCCGAACAAAGAAGAAGAAACACAGGTCAGTCTGGCGTGCTCCCTTGGTTTAATTGGCTAGCGCGCAACATCAACGGAAATTAAGTAACTAATTCGAAAATCGAAAGTTCTTCGTGAGAATTGCCGAGAAGCCGCTCAGGCTCCGACTAGAAAGTTTGTGTTTTCTCAAATTTACCGTTAGCGTTTTGGCCATTTTCATGGACAAGAGCGATTAAAGAAGCTGAAGAAGGAACCTCCGCGTTTTGCCCGTAATACCATGCGTGAAGGAAGAGCAAGAACTGTGCAATGTGTATTGAAAGCCAGCCTAGCTGTCAAAACAAAACACTGCTGCTGTCTTGTCGTCTGACTACGGGAAGAAACAATTGCTCTTGAAAGTTCATTCTGATCGGAAAAGCGAACGCAGTGTCCGTAATTTATAGTCTACTGGAACTTATACGCAACAAGTACTGTACGTATAATGCATCTGATCAGTCAATTCCAGCTGCGACCAAAAAATGAAAATTTACCAATGCCGGGGGTTGTCCCAGGGGGGGGGGGATAGTCGCAGCTGGAATTGACTGATGCATAAAGTCTGAATACAAACCATGTCAAGGCCGCTTTGCAGCCTTTCTTGACTGAATGAATGAATCTGAACCTCGATCTGAACTGAAACGCGTGAGACAAATTATTATCTCGTCGCCAAGCTAAAGCAGTCGTTGAAATGGGGTGAAACACAAAACTTTTGGTGAAAACATTTAAAATGTTGTGGCTATTCGGAAAATCGGATTTGCCGTTGTGCATTTAATTAAAATATCTGGGAATATATTTGAGAATTGTTGTAATCAAATATTAAAATACTTGGTTTCCCGAATCCCGATCGTATAAATAATTTCGAATGCCCTAATTGCAAATTGCTGGTTCATTGTAGTATACAGTACTAGATTTTACTTCGGCATTGCCACTTCGAAAGAGTACTTGAAAACTGAATAAACGTATGTTTGAAGATGTTTATGCACAAACAATGAATTTTTTGAGGTTCGATTTGCTTAGACGTTATTAATTTGTTCGGTGAAGCTTTTTATAGACACACGCAATACAAAACAGGAGGTGATTTTTATTGGCTATGGCGCGTCACATGAACAGGGGGCGGAAGAGAAGAATCAATGATTTGTATCAGGCCATAGTTTACAACTGGCCTGATCGCAGGATAGTACCGAAGTGGCACGGCGGCTATACGGCATATCATTATCTTGTCATTTGTGGAACAAGATGACTAGTAATTTCAGAACTACCCATCGTTGAAATATATTGTGTACGTATGTTGTTATATGTTGAATGAGCTTTCATTTGATGTAGAGTTCAAGATTCTGCGTTTTATAAAACTTGTTATACTGTCCAAAATGTGCGAACCACTGTTCCAAATAATATTTATTAGCGTATTTGTCTGGCGAGGAAGTAAAACCGTTTTCTTTGTTTACATTGCGTGTCTGGTTTCTGATTGGTCGCTTTTGACAACCGTTTAGAAGGGGCGGCACTCAAATTTGATAGCTATGCGTGCAGGCTCTATATTTCACCTCCCGCCCTATCCAAGAGCCGGCTCGCAGGCTAGCAACTTTCAAGAGAGACTGGATGTTCACGTGAAAGCGAAAGTATATTCTCTAGCAAAGTATAACATCGCTTCGACTTATGTAAAGGTATAGTAAAGTTAAACATGTCAGTTATTAATTTAAATATAGTCTTTCTGATTCTCGAATTTGAAAGGTAGTGAAGTAGTACTGCTAAACCGCATGTTTAGTAATATTATAATTTATAAACACGAAAGGTTCATACGAATTTCGATTTGAATTGAAACAATCAATTCCTATCATAATACAAAACGAAAGTCGAATGAAGCGGTCCTACTAATCACTGCCCGAGACTGCCCGGGAATATAAAATGACTGCCCGAGACCTACTAACTCGTTCCTTTATCCAGTAATTAAATATTTTTTATAGATAATGTTGTTAACCATATGTTTATAAAGAGAAACAAGATGGCAAGGCTGTCAACAGACTAGTAGTCTACTGTTGAGTTCAGATTTTCTTTGCTCTCTAATTTTTCGATTTGATTTTAGTTAAATATATAAGTATTAAACACGAGTGTTACGCGTCTGTAAATATTTTCATGATTAATCTAACACTACTAAAGTCAACACAAAGTTGACTCGAGTTTGAAATAAACCTCGGTTTTCGGGTTTGGCATACTCTGAAAAAGGCACTATTTCAGCACGGGTTTTTCTCCGAAACACTGTTTCAAACTGTTTCAAAATTAGAAAATCAAATACTTTAATCATTGCCGACTGCGATTAACATTTCAATGGCGCTGTGGGAGACATTTCAGACTCGAGCTTCGCTCTTGGGCTATAAATCGAAGGGGGAAAATCTCGTATTTATTCACCTTATATAAAAATACATATATACATTGCATGTATACAGTATTTAGTATAAGTATACAGTATTTCGAAACATCAGTATTTCGTTCCTCGAATACGGCAAATCACAAACGGAAGCTTTCAGTCGCAACATACAAATTGTCCTAACTTCTGATGGCTAACTGCTGATTTCGAACTGCAGTTTGCGGTGTGCCGTAAATGTGGATCTATTCTTTATTATATAAGGCCTCTAATATAGATGTATACCGTCTCTGGGAGTAATATACCGTCTCGGGCGGTCATTTTTTTACTCCCGGGCAGTCTCGGGCAGTCCCGGGCAGTCTCGGGCAGTAATTAGTAGGACCCGAATGAAGTATTTTTGAATTAATGCAGAATCGGCATTATAATTATAACAAAGGTTCGTTAGAAGTGATTTCTTCACCCACCATGCACGTGCTTTCACTTCAATTATTAATCATGGTCATGAGATCAAATGGAATGCAATGAAATGGAAAAAATATATTTTACAATCAGCAGTGCTGATGGGACCATGAATGACCATGACTGTTCTGAGTCAAGGCTGAAAGTTGTTTTGTAGACTTTATTTTGCTAGAGGTTCTCAGAAGATTTCTCACTTGACGAGTAAAACCGTCTGGCGTTTTATATAGGAGTCAAATTGGGTTTATTATGTATCTCGTTATGTATACATGTTTAAATAATTTAGGGAGCTAGACATCTGAGGTCTCGGCAGGCGCAGTGGTGTCTGGCCGTGTAGAAAAAGGTTATACATATTGGTCAGTTATTATAAAACTTATTCACCAGAAGAGAAAAATTTAGAGTTTCTTTAATATTGCTACAAGATAATTATTTACTTATATAATTAAGTTGTGTAATATAAGTAAGCACATGCACAATCTCAGCAACCTAGTGAGCTAGCCTGGGTACCTTAGCCTGCATTGCAGCCTGACATTACTTTCAACCCATAAAAAGTGGGTCTGCGAATCAGCGCACAAAAACATATTCTCACCCCCATTGAGTTGCAAGGATTTCTGTACTCAACTCTGATTGGCTTTCACGCATTTAATATTGTATCTGCCTCCTGTTTAATCCTGGTTAGGAATTATTTTCATTCAAAAGCAACAATAGCGGATGACTACTGTTTTGCATATTGAAAATGCTATGCCTGATGAAGGTGATATTAGAATTCAAGAACAAACTGATCAAGGAAACCAGCAAGAATCTTGGCCCTAGTGCAAACGAGAAGTCACTGGGTCGCATAAGTCATTCATTGGGAGTTACAACGGCTGACCTAATGGCAGTTTTTGACACCAACTTGGCTATATCTTCAAAAGATCTGGAAAACACTTTAAGAAATCAAGCAAGGGAGACTTGTCAAAAGTTGTGAAAGAATTGGTTGATCAGAAGGTTTTTTATCATATGCCTGGCTGGAAATACTCTTTCTACAGAAAGATCAAGCCAAGCATTTTAAATGGATTTAATTTGCATAAATTGTACAAGTGGATATTAGGTGCTACTCTGAGTGTCTATCCATACTCATACTGTACAGGATAAGTAGAAAAAAACACACTATTTGACCATGGCTGGGAATCGAACCCACAAGCTTTGTTTTACTAGACTGGTGCTTTACCAACTGATCTACTGTACAATGGGTAAAAAATATAGGAGTTAAGGAGTATTAGATTGAGGACATAATTTCCTCACTATTGAAGGAACAAGAACTCAGTTGGAAGAGTGTCAGCTAGTCAACTGAAGATCACTGGTTGAACTCTCAGCCGTGGTCAAGTAAGGTTTTTCTATACTTTCCCAGTATGGAACACACCTACGGTACCGGTAATATCATTAATGTTAACTTAGCTTGTTCATTTGCAGCTGGTTTGTGGCTTACAATACATTCACAGTATTCACTTTCTTGTTTCTTACCAATGAAATAAAATAGAATAATAATTAGCTAAATAGAATTGAATTTTATTTAATTCTTTGAAAGTTTTCATGGTGATAATGTAATATAAATAAGTTTTGTGGAAACACCATGTAAAATATTTCTCTGCTAATTAGCTTTTAGCTTGTTGACTCATTGCTCTGATGAAGGCCTGAGTCTGCTTAGCAAAGAAATATTCTACGTTCCACAAAACTTATTTATAATTATTATAATTATGTATTATCTATAATTTGAATTTGAGTTTAATAAAAATAGACTTTGCAACCAATAAAGGTTGAAATACATTACATACATTACATGTAAATTAAAAATTACAAGGCTGGTTTGATTAAAAATAGGATATGTACAATGAGATTACAACTAAGAAAATAGTATACTGTATTTACAAATTGATGACACATAATACTGTGTAATTGAATGTTTGTTTTATAGTTCTGTAGTTACGGACATGAAAAAAATTCTCAATTCTGATTGGCTGAGAGCAGTGCAGATTTGAGGAAATACAGTGCAATTTTTTTAATTTGCATAAAAATCCTTTCCTCTTCCTGTTAATTATTTTTTTATGTATGTTATTTGCACAAAGCATTTTGATTGGAAAGATTTTTTTCATGTTAAATTTTTTGATGTATATTATTAATAAGTAATAGCATGATTTCTCATGCAATCTTAAAAGACACTCACTCGTGAATTTTTTAAAGACCTCAAATAGCACTCATTCTTTGGACTCATGCAATGTTGATAGTCTTTCAAAAACTCACTTGTGCATGTTTTTTTCCAAATTGCACTCGAACCCATGCTATTACCTATAAAAATAATTTTGTACAATCACTTATGTGCTTCAAAAATATGAAAGATCTTAGTGCTGTAATCTACATGTAATTTATTATACTTTCTTTTCAAAATCACATGTAAACATGTAATCAGATACAATATAAAATGACATGAGTTATGTAAAGCAAATCGAATCATGTAATTATACATCTGAAGGATGAAAAATAGTAATTCAAAATAATTATTACAGCAATTAAAATATGCACTACTGTATGTCTTTTCAAATGCTGCTGTTAAAGTCCATAGGTTCATCTGTGCTCTCAGCAAAAGAGGAAACACATTCAAGTTCTTGGCTGTGGATTACAGATGACAATGTTGAGTCATCTCGCACATCACCCCACTTTGAACTTGCTAAAGTGTTGTCAAGGCATTCGTCGTCGTCATCGATACCCCCCCAATTCACGACATCTATGTCTTTGAAAACACTGAACAATATTTTCAATATTTCAATGGCATACATATATATGTCTCCAAATTTCAACCTCTCAGACTATGTCATTGACAGAGAAAAGCTTGTTGCATTTCTTGAGCACTTGATTAATATGAAAAGTATTAAATTCAAGCAAATTATTTGGACAAGAAACCATTGTCTGTGTACAGGCTTGATTTATAATTCTATGTTGAAATTTCACCAGTTCAGCATGTAATTGTTTCTTTTGTTCATTTAAAACGGGCCTTTGATTACATGTAGCAGGAGTCGTATCGTTAGGTATCTCGAGAACCCTATCACTCTCTTCACAGGGATTCCACACTGCACACTCATCTCTTTGGAACATACACTTTGCAGCACAAATGTCACAACATGTGTGCGATTCTTCATTTCGCTGTTCTTACTGATGGCCAAAATTATCCATCAACAACTTCCAGTGACATTCCTCAGCCTGCACATAGGTACATCTTCACTTCTTTCTCACAACGGGCCAACAGTAAACCATTGTAGAGAAGGAAACACGAACTAAGGTTCTCCATCTCTACCAGCATGGCCACATTCTTGCACATAGGATTCCAAATTCTTTGAAGGGTCAAAATGTACCTCTCTCTTTACTCTTTTACAATCCACGCCCTTGCCAAAGGCGATTGTGCAGACAAGTATCCATAGATGCCCATTTTTATCAGCCAAATTTCTTGTGATATGCTCTTTTGCCAGGGGAGGTGTTCCTGCATGATACATATCTACCAGTCTGTTTTGTGGCAAACAATCACCAATGAACAGGTGCTTGCTTGAAAACACCTAAAAAATACGGTAAATGACTGCACATTGTTTCCGAGTTTGTCAGTAAATCAATGTTCAAGGACATTTTGCACCATGTTTTTTAACATCTTCAATTAGGGACATAAATGCCACTTCCAAGTGGTCATTCTTCTCTAAATATTGAACACTGTACTGTTTTGTGGGAATAAGGATCGCAATTCCCCCAGGCAACATAAACGGACCTTCTGTGGTTCTAGAAAGAAATTAAACTATGTTGAAAGAAATTAAACTTGTTGGACAAGAGCATAATGTCAGTACAAGTATCCTTTCCAAAAACATATATTGATAATTAATCTACCTGTATTAAATGTCTTGAAAATTACTAAACCAACACCAACATATATATTTTGGAAAAGATAAGTTAGTTTACTTTACTGTTTGAATATGAATAATATGAAAAGAGTGAGTGATTGTATAAAGAAGGACCTTGGTTCAATCGAAGGGATTTCGTTCAAAACATTGCACAGTTGCTCGTCAAACTTTCAACACATGTTCTAACTACAAATAAACAAAACTTACCACTGAAGTATACAATGAGCCTCGTCAATAGCCACTCCAATAAGCATTTTTTTAACGCCGTGGTTATAGGTCCGACACCGGACCTTGTTGTTCTCCGGCTATGGATCGTTTTCACTCACGTGATCGGTGACCCCATGGGGGGTGGTGAAACAATACGAAATATTTGAATAAGAAAGAGCTAATTCCCATACCGTACACCAATATGGCCGCCATTTCATTGTTTTGGTACACCAATATGGCCGCCGTGACGTCAGGTGAAAACGATCTATAGGTCCGACTGACAGAAGGCGTGCGCAATGCAGTTTATTTCGACTTTGCCTGTTTGATCTTTTTCAACGCGTAAAAATCTCGCAAGTTGTTACAGCATTGTTGCCTGAACAATGCTGTCACAACTTGTTGACATATGTGAACAACATTGATAAATGAACAACATTGTTCATCATTGTTTCAACTCGAGCGCTTTACGATTGCCCACGCGCCTGCGAATAGAGGCCTCTGCGGAGGAGAGAGTTGTTTCAACAAGTTGTTACAGCTTGATGAAACAACAACCGTTGTTCACGCATGTTGGAACAACCGAAGAACGTGTTGATACATCAACCATGTTCACCATTGTTGTAACATTGTTGTTCATCGTTGTTATTTCGTCATGCTGTTACAACATGTTGTATCATGTGCGAACAACGTTGTTGGCTATAAAAATGTGCTGTTGGAACAACTTGTTCATGACTGTTGATTTATCCGTGAACAAGTTGTTCGAACCATAAGTGAACAACTTGTTGACAACTTGTTCACGGCGAGCAGCACAACATTGTTCACGCCTGTTGACAACTGTGAACAAGTTGTGCGTTTTTACGCGTGTAGTACAAGGTCCGACATTGTTTGGTCTTTGGTTTGAAAGGTCCGTGGAACAGAACACATGGATATTTACCAATAAAACTGAACTCGTGTGGCACACTGGCTCGGCTTCGTCGCACAGAATATGTATTTATACCGACGTTTCTCGTCCGTATTAAAGACTTTCTCCTAATTTACGGTACATTTACGGTATTCGACAGATAAAAAAAAGAAACGTAGATACTCGTTCATTCATTCAAGGAACCTAAACTAAAACCAGTTCTTTATCGGATCCTCCCGTGCTGTATCAGCTTCAGCGTTTGAGATTCGATTAAGACAGAATAATGTCGGACCTTGTACTAGTTGTTGAAAAGACACGAGAGGCAAAGTCGAAATAAACTGTATTGCGCACGCGTTCTGTCAATGTCGGTCCTATAGCAGGAGAACAACAAGGTCCGGTGTCGGGCCAAAAACCACGGCGTTTTTTTTAAAGTATTCACACTGGAAAATATCCCTCCATGTTGACATAGACAACAGGCATTCTGGTGAGCCAAATGACAATATAATTGCCATTCAATACTTGTTGGACAATTTCGGCGTCTTCATCATCCGTAATTGCTATGGCAGGTCATTCATCAATAATCGCAAAGGAGAAATAACGACAATTACACTCGAACCTCGAGGCCTTTTGTGGAGCACATCAGCAACTTATTGGAAGGCACTGGTAAATTAAGGACTTTCCGAAACCAGTTGGTAAATTAACGAAGATATTTTTATTCTCAAAGAACATCGTTATTGCTTCCTCTTGTTCTTTTAAAAGACTTGGTATTTGAAATTGGGCTTTACAAGCATCAAAAGCCATTTGTCAGTTCCTCTCCGAAAGACGCCATTGTTGCTTTCGAATGAAAATAATTCCTAAGGGGCCGACCATTTGACTTTTGAGGGGGGTGGGGGGTGATCTTGTTTGGGCATGAATTTTTTTTCGGTACCCATATTGCTGAAGAATATTTTTTTCCGGGGCATGCGCCCCCGGAAAATTTTGAAATTTAGAGTCTCGGAAATGCCATTTCCTGCATTCTGATATGCGATTTTTAACATTCTGAGTAGTGATTTTTAAATTTTTGTAGGGTTTTGGAAAAAAAACTCAGATTGTAGTACATAGTTTATATTTTTGGGGCACCTCGGTTTGGGCACCCAAACCGGTGTACCGGCGTCTCAAATCCCCTCTTAATCTTAATCCCCAATTTAATAGATAAATTTAAACAAAATAACAGTTATTGTAATACAGTTTATCGTTTAAAAGATGAATGTATTGAGACCATCCTACATGTTTACTTTCTTAAAAAATAAACTATTAACGTTCAACTTTGTTTTTGAAAAGTGATGCAATTTTTTTCTTGCTCAAACTTGATGTAGGATATTTTTTTCTCTTTGTGATTCAATGCATGCTTTTTTCCCTGTCCCATACCACCTTGCAGGATTTTTTTCTGAAATCACCCCCCCCCCCCCCCCTCCTCCTCTCCTCAAAAGTCAAATGGTCGGCCCCTAACCAGAATTAAAGGCATTAAGCCAATCAGGAGGCGGATACGATACATTATTAAATGCGTGAAAGCCAATCAGAGTTGAGTACAGAAATCCTTGCAACTCAACGGGGGCGAGAACACGTTTTTGTGCGCTGATTCGCAGACCCACTTGTTTTCGCAAATTACTCGCCTCCTAGAGTATGTATCTACGAAAGTCACTGATTTAAAACACAAAAATAAAACGATACTTTATTAAATCACATTCTCTACTCGCTATCACTGGATGTCTCGTCTCGCTAAAAACAATGAACGCATGCATAACATGTCAGTCACCCTGCTCTCTTCCCATTGGCTACCGCGCGCGTTTGGTGAGCAGGCTTATTTCCGGTCACGCAATCTACTGTTCATTCCTATGACATAATTTCCAACACTCTCCCCCATATACACTCCCAAAGGGATGTATATAATCTGACTGGTTTAAACGCTAATTTTGCTAAAAACTAAAAATTATTACACGTCAACGTAAAGTTATAAGTTAAATGTAACTGTTTGTCTAGCTCAGGATGTTCAACTATTCAGTCATTCATCATCCTTGTCCGCGATTTCTTCTATGCGCAATCGTGCTGCAGCGGCTGCATCTCTTCTTGGTCGCGGCGTAAAAACTGGAGCTTCTGGGTTCAGCTGCTGTGTTTCCTCGGGAATGGCATCGCAGTTCAGCTCCATGGGAAACAAATGCTGCACTGGCCTTTCGAGTGTTCCATTAGCAGTCTTCAGACGCACTGCTCGTATGATGCCATCTTTGCCAGGATAGGTTTGTTCGACAATAGCTAAAGGCCATTTCCCCCGGTTCTTGTTATCGGACTGTACGATCACAACATCCCCTTGCTTAGGCTTATACTTTCTTTCTTTGTGGACCAAATTGTGTCGTTCCCGTAGGGCTGTATTCTCTTTTCCAACGACGCCAGAGACTGTCCTTACACGCCTTTAGGTACTTGGCCCGTTTACGTAGGTTCCTTTCTTCAATTCTCCAAGCTTCATTCTCTGGCAGGTGGTTTGATCGCTGATACAGGAACGTCGCTGGGGTAAGAGTTGACAGCTCCACGTCATTTTCTAAGTAGCTCAACGGTCGACGGTTTATCTGAATTTCAACATCAAGCAATACTTCGCTGAGTTCGTCCCACGTTAGAGATCCTCCCCCAATCACCTTGAACATTGCTGACTTTACCACAGCTATCAACCGTTCAAACTGACCGCCCCACCAAGGGGCGCGGCTCAGATTGAATTTCCACGTTATTTCATGTTTTTCCACAAGACCACGGAGCCGTTCGTCTTTGCGCAGATTCTCTAACCACTTGCTTGCTTTGACAAAGGTCCCCCCATTGTCGGAATAAATAACTCGCGGTCGACCACGACGGGCAATGAATTTCTTCAGACACACGATGAAGGTTGTTGTCTCGAGGTTACGCAATAACTCTAGATGAACAGCCCTGCACAAACTACAAGCGAAAATCGCCAAGTAAGCTTTTCCTTGTGCTTTGGATGACCTTTTATATCTGATCGGCCCAGCGAAATCGATACCTATCACTTCAAAGGCAGTTCCTGGTTTGGTTCTGTCTTCTGGTAGAAATCCTGGAATTGGTGGTGTCACTGCTTTGATGATGAATCTTTTGCATCCTTTGCATTCACTACGTATCGCCTTCGCCAGACTTCGAAGTCGTGGAATCCAATACCGTTCTCGTATTGCCGCCATGGTGAGGCCAACTCCCCCATGGAGTGTATCGCAGTGCAGGCGTTGAACTAGCTTCTTCGTGAATTCATCTTTGTCTGGCAGGTAGATAGGGTGACTCCCCTGTATTCTCCCTCTGCATACTGCTATTCCTCGTTCGTTTGGTTGGAGACCGAGACTTGCGCTGGTTTGTTGATAGTGAGGTTCTGAGCTATCCCGAAGTTGGACACGTTTAATCCACCATTCCCTCGCTGCTTCAACTTCTTCGGTAGATAAGGGCCCATGTTTCCTCTCTTCCCGTCTGCTGTTGTAGATGAACCGGTTTATCCATGCACATGTTCGAAGTGTGCGTCGAAGGTCGTTGCGCTCGAGAAGTTCGTCGAATGGATCTCTACCAATTTCTCTATTCTGAAATATTTCTGGAACTGGGTCGGATTTTGCCACGCAAATCACTTCACGTATTAACTTGGCTTCGGCTTCAGCCGCAGGAGTTTTCTGTGTCACTGGATTATCTGGCCATTTGGAGGAATCCTGAAGCCATTCTGGTCCTGACCACCAGAGTGCTGAAGATGTGACAGACCCACCTCTGCTAGCGATGTCAGCTGGGTTATCTTTAGTAGGTACATGCCGCCAGTGAATTTCTGGGTGTGCCTTTATCTTCGCTACGCGATTTGCAACAAATTGTTTGTAGACACCATTTCCACAAATCCAGTGCAGCGCCACTGCGCTGTCTAACCATGCGTAAATAGATGGCTTAGGCATCTTCGGAAGAGCACCACTCACGTTCACGACGAGATTCGTGGCCATGTGGGCAGAAACCAATTCTAACCGTGGAACTGTTAAACTTTGCTTAGCCAATCGGCTCTTGGCTGCCACCAGCTGGTGGGTTGTTCCCGACGGTTGCCTGACGACAGCGTAGACTGCTGCCCCGACACCCTGGGTGGATGCGTCCCCGAATGCATGCAGTTCAATCTCTTCTACTTCTTGGTATGCAACAATAGATCTTGGTACTTGTTCTTCAGATGGCAAAGAACGCTCCCACTTTTTCCACCGTTGCAAGTGTTTCTCATCAAGGTTGGCATCCCATGGCGTCTTTGCGTCACAGACGTCTCGAAATATGAGCTTGCCTTCCAAGGCCAATGGTGATACTAACCCAAGAGGATCGTAGATTTTCGACAGTGTACTCAGTATGCCGCGCTTTGTCGTTGGTGTGCTGACTACAGGAAAAGTCATTGCCAATGTATCTCTGTGTTTGTTCCACTTGAGACCAAGTAACTTCGATTCTTTCGGTTTTACCATGAGTTGTTGCTTGGCATAGGACTGATCCTCTTGAACTTCTGGTAATTCTTCAGCTTCCAACTGTGGAATGTTCGAATTCCACTTATGCAGTTCGAATGTTGCGTCTCCCAATATCTCTTGAGCTGCTGCCTTGCACATCTGTCCCTGCTGCACAGTATAACCACCAGAAAGTAAATCGTCAACATACATACTTCGACGCAGTTTCTCGACTTCTTCGGGACACCTTTCCGACCATGTGTCTAAATGGCTCTCGATGACTCCTTGGAGGAGGTACGGTGATGAAGTCAGACCGAACAATGCTCTTGTGAAACGCAGAATTTCTACAGGTGATTGTTCGCTCTTGCGCCAATGAAACCGTAAGGCATCTCTTTCACTTTCTCGTATGCGGACTTGAAGAAATGCTTGTTGTATGTCACCTGAAACCATCACGGGATAAGCTCTCTGCTGTATCAACACGTCCCAAAGTTTATTTTGCAATGCAGGCCCAGCGTAGAGACATTCGTTCAAGGACGGGGCATTAGGGTTTGCCCTTGCTGAGGCATCGTAAACAACTCTTAACTTTGTGGACTCTGACGACTCTTTAATCACAGCCTTATGCGGAAGGTAGAACTCTTTGTCTGTTGATACTGCTGGTGCTTTCTCTACAATTCCCTCTTGGATTTGATTGCGGATCACGGCGTCATACTCTTCTGAGTACCCATCTCGCTGTAGTTTTCTCGTTAACCCACTCAGGCGGCGCAAACTTCCGGTTTCATTTGAAGGAAGATGTGGATGATTGCTTCGCCAGGGCAGTCCTGTCTCGTACCATCCTTCCTGCGAACGTTGTAATTGCTCTTTGAATTCCGCGTGTACTATCTGTTGATCGTGTTCGGATGAATCTTCGAGGCCAAGGACATCAAGGCGACAAAGTTCCTCATAATTCGCTTGAGTTGTCTGAGTCAACAGAATAGTGTTCCTATCAAACTCTTTGCCAGGCGACATAATGAACCATCCCATTCTTGTATATTCAGCAATGGGTTCACCAACTTTCCCGATTAATGGCTTCTTGTCAGTCTTGATCTTGGTGTAGTCCCCCACACTGAGGATCACATGAATTGGAAGTTGTGCTTTGGTGTCCTTGTCAGCCACGTTGGCTTGTTCCAGATGAGGATATTTTGCTTTCATCTCTTCATAACAAGGATTTTCAATGGACAGGAGTTCGCTTTTATTCACCTTGGTCAATTTCATGTTCATCTGAAATGTGCCATCAGTCGATTCTACCATGGTGTCATAGGTCTCCGACTTAGTAACATAGGACCCCATCAGCATCTCCACCCTCTTGGTAGCGACCTCGCATGGTTTCTTGTGTAACATACCGGCAACTTTTGCTGAGACATATGAACTGCCAGCACCTGTATCGATAAGTGCTCGTGTGGTTATGCCATCAACTTTCAATAGTACTACAGGAAAAACTCCTTCTCCACAGTTTGTCATTTTTACTGTCCGATCTTGTCCATCAGGTGGTTTGTCGCATATCGACGTGTGGTGCCTTCTCTCACAAAGCTGGCATGAGGTTTTGCTTTGGCACTGGGCTGCACGATGACTTCCAATAGCGCAATTAAAACATAATCTCTTCTTCGACAAGATTTCCCTGCGGTCGGATACAGCGGTAACTTCGGTACACTCTATAGCTTTATGGTCGACACTGTCACAGTAAACGCACCCACGGGGTTTTTTATCCTCCCGGCGAGTGTCCCCCCGGCGAGTGTGGTACACTTTCGACTGGCGTTCTCGGCGCTGTTCATTTTCACGATCTGATCGCGAACTAAATGCTTCAACTGGATTTCTTCGTATCCAAAGGTGTAGTGCTTCTGCAAGTTGCGACAAATCCCATTTCTCCCAGTCGTTATCTGATCTCACTAGATCACCACGTATCGCTGGCAACTTGTCCAGAGTCATCGCAGTAAGACCTTTCACTTCGCCTAATTTCTTGAGTGTCTGAAGCGATTGAACGCAATATGTCAGTTTCTCGCTGAACTCTCTTATCTTCTTTGGGTTTGCTGATGAGATATGCGGTAGGTCGAGGATTTCCTTTCCATACGCTTTCACTATCTCCGATTCTTTTCCGTATTTCTCAGTTAATATAGCCTTCGCTCGGTTATATCCTTCTGGCGTAAACGGAAGTGCTTCAACTTCTCGTCTTACTTTGTTGTCAAGGAGCTCTTTAAGGTAGGAGAATTTCGCGACACTTGCTAAACTTGATTTCTCCACGGACTCTTCGAATTGTCCCCAGAACCGTGTCCAGTCCATGTAAGAACCATTAAATTTTGAAATCGTTAGCTTTGGTAGTTTAGCTCGAACTTCTTTCCCCGATTCTGACGTCTGTTTCTCGGTTAGTTTCACTTTCGCTTCGTATTCTGTCTGGAGTTTTATTTTCGTCTCGTGAAGTTCAAGCTCAAAATTCCTCTGTTGCTCACGGCCAATTCTCTCCTTCTCTTGTCTGCAGTCGTCCTGCCATCTCTCCAAGCGTTTAACTTCGTCGTCTGCCTTGTTTAATTTACTTTCTATCTGCGCGTTCCAGTTGTCGATTTCATCTTCTTCCTCGTCGTTTATAATCTTAAATGTCTCCACAGCTCTTCGCGAATGTTCCACCTCTGTCGATAATGCTTTCAGCGCTTCCATTTGCCGTTGTATAGCGATATCCTTGTTTGAATCCAACACGGCGTTGGTTCTTCCACAAGTAATAAGTAGCTGTTTCAATTTCGTCTCCAAAACAGCGTTTGCTTTCACGTTGTCGTCCGTCATTTTCAAGCCACGGATTCGTATTAATTCAGGACAATTTAGAAATAACCTGATCCCGTCGGAGGTGCCACGTTTCGCAAATTACTCGCCTCCTAGAGTATGTATCTACGAAAGTCACTGATTTAAAACACAAAAATAAAACGATACTTTATTAAATCACATTCTCTACTCGCTATCACTGGATGTCTCGTCTCGCTAAAAACAATGAACGCATGCATAACATGTCAATCACCCTGCTCTCTTCCCATTGGCTACCGCGCGCGTTTGGTGAGCAGGCTTATTTCCGGTCACGCAATCTACTGTTCATTCCTATGACATAATTTCCAACATTGTTACGGGTTGAAAGTAAAGTCGCGCTGCGACGCAGGCTACGGTACCTGGGCTGGCTTGCCTCCATATAAACACCCCCTACATAAGCGCCCCCACTCAAATTACCACCCCTGGTGAACTATTATGTGCCCCTTACATGAAGTAGTCCCAGTAGTCAATCTTTGAACTGTAACCACTACATTATCGGTTAGCAGCCTCAGGTGGCATTCATTGGAAATGTTACTTTACTTATACAGACAGTCGAACCTCTATTAAGCGGCCACCTTCGGGGAATGGCTTTGTGGCCGCTTAATAGAGTGACGCCAACAATGGGCCTTGGGTGTGATCAAATGTCCTTTTATTCAATTCTAAAATACTGATAACAGTAACAAGTAGACTTTGAAAAAACCAACAAGTAGTTAACAAAACAGTTTTCAAAAACCGAAAAAATAATAAAATGCATCACGTTCCATGCATGTATACTGACACCTAGCAAGTTATGTTGGCTTAAAATAGTGATCGATCACTGTGCATCTGTACTGCGGTGCACTGAGTTTCAAAGTGCAAAGCAAGTCATTTGTCTTTGAAATTGATAGAGCTAACTCCTCATATCCATGATACTGTGTGAAATTCCGCAGAATTTCAAAATGCCAAATCCCTGCACTAGGAGGGATTTAACGCAAAGTAAGAGTAGTGTATCTCTGCACCGGACATGCAGATATATTTATTAGCGACAATGTTTTTGAATTTTATTACATGTAAACTTGAGGCATGAGGTTTCAAGTGACATTGTGTTGAATGAAATACATGTGCTTACTGATAGCAACTAAGTGTTCTATGGTCTCTTATTTTAGCTCAAGTTTTAGTTTCGGTTCTCTTGCGGTAAAAATTGTGCATAAGATAAATTAAGCTGGCCGTTTAATACAGGTAAAAAACAATACGAAATACCAATTGGGACCGCTCGTAGGTGGCCGCTTAGTAGAGGTGGCCGTTTAATAGTCTAAGAGGGGTAATCTATAGTAAATTACAGGGAATATTTTAGGGGTTTTCACAAGTGGCCGTTTATATAATAGAGGGTGGCCGCTTAATAGAGGACCGCTTAATAGAGATTCGACTGTATAACATATACCAATGACTGCATGTGTTTATATACTGAGCTGAGCACTTTATGTAATTATCTAAGAATGTCTTGTTTGTGGACCCTCAAGACAAAGATGGCAGGTCATGCGCAGATCGGACTGGAGAGCACCTTTAAGCAATTACGAACGGGCAGAAAAGTGAGGAGGATGAAACCGCGGCCTTTTTTTACTTAAGGTCTTCATTAAGGTTTACAAGGTAGTTTCGGTAAAGCTCTCAATTCATCAGAATTTATGCCCCGACAATAAAATAGATATCGTTAGAAAGCTAATTTGTAGAATACAATGTTGTATTTGATTTTGCGAGAACCACAAGCTAATCGAATAGTTGCGAATTTTTCAACTAAAACCTGGTTTCACTTGGGGTGGCTTAAGAACAAAGCGTTTCATTTTGTTCAAAAAAAAATTTTCACTGTTCGGTTCCGAGATAAATTTCCAGCAAAACGGTTTCAGCTTTTTTTTTTATTTGTTGCCTGGCTTCGGTTTTATGACTTACTTTGTCCGAATATTGGTTGAAAAACAGCATTTTCAACTTTGGTCGTCAATAAAATCAGCAAAACTCGATATATCAAAAAGCACTGACACCGTTTCGGTGGAAATTAATCTCGGAATTAAACTGCAAAAAAAGATTTTGAACAAAATAAAACGCTTTTTACTTGAGTCACCCGGAATGAAATCAGGTTTTATTTGTTTTGTTTGTTTGTTTGTTTGTTTGTTTGTTTGTTTGTTTGTTTGTTTGTTTGTTTGTTTGTTTGTTTGTTTGTTTGTTTGTTTGTTTGTTTGTTTGTTTGTTTGTTTGTTTGTTTGTTTGTTTGTTTGTCTGTCTGTCTGTCTGTCTGTCTGTCTGTCTGTCTGTCTGTCTGTCTGTCTGTCTGTCTGTCTGTCTGTCTGTCTGTCTGTCTGTCTGTGTCTGTCTGTCTGTCTGTCTGTCTGTCTGTCGCCAGTATATCTCATGAACGTTTGTAGAACGATTGACCATAGACCAAGGACCAAGCATAGTTAGTGGAGAGGGGTGGTTTGGAAGCTCCATTGTCTTTCAAGATTATGCAATGTTCATGTTATTGTGTTCATGTTGGAGGAAGGCAATTGGTTGAAGAAAGGAAATTATATGGACACGTGACGACGAAAGACTACACAACGAACAAAGAACTTACAACACGTGACGACGATGGACTGTACTAATTAAACCCGAACGTTATTGGATGACTGCTTCATTATACAGAAAATACAATACATTCAGTGACCGTGAAGTTAGACAAACGGAACAAAACCATAGAACAATGACTTTTGCCGAGTTTCCAAACCATCCCCCTCCACTAACTATGGTTGAATTTGGTTGAAATTTAGATGATAAATTAATAAAAATCTGACAACAAGATTATCCGTGGAGAAGAAATGCTTGATTGCGCTCATTATCCTTATTTTATGCAATAATTTTTGCATAATTTTGGTACGAGTGTAATCAAGCATTTTAATCTCCAGTAGCCCGTTAGCGGATGTACATGCAGTCTCTGTTGTTTATATCATAGTCAATAGAGATATATGGTCTGGAAACTCGGCAAACTTCAAAGCACCTATAATGAGCTGTGATTTTATGTTGAACCGTACCTTACACCGTGCACATCCTTTGTTTTAGGTTTATTAATATTTAAATAGGTTCACTGACCGTGCACCGTGCACAAAGATGCATAAAGGCGAACAAAACGATAGAACAGGGACTTTAGCTGAGTTTCCAGACCATATTTCTGGATCTGGTCATAGATTTCAGTTGACACTCCACGGAATTCCACACTTTAGGGCCAAAATATCTTACATTAAATTTACCATAATTTGTGCGGATTAATGTTAGATAAAACGAAGATTTGGAAACAAGTCTGGTATTATAGGAGTGTATATAAGAAACAGGAGTAAAAAAAATCAGTAAATATTGATGGAAGTAAGTCGTTTTTGTATTGATACATAAAGTACGCAGTCTGAAACGTTATGAGATCAGAGATTTCAACATATTGAGTTGAATAAATAAAGGATTGCTGTGAGCATCAAATCTTGAAAATATTATAACTCGAACAGCTTTTTCCTGCAATGTAGTAATTGGCTTAATGTCAGTATTATAAGTGTTGCCCCAGATGATGAGGCCATAAGTAAGATGGGGATAGATTAAAGAATAGTAAAGTTGTCTTAATATCTTTATATTTGTATGCCAATGCCTCTTGAGATTTTTCTTGAATGACTATGTTTATATTTAGTTTACACTTAAAATTCCAGTTTAGATATCAGCACCGGATTACAGCAATGAGTAGCGGTAGTGAAGAATATGAAGAAGGTGAAGAGACATCATCGTACGGTAAAAATACCAATTCTGGTACAGAATCTCTCAGCGATGATGAAGTCTGGCAACCTGGTTTGGTCGATGATGAAGGTACTGACCGTACTGTATTAAGTATAACGTGGGACTGTGTACTCGTGTGAAAAAATAAGTAGAAAAAAACTCTACTTGATCGCGGCTAGGATTCGAACCCGCAGTAATGCAGCCAATGTAAATTTCATACATCTTGCGCTAATAATACACTATACATGAAAAAATTTCTCAAATTTATTTAACAATCAAAAACAACAAAAACTGACAAGAGCCAATCACGTGTTACAGCTGATTTCGATGAATGGTATTTTTCAACCTCTCTTCCTACTATTCCTGCGTAAAATAAACAAAATATGGCGGCCACGATTTGGGATAGCGAAAGAAAATTCGTTCAAATGTGAAGCTAATTATTCTTTAATATTGTCAAGTAAAATACCTGCAAGAAGACTAGAGGATTCTTAGTGTATGAGTAAACTTTTTCAAGTAGTGTAGTCCCGTACATTAAGGCCGAACAAACTGAGTAAATATTAAGGTGTTTATTTTATGGCTTTTGGTTCGTAATTTTCTTCTATTTTTAGTGCTGCGTCCGTCTTCAGATTTCCGTTTACCTTATACTGTACCTCTGAGCTTGTTTGCTTCGCTCCTTGTTAGGGCAGATTTTACCGCACCACGAGATATATACCTATAGTATGTTTTCATGCATGCACTGTTCTCTTGTTCTTACTCGTACATTCCACCAGCACTCTGATGGTTTATTAATTTTCTTAATCTCTTTTATTTCTTTTCTAAAACAGATTCTCTACCACCATCATTTAGGCAACAAACACCATCAAAGAGCATTAATCGCATGTTCTATGAACGTTTGCGCCCAAAGATGTTGAATCTAATAAACGAATTTGCTGATGCTGAAATGTTTCTTATCGATGGAGATTCTCTGTTTCTGGAACTTCTCTTAGATAACAACTTGGACTGGTGCTATGGTGGCCAGTTCTTGCATCTTATTTATCTTTGCGAGCAATATCTGCATCTGTTTGTGCGCAAAGGCGGTGTCTTTCAAATCGTCTTTTTTCAGGATTTTCGGGAATTGTGGAAACCTGAACCATCTTTGTACCTCGCTCGCCTAGCTCTGAAAATCCACCTTTGCGAGCACATTGATAATAAGGTCTTATGCGAGTTTAAGAACCCATGGGATCCCAAATTTGCAAAATATATTGAGGAATTTTGTCCATCATTTATGCTGCTTTCAGATGGTGAGATTGTTGGTCTTTCTTGTCGTCATTTTTGTCTCTCTAAACTTGTTTCTAAAATTTTTGTGTGTCAGCTTCTTGAATGTCTTAACTTAGGACTAAACTGCGCGTTCACGGGGGAAATAGAGTTTGGTACTTCCACCCTTAATGGTTATCACGTAGCATCTGAGGGTTATTTTCAAATATGGAAACTTTCGAATGATAAAATTCTTGATGATCTACGTTCTTACAACCTAAAGTTTCAGACTGACATAAGACCGAGTCTAGTAGATCTTTTGAGCCGACTTAGCAATGTTTCTAGTCCGCTTGCTGTAGAATGTAGTGGTAACGAAGGCCGTCTAGATTGTCGTCTTTTTCTCCATATGGCAGCGGCGAGTGTGTATTTGAAATCATTTTCTAATGATACGCACAAAGCCAAAAGCCACCATGATCTAGTTCGTGTTGTTCTCCTCCATGGTGTTTTACTAACAGAGCTGCCATTGAAATATCGCGCATTCTCGCTTGACAACGGCGATATAATTCAAGAGCACACTGTCCGACAAAATCTTCTGCACTGTTTCACAACGATCCAGTTTATTATGTCTGAAATTCTGGAGAGTCTTTTAATGTTGCCTGAAGCAAGTGTTTTGAGTTGGTCAAAGGCAGACATATCTGATATTTGGGACGGTCGATTGCTCTTTGTTCTCTTGTCTGTGCTTTTGATAAATAAAAGCAGTGGGAAAGGCGTTTCGTTAACTGAACGCTCCAGAAAAAAGTTTGTCTCGCTTGCAAATAGCGTATCGTTATTGTCTGATGAGAGGATTGAACCATTTCCAATCCTAGATTTTCTTGGAGGTAATCTTGATGTCGAGTTAGAAGGTATGTTTACTTTTCCACCAAACCAGGAGCGCACAGACGTAGGAAGTAATGAGGAATGGCAGCCAACATCGCCATCTTTACTTGAACGTCAAGCGCCTCCGGAGCTGGAGAAGGAAGGATTAATCAAAATGGATTGCCCCTTGTTAAACAACTATGTTGGTGAAATCGTTGACACCCCCTCGGTTATAAAGTTGGATGAAAACGATCCAGCCGTAGCAACTCTGGTTATGAGCGGTAACGACTTTGACGAGACATACCATTGGCATTCTGGGAAGCCCTTGCCTGATGAATATGAGAGAACGAAGGAAACTAAGTTTGAAGGGAAAGATAAAAGAGCCAGAATGAGAATGCAAGACAAATACGCTTTGCACATGCGCATATATGGCGAGTCTTTGGAGGGAGAAATGAATTCCAAGCCGATCGTCGTCGAGAACGCTGGCAGACGTGGAAAGAAAGATAAGGCAAGCCATTCCAAGAAATCTCAAAGGATTATTGAAGAAAATATAAGAAAAAAAGAAGAGGAGACTGCAATGAAGGACAAACGATTGTGGGGAAATGAAAAAAAGCTTCTCCAACGTTTGGTCAATCAAGAGAGGTACGATGAGGCTTTTGGAAACGTGGCGAATGTTCTTGAAAGGGTTTCAGCAGAGGAAATAATAATCGATGGATTAATGATGAAGACGGTGATCTGCTGGAAGAAATGGCGACTTGTTTGTGACAAGAAAGATGCTGATTCAAGTGAAGCTCAAAACTGCTTTCTTGTCATACGAGAATTACTAGAAAATTATGCGAATGATCTAAAGCATAAAGATGAAGTCAGTCTTGGCGAGTTCCTTGTTGGTCTTGGTTTCAGTGATATTGCTCTAAAGATGAACTTAATAAAAAGTTCTCTACCTTCAGGTGAATACAGTTTGAATGTATCCAGTTCTCGGTTCCAGTTGCACAACATTGGTCACCAGTTGAGGCGAGAGACCCGCACTGATCCAGACTCAAGAGTCGATAATTTCATTCCTGAGACCTGGCAGAGAAAGCTGTTGGACGCAGTAGACAACAAACAGTCAGCATTAATTGTGGCCCCGACATCTTCAGGCAAAACATTTGCATCCTTTTACTGCATGGAGCGAGTGCTGAAAGAAGACAACGACGGTGTCGTAGTTTATGTTTCACCGACGAAGGCTTTGGTAAACCAAGTTGCTGCTACATGCTACGCCAGGTACTGGATTAAATATATTTCATGAAAAAGTATAGTTGCATGTGGCCATTTGTGACCATTTAAATGTTTATTCGAAAACCATATGACATCCCAACTAGCTCAGTGGTTAGGGCAAACTAGGCTGAGACTGTTGCGATTTCGCCCTGGTCCAGGTTTGGTCTTAAAATGTCTATATTTTAACACTTGAAATTTCCTTCACTAAAAGTTTTTAGAATACGTTTTAGAATAGGTATTTTGTGTACTTACGTTAGGTTTTTCAAATTCCTATACGCTTTGCATGACTTCTGACAACTAAAGAATGGGGTGAAAACGGAAAGGATTTCTGCAAGTTTGAATTTGTTGTACCTTTTGCTCTTTTATTGTATTACAGATACCACAAGAAAATTATGCCAGCTGGTAAAAGTGTGTGTGGTGTGTTTACTCGCGATTATCGTCACAACGCTTTGAATTCTCAAATCTTAGTCACAGTTCCTCAGTGCCTCGAGATTCTTCTTCTTTCTCCAGGAAGACAAGATTGGACTGCTAAGATAAAGTACGTTGTGTTTGATGAAGTCCACTGTCTTGGTTCCGAGATTGGTGCTGAGTACTGGGAACATCTTCTTCTTTTGATTCGTTCCCCATTCCTTGCCTTGTCTGCAACGATTCGTAACCCTGATGATCTTCACAAATGGCTGCAGAGTGCTGAATATGGCAAACAGAAGCGTGACGTAATGAACAGGACTGTTCGACCAAATCCGAAGTCATACGACGTGGCATTAGTAACCTATAATGAAAGATACAATGACTTGGAGAAGTTTGACTATGTTGCACCTACTCCGAGAAGTGGTTCAAAACGTGGCTCACTGGTCGTCCAACGGTTAAAACACATCCATCCATGCGCAATGCTGACCGTCCGCCAATTGGTTCAAGCGCCTACGTTTCCAGCTCACGTAAGCCTGTCCCCAAGAGAGAGTCTTGCCCTGTATGATGCTATGATAAAAGCCTGGCCGGAGAAGGATACATTGCAGTGTTTGTGTCCAGAAAACTACTTCAAAGATGTAGCGTTTATTTCAAAGCCAAACGCGAGGTCGTATGAAGCAGCCTTAAAGACGGAGTTCATGACGTGGATCATCGACCGTAAACGCATGGAAACGGTGATTGTCCATTTGGGAGGAAAAATTACATCATTGAGTGGACCGAAAGCAAGAGTTACAGGCAACGAATTTGTCGTCCGAGAATTTTATTGCCTCCTACAAGAATTGGATAAGAGTGGCAAATTACCAGCAATATTCTTCAGTTACGACAGGTCTTTGTGTGAAGAGCTTACCAGGCGTACGGTGATCAATCTTTTTAAGAAAGAGGAAAGCCTTCAGACTGGATCATCAGCACATCATAAAGCAAAATCACAAGAAAAGCAAGCTCGTCAAGTTGCTAAACGTGAAAAACGATCTCGAGATAACGTTGAAGAAGAAGCGCATAACAAGCAGAGTTGTTTTTTGTTTGACAATCCTCCAAACGAGAGCTGTAGCTTTGCCGGGGCAGGTGTCATGGATGCTGAAGATGCCCAAGCCATTGTGCGAAAGCTAGAATGGAAAGAGGTCCAAAAAGACACGCCTATGTCGTTTTTCAAGGAAGGTCTTCGCCGAGGTGTGAGTTATCATCACTCTGGGATGCCCGCCTGGCAACGTAAGATTGTAGAAATGCTTTTTCGGAAGAAGTTCTTGAGAGTGATTTTTGCAACGGGAACATTAGCACTCGGCATTCACATGCCTTGTAAGACGGTGGTCTTCGCCGGCGATTCAGTATATCTGAACACTCTTCAATACCATCAGATTTCCGGCCGAGCTGGACGTCGTGGGTTTGACCTGCTTGGCAATGTGATTTTCCTCGGTGTTCCCCACGCAAAGATACAACGTCTCATGACAGTCAATCTGCCACGAATCATTGGTAACTTCCCGCTAAGTGTAACCTTGGTTCTGCGTCTCCTCCTGTTGGTTAACAAGGTAAAAAATCAAGAGGCAGCTATGAATCAAGTCTTAACCCTTCTTCAGAATCCGTTGATTTGTATGGACCAACCAGAACTCGATTTGCAGTTAAAACACCACTTTTTATTCAGTGTTGAGTTGTTAGTACGCCAGGTTAGTATTCTGTTTTGTTTTGTTTTGTTTTGTTTTGTTTTGTTTCGTTTTGTTTTGTTTTGTTTTGTTTTTTGTTTTTTTTGTTTTTATTCTATATATTTCTATTCTATTCTATTCTATTCTATTCTATTCTATTCTATTCTATTCTATTCTATTCTATTCTATTCTATTCTATTCTATTCTATTCTATTCTATTCTATTCTATTTTATATATCCCTTCCCTTCCGTTCCCTTCTGTTCCCTTCCGTTCCCTTCCATTCCATTCTATTCTATTCTAATCCATTCCATTCTATTCTATTCTATTGTATTCCATTCTATTATATTCTATCCATTCTATTCTATTTTATAATATTAAGTGAGTAATAACATACATACGTTGTTATTGGCTACTGCTGCTTGGCCCGTTATAACGGCAGGGCTGACGTGATACCTCGCAAAGCTCGTGAGATATGCGTGGACTTTATTTGTTATTTACGGCAAATTTTAAATAGGTTTTACAACAATGAAGGTATAAATGAAAGCTGAATACGAGTTTAACCAAGTTATATACACAACAAATTATTTCAGTTGTGTGCAGTTTCAGGAACATTTTCATGCTGGCGACGAAAGCCGCGTGGAATGGTATGACGTTAGACTGTAACACACGCTTCTTGAGTTTTTGCTTTTCTTCCTGAAGTGTGTTATCGCACGTAACACTTTTTTTAAAGAACATAACTCATGTTAGATTAAACCAATTTAATTTGGTACTACAAAACTAATTTATTTTTACAAATGCGTCAAACATGATAGTTTAATGATTTCTCACGTGAAAATAGTACAACTGCAAAGGTACACTAAGATATATTTATTATGTGCTCGTCTTTAATTAAGTGCCTATGAAATGAAATCTTTTATTGCTTCATTTGAAAGAGCATCAAAAACTAGGACAATATGCAGTTTACCGTTCCTTGATATCTTTTATAATTCCAGAGTTTTATAACTTTTAGAAAAAATATGGCACAAACAAATTGCTGATTCAGCACAAATTGTGACGTCATGTGCTTTCCATGTTAATTTGGTGAATGTTTAAATTAACTATAGCTCAGTTACTATGTGTCAGAATCAAATGAACCTTTGCACACATATAGAGCAGGATAAAACACAGTTGATAATATCGCCAATTTTGTTGTCAATGTAACACTGTTGTACCCAGGCCCCTTGCACGGATTTTATAAAACACCATGTATTTATCTCTGTGGGCATAATTTTCAAATTATTATAGTATAAACGTATTTTAGGCATGCATAGGTATGACAAGCACATGTCTGATATTATTTTATCCTTATCAGGACAGAGAAGGTGGTTTATATATAAAATCCGTGCAAGGGGCCTGGGTACAACAGTGTTACCTTGACAACTAAATTGGTGATATTATCGACTGTGTTTCATCTTGCACTATATGTGTGCAAAGGTTCATTTGATTCTGACACATAGTAACTGAGCTATAGTTCATTTAAACATTCACCAAATTAACATGCAAACCACATGACATCACAATTTGTGCTGAATCAGCAATTTGTTTGTGCCATATTTTTTTCTTCATTTTGGCATTTTTAAATCTTTATAACTCTGGAACTATAAAAGATATCAAGGAACGGTAAACTGCATATTGTCCTACGTTTTGATGCTCTTTCAAATGAAGCAATAAATAATTTCATTTCATAGGCACTTTAACGACGATAGGCTTACTTGTTTGGAAAATCTTGCCTTACTTCTCATATGGAAATAGTGTTTATGGCTACGCCAATCGTTACAAGGTCTTTGGCCATTGTGTATGATTTGATTTACAATTCCTTAAAACATGGGCTTGTATATTTACTGTAATAAAACGTGACAGTGTAGTGGTAATATATAAGCACGCTGTACAGACCATTTATTGTTTACCTAGTTTAGTTGGTTTTTTTGGAATCACTCACCATATAGACTTTCATAATTTGTATAGGGATTGCTTGATCGCAAAGGTAATCCTCAAGGCTTGGCTGGTCTGGCAACTCATCTGCATTACCTTGAACCATCCAATCTTGTTTTTGTTGCGTTTTTAAAAGAAGGACTTTTGCACGAGTTTTGCAAACGTGGACAATCGAAAGGTGGGGATCAGCTAACTTAATGCTCGCGTCTTCCCAAACAGATCTACAACTCTTTGAGCGGAATAGGTTGCTGCCCTGCTCGTGGAAAAGCAGCTTACTGCGCAGTATTTGGTATCTATTGATAACGGTAGATATTAGGTGGGATGACTCTGTGACCTTTCCAAGAGTGGCGTCTCCTAACGTATTTAACTCAACTGCACATGCAACAGCGCATCCCACAAGTTTCTTCAGTCATGGTAGTATATAAAGTTGTCGGCAATTAGGTCAAATAACTGGTACAATGTTTATCATGCTAACATGGCTACTACGTTGGCACTTGACAGGTGCTTTATTTCTATCAGAGTTGATCTTTTTAAAGCCTTATTTTCCAATAGTTGTACAGCAAAACCAATGTTTACTACTCACAAAGAATTGTGGTTAAATCTACAGGTCGCCATCTTTTTTGGTAAAGACCTATCTACTATGAACGAGTTTTCTGATTGGCTATAAGTAACCAATCATATTGTCAATTACCAATTCGTTCTCAGTCTCGTTACTGATTAGGGTTAGGATTTCACGCATGCAAAGCTTTGCAGTCAAATCGTGAAATGTACAGTTTACTATGGTTGCTTCACTTTTTATTTATTTATTTATTTATTTATTTATTTATTTATTTATTTATTTATTTATTTATTTACTTATTTATTTATTTATTTATTTATTTATTTATAAAACGTCGCCATAAACAAATACATACAATGGAAGACATGGCTGGGAAATCGTCACAGCTCCAGAGGAAAATAATCCTCAGGGGCCATTTACGATGAGCCCGTACAAAAGTTCAACACGTACATTTACTTATAATAATCTTATACAATATTGAATATATATGTATATACAAAAAAGAGATTGTTTATGAGAATTCATAATCTGAATTAAAAGTTGCTAAATCAGCAGTCTAAAAGCAGCAGGTCTAAAAGCAGCAGGTCTTGTGAGTAACCTGATTAAGGTTCCTACAAGTATGACATTTCACACAGATAGACTTAAACGTTAAGGGATCATCTGGATTATAAACATTTTCCGAAAAACATTTTTTTTGGAAAATTTTGAAAATTAGAGTCTCTGTAAACGCATTTCCTGCATTTTGAGAGTGATCTAGAGTCATATTGTAGGATCGTTTTGTACATGATTTTCACCGAGATCTTTGTAAAAATTTTACTCAAATCAAAATGTTTCTTTTCTCTTTCAAGCCAAGATCTTCTAATTATTCAATAAAATGTTTAGGAGTAATTGATCCAATATGAATCGTATGTTTAACGAGTTTTGTGTGACATATAAACTAACCAGTCAAGCAGCTAGGTATCCTTTGGCCATTACTTAGAATTATATTGAGTATATTCTGTCTAATGCCAGCCAATTTTTACTTTCAAGAATAATCAAAGCAACCCTGCTAGTGTAATATGAATATTAACAATTTATAGGTATCAGCTAGCATTTGTCAGATCACTGTTTAGAACTGCAGGTCAGGAAATGAAGTCCCTTTACGTTTTATACTGAGTGTCTTTCCCTCGATAAAGCGAGAATATTAAAAGACAATGGAGTTGATGAGAGCCAGAAGATGTAAACTGAGTTAGTAAATAGACTCGTAAATATCGTCGCTCTATACAGTCTGTCAAACGATGAAGAGAGTGTTAACTCGCGACTGACAAGTCTCCGAGTCTTGCAGATAATATTTCAAAGTTGAACCATGATAGAAATGCTGTGTTTCAGTCGATGAGAATTATAAACAATGTAATGAGAGAGAGGTCGCGGCTCTCAGTTTGATCTCATGCTTGTTATTCAATTTGATCAATGCTTTAAAGATTTATATATTCTGAGTATAAACACCACACAGTTTTATAGTAACTAGCGTCTGACGAATTCGATTTTAGTAGAGAGGAAATCATGCTATAAATAAAGAAACCAAACAAACCAACATCTCTACCTTAATTTTCTTGTGAACTATCATCTAGTATTTCAACTATCTGTCACATGCACAATCATTGTCCCTCTATACGCGCAGCCATTCTTTAATATCACTCTGAAGAACTCCGTCAAGGCAGACTGACTATGGAGCCGACTAGATATATTTAATTGCATTATTTAATTTATTTCGCAATAAAATTGTAACAAGATATGGCTGGGGTGGCTGACCGTGGCTCCCGCCAAATTCAGCCACTCTATTCTGGCTCTCTGATTGGTTTGCACCCCTTAATAGTCCGCTGACCGTGCCTGAATTTAGCAGATCGCGCCGCTGACCGTGGCTGAATTTAGCAGAAGTGTTCTCCAATTTCTTCAGCGAATTCGTACCACGTTCGGTAACTTTTTCGGCCACTCTCGCCACGTTCTCGGACTTCTAACTACCTGAGACCGATTGCGGTTCAACTGATTGTCAAGGATGCGAAAATTCAAAAACTCCGCTGCTATTTTGACAATCGGTTTAGTATTTTTACTGTGGCTAATGTCGTTCTTACGTAACTATCCTTTTGTTATTAACAATTTATTATTTATTTATGAAATATTATTATTATTATATTATTTAATTTGGAATAATTAGGAAAATCTGACCGTGGCTCAAGCCACGCTCGCACCCCTCTAGATCCGCCCCTGGGATAAACTGTTCCATGCCATATTCGACTTGTACGAACAAAATAACTGTTCTGGAATGCTACTGTTCTGCTTCGTGGAATATCTATCAGCAGACCAGTGAGGTTGTTATTTTGACGAGTTACTCGGTTTTGTTGTTTAAAGGGCATTGGCAATAAAAATTAAGTTTATCTCATTTGAAAGAACTCGTCAAATGGTATAAGAAGACCTTTTACAATTTTTCCGTATCTGTTTTGGTTTTGGAAATATTTCGACCATACTCAGCGTACTGTCCGCCATCTTGGAATTATTTTCGATATGCAAAATTATGCATGTGACGACATAAGCAGGGTAAAGTGAAATTTTTATCTTGCCAACCTTGTGATATTATGAGCTAGAAACTCGATTTTTTGTTGCGCTATTTCCATTTTAAATTGACCCACAACATTTAAAAAGCCTTCCATAGAAATTTGGGCACCCATGGAGTAGTTTCATCAGGTTTACCCTGCTTTTGACGTCACCAATTTCCTAGTTAATTAAACCCAATATTACAACAAGATGGCGGACAGCACGCTGTCTTTCGTGGAAATATTTCAAAACACAAGAAAGATACAGAAAAATTACAAAAGGTCTTCTTTTACCATTTGGCGAGTTCTTTCAAATGAGACAAACTTAATTTTTATTGCCAATACCCTTTAATCCGCACCAAATCTTCAGTAGTGCACTCAACGTCTACTCTCCTATCAGAATACGAAAGAATAAAACTAAATCGAGAATTTCGAGCCAATTAGTAATTGGCAAGAGTCCCAATTTCAATAACCGATTACGATATGTAACCTTCGTGCGAAAAGGAAGATTGAGTAGGAATTTGGTTGCACGCCTTTGTACTTTTTCCACAAGGTTGATATATTTGATTCCCTGAGGTGCCCATAAAAAGTAGAACCATGTTCTACTCTGTAAAACGACTGCAGCAACTTATCTCTTATTTACAATCTTGTTCCTTGCACATCGTGTTCTGACACGATGCGATGCTTCATTTTGCAATAATTATGTCGTTCTGCGTTAGAAGACGTACAAGTTGTACGAAAAATATTGCAGCGTAACAGGTCTGACACATGCGCTCGTGCGAATTTTTGTTAATTTAAATTGTTAAACTAGGTCTAGTACTAAATCACATTTTTAAATATTTTTTTTTCAGGTGGATTTTCAAAAGACTTCTTAATATCTTTAGTCACCTTGCTGAGCCGTCTCTTTACCCGAGTTAGGCTTCATCGTTATATACTCCGTCGTAAGCATAGCACATCCAAAGTAAAACTCGAGGATTTATCTCCAACATTCAAAGAAGGTCTCACGAAGTACAACAACAAAGTTCGTGAAGTATTTGATCTTTACCTTCGAACAGTGGCTGCCCATGTTTACGATACAATGGGCGAGGATGTTACTCTTCCATTGTCTCAAACAAAGTTCATCTTATCCGAGAGCGACGCTGCTGCTTCTGTTTCTTCTGAAAGTGGACCAACTGTGGAGGAGAAGCTTCAAGACCTTTCGCTGCCCTATAAAGCATGTTCAGCATTTGCTGCTTTGTCTGGTAACACAGATAATCGTCTCTACAACTCAGAGGATCTCATTTCCAACATTCGATATCAGGTGGGTACATCAGTGCTCATCTCATCACTTGACCTTATTTTTCATGCAAGTATAACCGTTTTCACGAACTTCATTTCTGTGAAGATGTATATAGTTTATAGTGTTTTTCTTGCCACGTATATGTAGGACTAACTAACCAAGCCGTGCGTTATTGCAAATCTTTCGGAACAGACACAAGTGTTCGCCTATGTAGTGGTCCCCAAATCTTGATTTAAATGTTGTAGGGGGTAATTGAAGAGGTTATCATTTAATCGACACTGTACAAAACTTAAGATTCGGAGCTGAAGATTATGTTGCCATGATTTTGTTTTGTGCGCTCCGTTTTCATTTTGATTGTTGCAACTACAACCACAACTAGTTTAAATTTTGTTCTTTTACTTAAATGCAAGCAAGAACGTAGAGAATATTTTGAAAAGGGACATGCTCCTCCGGCAACCGGCAACATTGTAAAGTATCTACAACTACAATGCCATTTGCCATGCCTACATTGGGGGGAGGGGGGGTTTTACACAATTCTGAATGTTTGAAGAACTCGTGAAAAATACTTGAAAAACAACACTTTCTGGTTGTTATAGGTATACATTTGTGGTTCATTTCATGAGATCTCGCCTGACTTATTTCTCAATGTAAATTTCGTTGTGTTTATATGAGAAGACGGGCTGGGCTTGCTTGCTTGCCGAGATCTCGGTAAGCGCGGGGTGAAAATTCCTTTACATACTGTATGAACACTGTTTCGATGCGATTATTGAAGCAGGCAAACCTGTGCAATATAACATAAGAATTATGATCTTTGATGACTGACGTCCCATCGCGTAAGACATAATTTATATGTTATCTGTTATCTTTTAATTCTATCTTCTCGGTAGGCGGGATGAAAACTATCATATGAACGTAAGAACATATATGAATAGGCTCTGAAAAAATAAAGAAATAGATACGCAAAGCGTACCTAGGTCTACTGCATATAATTTGTATAAGGTGAACATTTAATTTTACGACGTACTGTGGAGGTGCGAATAAATGATGTGAGCAAATATTTCATGCCATTATGAGACCGAATTGTTGAAATTTGCTGAATTTCTCTTTTTTTTATCATTTTTTATTGTAAACGTTTTACCTAATTTTGATGTTAAATTCGCCATGCAAAACTTCGAAGTTCGAAAAATATATAATTTGTTTTGTTTTAGGTTTATACTGATATTAAAGTGGTCCCAGTGCTCCAAACTGACGTCGCACTCAATGCCTACGCTGTGGATTTCTTCAATCATGGAAACTGTAAAGCATTGGTTTCAGAAAATGGACTTATGCGTGGCGAGGTCTTCTCGTTGCTGAAGGATTTCTTGTTAGTGATTAAAGCTATCCACGTTTCCCTAGTAGATTTGGCTCCCGAAGATGGAGACGCTGTCATTGCAGCATTCGCTCAACTTTCCAAGGAATACACAGAAATATTTAACAAAGCGTATAATATATCTGATTGAATGTAGTAGATGGACATAGTTTATATTACGGTTTATATTTCTTACCAAGATTTTTTACTTTTGGATCATGATTGGGATTATCTATTTGGAGACTTTGTTTTGTTGAAAGTTTGGCAGTATTTATACTGCCGGGTTTATCAGACTAAATAAAAACTATAACGTTCTAATGTCAACATCAAACATAATAATTTCCCTTGGAAACATATTAAGTTTCCCTTCGATGCGTACATGTTTGTGCTCTCAGCCACGCCTTAACCAATCACGTCTTGCCAATCCCATGGTGTCAATTTCAAAACAGTTAACCTTTGAATATGTTTTGACAGGCGGTGTTTCCACTTAGGTGCAAACGACCGTGTCACCGAACAAGACAAAAGTATATGATAGAGCTAGGTAGAGTCCCGTTGCATATGTTGCGTTTTCCTTCGGTATATTTATCTTGAGAACAAAGATTGTTATGACAGTAATAAACGATTGTGTTTGTTATATGGACACACACAACAACGAATGATTAGAAGCAAACTAGGTAACAGACATATCATTTGAATTTGAGGTTTACTAATCATAGTCCCTATAAATAAATTGTCTGGAAACGCGGTGAACATCACAGCGGCTGACAATGAGCTGCAATTTATGTTGAGGATGGCTTGAAAGTACACTGACAAATCTTTTGTTTTGCGTTCATTAATATTTATACAGCAACGATGCTATTGGCTGGTTTCTTCATTATACCAAAAATACAATGTGTTCAGCAAGCGCGAAGGTGCATAAACGTGAACAAAAACATAGAAAAAAGACTTTGGTCGCGTTTCCAGACAATTGAATTTTAGGGACTATGTTTAAATTAATAGTTGTCTTGCCGCCATTCATTCACGTTGGTGGTCACGTTTGTATTCCTTTGGGCTTTGAGATTAATTTTTATTTGAGACAAATACACGGCGAGCCATACAACAAATCAAGAACAAGTATAGCGAACAGTTACGATGTATTTGTTTGTGAAAAAGATATAGTATCACGGGCTCTAGGATTCACCATACAATTATTAACAAAAATTTGTGTGTTTGTCGTGCCTTAATGTTCAATGAACTTGCTTATCTATAATACAAAGTGTACGGTACCTTGGATTGCTTGAAATACGCTACAATCCTCAATCTTTCAAACTGTCACGCACGGGAATCTTAATAATAGCAATCTTAAAACATTTTTTAATTGATTTTTGTATCTACTGCGCATGCGCGAGTAGATACATTGCTGTCGTCCGTATAATGTAATGTAATGTAATGTAATGTAATGTAATGTAATGTAAGGTAACAAAAGAATGCCTTCGGAGCCAATCAAAAATAAAACTATTGACTCACGACAGATCACCGAAGCCAAAATAACTACTGTACACCAAGTATTTCATAAGTCATTGTTGACAGCATGGTCGCATGGAGCGAGATATTTGACAAGGGACGGGATATGTAATTCAACAAGAGGAAGTTTTTACAAATTTAGTAAGTATTTTAAGTATGAATCGTAGTCAATTCTTAATTGTGATGTACTAGACGTTGTTGGAATAATGATAAAAGTTTTTGAAAGCAAATTAATCGAGTCGTTGCGTGGACGATTTCATATTCAGTCGAGCTTCGTAAACTGAATATGAAATCGTTACCGAATAGAAATGGATGACCTTCTTCTAAGAATACAAAGTTAGCTTCATGGTCAAGCAACAATGCCCAAAAGCTATGGTAGTCCACGAGCGAAATATGCTATTAAATAACATATTGTCGATGTAGATGACAAATAGTCAAATGTCAGTAACTGGCAAGTCTATATACAGTATTAATGGAGTAAAATTGTATACTGCAGCTGTCAATGTCATGCAAAATCTGTGTTATGAATGTGCAGACATTTATTGTACCTTTTTCTGCATGTATGCATATGTCTTGAACAACAATTAATGTATGGTTGCTCTTATAATTTTGATGACATAATTTGCTGGACATCTTTTTCATTCACTATTAAATTTGACAGCAGTAATACTCGAGATGCTTGTTATCTATCTCAAGCGATTTTCTTTACCTTCTAACTAGATTGCATTATTGTTTGACAAATTGTTGTAACGAAAATATTTAAATACTGTCTTAAATTAGTCAATTTAAGTCAAATTTTGTGAGTTGTTATATAGTTATACTACCATATACTTTATGACTATAGCTTTTAGTACTATACCATAGCTTTAATAGTCAAGCTATTAGTGCACTGCCTCTCGCCACTGAGGACCGGAGTGAAGCCCATTTGGATTGAGTTAGTCATTTGAATAGGTGACCATGCACCTGTCCGGGCTTGGACTCATGCCAGATATGAGTAGAGTTGTTAGCACTTAGCCTTCTGTGCCTTGCTGGCTTTACTCTGAGAGTCTGAGTTGACTGAGTTCTTTATCAAAGTTAAAACACAGCATGGCCTGTGAGCATACAGTGAGACAATTTTGTCAAAAATCTTGTTCAGCTCTAGATCCGAATACAAGGTTGTTACAACTAGATACAATTCCATCAATTTTGTCAAGAATCTTGTTCAGCTATGAATACAAGGTTGTTACAAGTACACAGTTGCATCATTGTTTCTACCATAGTAAGTCTTGTATATAGTTGTTGTAACAATCGGCAATATGTGCGCTTTACAACTTTATTTATATTCCTATCGCTCTCACAACTTTTCCCGCAATCTCCCATACCTCGTTTATATCAATCATTCCCCTGTTCTCTTGTTCGGTCCTTAATTAATCACTTATCTCAAATTTCTATAAAGACGACGACAAATTGAAGAGGCTATCGACTCTCCTATGTAACTGGCAAAGCGTTCGTTGTGTTTGAACGTTTACCGGCTGCCAAGAAAGAAGACTTCAAGGTACTTATTAAAACATTGAGCGATTCGTTCGGGGGAAGCGATACAGGAAGATATATGGCGATGACAGAATTCCGCAATCGCAAAAGAAAGCCAGCCGAAGACTTGGATGTTTACGCGTTTCCCTTAGAAAGCGCGTTGCGTCGCGCAATGCCCGATGTAGGAGAGGGAGACCGCAATGCTCTGTTGCGCCAACAGTTCATCGAAAGAGTACAGGAAAATCTGCGGATCCAACTTCTACAAAGGCCGGCGTCATCTTATGAAGAAACCATAGCAGTGGCCAAGCAACTTGATATGGCTTCGTTGTGTCAGTCATCGACTTCGACCCCTGCTGGCATCAACGCGGCGATTAACGAGCCAAGCAACAACAGACAAGAAGGACTGATTTCTACACTGGTGGAGAAAATCGAGAGCCTTACCGCGAGTGTCGATGAACTCTCAACACAGAGCTTTGTAGTCCACGCGATAAACTCGCGCCAATCGTCGCGTCGACCCCGGGGAGCATGATTTTCTTGTGGTCAGTTTAATCACCGGGCAGCAGAATGTTCGACGCGGCAAACGTGCTACGTGTGTGGCCGATGTGGTCACTTCGCCAGAGATTGCTGCGACCGATTCCAAAACCAAAGCAAGCCAGCGGGAAACGGACGAGGGCTGACCCGCTGAATGGCCAAGGGTCAGCCCATCCTAGCGAGGCCGTCGATATCAACAGTGTGTCTGATGTGGGGGGACATGTGATTAAGTGTTTGGTCGATACGGGGGCGACGGTTAGTTTAATAAGTAGTGAGAAAGTGAAACCGGCTGTGGTTAGGGAATGTGGGTTGGAAGTGGTGAAAAACTGAGGGTTAACGGGCTGGTTGATTTATGGTTTAAGATTGGAGATGAGATTGGGCTGCATTCATTTATAGTGGTAGAGATGAAGGATAAGTGCATCATGGAAAACGGGTATGGTGGTTGACGTAGCGAGAGGGAAGTTGTGGTGGGAAACGGGAGAGGCAGATTTGGTCGTGCAGGAGAACGCACCTGTAGTAAACAAGGTGACCACGTTGGTGAATCAGTACAGAGACTTGTTTGTCGACGGGCCAAACGACGAGTTGGGAAGAACTAGCGTGACCGAACACTCGATCAATACCGGAGATAATCGCCCAATTAAACAGCCACCGTACCGAACACCTGTGCATCTACAAGGGGAGGTGAAGAAGCAAGTGAATGACATGCTAACACGTGGTCTCATTAGACACAGCGATAGCCCATGGTCCTCACCAATCGTCCTAGCGCCAAAGAAGAATGGAACCTACCGTTTCTGTGTGGACTTTCGTTGAGTAAACGCAGTGACACGAAAAGACGCACACCCGATGCCCAAGAATGACATTTTGGACCAGTTGGGAGGAGCCAAGTATTTCACCACCCTAGATCTGCATGGCTTCAGGCTATTGGCAAGTACCACTACGCGAGGAAGACAAGGCTAAAACTGCATTTCAGTCGGACTTGCCCATTATCAACGTCATGCCCTTTGGCCTGACGAATGCTCCAGCAACATTCCAGCGTATGATGTGTCGTATACTCCAAGGTTGCGAGGGTTGTTTCGTGTTCATTGATGATATCATTGTGTTCGGAAGAACATTCGAGGAACATTTGCAGCGCCTATAGAAGCAGTGTTCGCTAGAATACGAGAGGCCGGACTGAAGATTCGAAGAGACAAGTGTCATTTTGCTAGCCCATCGGTCAAGTTTTTATCCCACATTGTCTCCAGTGAAGGAATCCGGTCCGACCCTCAGAAAGTCCGAGCCATCAAAGATTATCCAACTCCCTCGTCAGTGACGGAAGTCAGAGTTTTTGTGGGAATGGCGTCCTACTATCGACGATACATCCAGGGTTTTGCCGACGTGGCTGCTCCGTTGCATGAAGTAACCAAAGGAGGGACTGGTCGTTTTACGTGGACGGTAGAAGCAGAACATGCATTACAAACCTTGAAACGCTTACTGTGCACGTCACCAATTCTGACCATGCCGGATTTTACTCGCCCGTTCATCCTCTATACAGACGCAAGCGATAAGGGACTTGGTGGGGTTTTAGCCCAAGACGTCAACGGTCAGGAAGCGGTGGTGGCATATGCAAGTCGGTCGCTTACATCCGCCGAGAAGAATTACTCCACTACCGAGAAAGAATGCCTTGCAATCGTATGGGCAGTGGCAATATGGCGCCCGTATCTATTAGGAAAGACATTCCTCGTCGTCACGGACCATCAATGCCTCACCTGGCTGCAAACCATGAAGGAACGTAAGGGACGTTTAGCTCGGTGGATATTAGCTTTGCAAGAGTATGCGTTTGAGATCCGACATCGACCGGGCAAGCAAAACACCAACGCTGATGTTCTCTCGCGTCCTGCCCTCTCTGAATCCCCGGCGATTCAAGAAGTACCAGATGACGAGATCACCATTGGAGTAGGAGCCACGAGAATCGACCGACGATGGTAACCTTCTGATCGAGCTACGAACCATGCAGCAGGGCGACAGTGAGATCAGTCAAGTGGTGGACCAGCTGAAGCGGAGCAATATTCTGCCTGAGTTGGCGGGTAAGTGGAGTGAAAATGGCATTCTTCGTCGATATAGACAGCTCTGGACGCAGTTAGAAATGGTAGACGGGATACTCCACCGAAATGTTGAAGGTGCACCATTACCTGTGACTACTCAGGGTAACCAGTACATCCAGGTAATGTCGGACCACTACACCAAGTGGGTCGAGGCCACGCCTATACCTAATCAACGTGCAGAAACTGTGGCTCAAGAATTCGTGAAGGAAGTAATCTCGCGACATGGTGTTCCAGAGAAAATCCTTACCGACCAAGGTAGGAACTTTGAGTCAGATCTGATGAAGAAAGTATTCGAGGTTATGGGGATTGAGAAGCTAAGAACCAGTGCCTATCACCCACAAACGGATGGGCAGGTGGAACGGTTCAACCGGACACTCAAAGCATTATTGACGTCATTTGTTAATGATCGTCACAACGATTGGGATCTCCACCGGCCCATGGCACTATTCGCCTATAGGAACAGCCGTCATACATCCACGGGAGTGCCTCCTTTTTTGGCAGTTCATGGGAGGGACGCTCGAATGCCACTAGATTTCAGCCTTAGTGGTCAGGAATCCAGCACTCACGTCATACCGGTAGCAGACTACGTTGACCAGGTTCGGCAGGTGATCCACAGGACCCACTAGAAAGTCACTGCTAACAACGTCAGCAGAAGTCGTACGACCAGCACTATCGAGCAGAATCCAGTATATCTCTATCCGTTGGGCAGAAAGTATGGCTCCATAATCCAGCAGTTCCTCGAGGATGTAGTCGCAAATTTCATCATCCTTGGAGTGGCCCATATATTATCCTAGATCGGGTTGGTGAGGTCAACTATTACATTCAACCTGGGCGTCAACGGTCGTTGGTGGTGCACCGAAATCGGCTGAAGTCATTTCCAACTAATTTACCACCGTGTGATAGTGAACCAGAGATAATCTACACAGCAGCGCCTGAAGAGAATCCAACTGTGGAACCACCAGCTCAAGCACAGCCCCCAGTTGTTTTACGGCGATCGATATCAAGATTATGTTTTGGAAGACGTACAGATCGAGGACGCTCTGTCTTAGAGGGGGGATAGTGTAATGTTTAACAGAGTACTTTAACAGATTAAAGTAGATTAATAGAAATTTGAGATAAGTGATTAATTAAGGACCGAACAAGAGAACAGGGGAATGATTGATATAGACGAGGTATAGGAGATTGCGGGAAAGTTGTGAGAGCGATAGGAATATAAATAAAGTTGTAAAGCGCACATATTGCCGATTGTTACAACAACTATATACAAGACTTTAAAAATAGGCACGCCCAGGCATGTATGTATCTACTGTGTTTAATACCTATAGCTACTATGGTAGAAACAATGATGCAACTGTGTACTCGTACCAACCTTGTATTCATAGCTGAACAAGATTCTTGACAAAATTGATGGAATTGTATCTCAGATCTAGAGCTGAACAAGATTTTTGACAAAATTGTCTACTGTATGCTCACAGGTCATGTTGTGTTTTAACTTTGATAAAGAACTCAGTCAACTCAGACTCTCAGAGTAAAGCCAGCAAGGCGCAGAAGGCTAAGTGCTAACAACTCTACTCATATCTGGCATGAGTCCAAGCCCGGACAGGTGCATGGTCACCCATTCAAATACTAACTCAATCCAAGTGCATGGGCTTTATTCCGGTCCTCAGTAGTGAGAGGCAGTGCACTAATAGCTTGACTATTAAAGCTATGGTACTAAAAGCTATAGTCATAAAATATGGTAGTAAAGCTTTAAGTAGCACAATCAAATTAACATAACTATATAACAACTCACAAAATTTGACTTAATTGACTAATTTAAGACAGTATTTAAATATTTTCGTTACAACAATTTGTCAACAATAATGCAATCTAGTTAGAAGGTAAAGTAAATCGCTTGAGTTAACAAGCATCTCGAGTATTACTGCTGTCAAATTTAATAGTGAATGAAAAAGATGTCCAGCAAATTATGTCATCAAAATTATAGGAGCAACCATACATTAATTGTTGTTCAAGACATATGCATACATGCAGAAAAAGGTACAATGAGTGATCTGGTTTGGGCATGAATTTTTTTCGGTACCCATATTGCTGAAGAATATTTTTTTTCCAGGACGCAACTATGTGTGAAAGTTTTTTCACCATTTTAGCTTAGGCAAGATCTTTTCTTTGAGCATTTAAGTTTAGCTTTTATCCACCAGTGATATGGGTAAATAAGCAATACTTCAGAACTTTTATTAAATAGGCCCTGTTTTATATACGTTGCATTAAATGTGCAAGTCTGGCAGACGAAAGTAACGTGTGTCGTAATTTTATACGATGATAGTATATTTTCACCGAAGCTCGAAATTATACTTAACAAATAGATTCCATTTTGCCGTTGTCTGTTCAGTTATAGATGCACAGATGACGTCACAACGTGGTAAGAACAAAAAAGTGGCCCACGAAACTTAGTCAAGTGGGTCACTGATGTTCTTACCACGTTGTGACGTCTTCTGTGCATCTATAACTGAACAGACAACAAAAAAATGGAATCTATTTGTTTTATACAATAAAAATTTAAAAGGTCTTTGTCGAAACTCTTGCCGGATTTTGGGGCATGAAGAAGGAAAAAAGCAAGTCAGCTGACGTGATCTGACGTGACCATGTGTCTGTCCTCTAATAGATCATGGCCAACAACCAATGAAAACACGCATAGCAACCAGGGTATTGTATAAATTGGAAAAGATTTTATGCATTTACTGGAAATTCCATGCGTCTGAAAAGCGACACATGTATCAGACAATTGTTACAGAATTTTATTTGTGTGGGGCACATGGATAAAACATCTGATCTGGACGCATTTAATTCATTTTAGACATCGTTATATATATTAATCGTAAAGGAGAGCAGTTTTGAACAGTGCCATATCCAGAGATTATTTGGTACACCGGTCAGCGCTGAAAGCGTGACCCCCAGGAAAATTTTGAAATTTAGAGTCTCGGAAATACCATTTCCTGCATTCTGAGATGCGATTTTTAACATTCTGAGGGGTGATTTTTAAATTCTTCTAGGGTGTTTTAAAAAACCCTCAGGTTGTAGCCATAGTTTATATTTTTTGGGCACCTCGGTTTGGGCGCCCAAACCGGTGTACCGGCGTCTCAAACCCCCTCGATACGGCCCTGCGAACAACTGCATTGAGCCAAAACAAACTTACTGTAACTACTAAAAAAGTATAAGATAAATTTAATAGATAAATTTAAACAAAATAACAGTTATTATAATACAGTTTATCGTTTAAGAGATATTGAGACCATCCTACATGTTTACTTTCTTAAAAAATAAACTATTAACGTTCAACTTTGTTTTTGAAAAGTGATGCAATTTTTTCTTGCTCAAAATTGATGTAGGATATTTTTTCTCTTTGTGATTCAATGCATGCTTTTTCCCCGTCTCAAACCACCTTGCAGGATTTTTTTTGTTGAAATCACCCAATCCAACCCCCCCTCAAAATTCAAATGGTCGGCCCCTTACCTTACCTTACATTACATTACATTACATTACATTACATTACATTACATTACATTACATTACATTACACTACACTACATTACACGGACGACAGCAATGTATCTACTCGCGCATGCGCAGTAGATACAAAACGTAGACTGCTATAGTTGTGTTTTGGATAGAGCAAAGCGAAAAGGTGCATGGTAAATTGCTGAGATTTTTAATCAACGAAATGTTGGGGCAGCTGTATAAAAAGGTATACGTACATAAAAACTGAAATACTGAAATACATACTATACGTAAGTAGAGTGGAACCTCGTTAATACGACCATCGTTGGGTCGTAATAACGGCTTAGAAGGTATTCAGGCCAGAAGAAGTGGTCGTAATAACGAGGTGGTCGCATGGCGGGGTTCTACTGTATATGGTTTAGAGACCTGTCAATCCGAAAAAAAACAAAATCTTTCAAACTTTATATCGACAAACCATTATACCACTGTGAAGCTACATTCTTGGACAATAATGTTGTAACACCCCCTCCCCGATTCAATGTTGATCGAACTGAAACAATGTTGGACTGGATTTTCATATAACAACATTGAATCGGGAGGAGGGGTTGACTGTTACAACTATTATTGTCCAAGATTGATCTTGGACAATAATGTTGTAACACCCCCTCCCCCCGATTCAATGTTGACTTGGACTGGAGTTTCATATAACAACATTGAACTGCACTGTCGTGGATTTCTTGAAAGAGATTGTGATCAGTATGGTGGATGTCAATCTCGTACCCAGAGCCTGTGATCCTTTTGGTTATTACCAAGGAACGGAAACTCCAATGAAACTTGTCATCTGATTGGTTAGTTTAAAAACAGTAAAATTTAAAATAATGTGCACGTTACTTAATCGATTTCTGGACGTTCTGTAACACAAAATTATACACGACAGACCCAAAATACAATTGAACACATGAAATAATTCAAAACAGCAAAAATCCTGACAATTTATAAGTTACTGAAACTATTATTATTCTCGCTTCGTCGCCAAACAAACATCCATCGTCTGACTCGTCTCATAATTCATTGCAGTTTCGTCTCATAACTTTAAAATTATATTAGAGAATACAAAGTCGATGTAGTTTAGCCAAAATTCCTGACAGAAAGTACAATTCCTTTACCTTACCTGAGCGGCTGAACCGATCACTGCCGAGTGCCGATGGCGACGCGGACATATAAAGCACTCTCGTCAAATCGTCCGGTTGACGATTTAGAGAAAAGCTAAGAAAGACAATTTGTATCGCAACGCTTTGTCAAGAGCTATACTTCATTAACTCTGATCTCAACCTACTTTCTACTTGGTTTGAGAGTAATTATCTACAGATTAATTCTGGGAAGATACAAGCTATGGCCGTCGGACAGTCATCATATGCATATGACTTTAGACTTGTCGATTCTGACATAGAAGTGAGAAGTCTCTGACACCTTAAAAATTCTTGGAGTTACTTTGTATCGTAAGCTAACATTCAAGGTGCGTATTTCAGAACAGTTACCGAAGGCTTGTGCCAAGGCGTCGGCATTGCGAAGGCTGCGGAGATTTATCCCACAAGACATCATGATTCGCCTTTACTGACAAAGCTTACATTTTGCCCCACCTGGAGTACTGCAGTCCACTCCTGTTTGGAATTGGAAAGGTTGAAGCAAGAAAGATGAAAGACACTAAATACTATATACTAAGATCAATTTTGGGCTTGTCTAAATCATTAATTTTCATATGATTATTTTCTTAAATATGCTAAAATAAAGTATTTAGCTGAACGTAGATACTTCCAATCATTAATTTTAGTTTTTAAATGCATGAATAACCAAGGGCCTGCCTATATTAAACAATTTTTTAACCTGAAGGTAGTTAACTATAATCTTCGAGGGTCGATTGGCACTAGATTGGCGCATCCTCGTTTTAATCTGGAATGGTTGCATAGATCTTTCGCATACATAGCTAGTACACTGTGGAACAAACTACCTACCAACATACGGGAATGTAGGGACATGAATTATTTTAAACAATTTTTACAGATTTATTCTTTTTAAATGTTTACAACGTACATATTTGTAAATAATTTAAAATGTCATATATATATATATATTTAAGAAATAGAAAATGGCCGCCCGTGTTTATATAGCCTGATGCAAACACGAGAGTGAGTTGGGAGAATTCGAAAGTTTATGTGAACCCGAGCCGTAGGCGAGGGTTTACATAAGTACTTTCGAATTCTCCCAACTCACTCGAGTGTTTGCATCAGGTTATATAAACACAGGGCATCCATTTTCTATTTCTTTTATGAAATAAGGCTAAAAAATGTGCCGTGACATCACAACCGTGTTTACATAGCCTGATATAAACACGGTAATTGACCAATCACAGCGTGCGTAAGACGCAACCTATTTTATAAATATATATATTTGTTTTTTCTTCACGTTCACGGTTTTAACGAGTTTCTTGAAAGCTCTTCAGTGATACGTGGTTAAATAAAGTATTGTATTGCATTGCATTGCATTGCATTGCATTGCATTGCATTGCATTGCATTGCATTGCATTGCATTGCATTGCATTGCATTGCATTGCATTGCATTGCATTGTATTGTATTGTATTGTATTGTATTGTATTGTATTGTATTGTATTGTATTGTAAAACATACTGCCATTCTTTATCGGTAAACAAATATTTTCCCTGGTCTTCGAACAAGCTAAAGATCGTCGATGACAGTAACAAATTATAGGGAACTGAGAACCAGAGGACTGGAAACAAAACCCCACGGAGTTCCCCAGAGCCGAGCCAGAGCCAATCTTGTCCCCAGAGCCAAACCCCTCGGGCAATTTGGCTCTGGGGACGAGATTGAGCCAGAGCCTCCATTCCCTGGTACTGACCAAAAGGATCGCAGGCTCTGGGTACGAGATTGGGTGGATGTGTGATTGAATGATAGAAAGGGCATGGGACGACCATGTGCATTGTAAAATATGATTGGCTTGAGTTTTGTCTTTCACTTCGTTGACGAGAGCTGTGGCAGGATTCACAATAAATCTTTGGGTTTTCATGTCATTCAGCAGTCACGTGGCCTGGAACTTCCATTGACAGGCTAGCTGATTGTCGGCCCTTGTTGTTGCTCAGTTGCAAGAACAAGCTAGCGCACAGCGAATTCAGGTGGAGAACAATAATAATAGGTGCTACTCCAAGTGACGAACCTTACCCAGGTAGAAAAAAACTCGACCGTGGCTGGGATACGAACCCGCGCGACCTTCGGTTTACTAGTCCGACGCTCTACCGACTGAGCTACAATACATGGCCGAGTTGGGATACCATCAGTCTACGACCCGCTCCCAACCAGTTCAGTCGATAGAGCGTCAGATTAGTACTAAAGTGGCGTCTTTGAGAGGACGTGAGAATATAGTTTTCACGTCGTGAAATCAACAAAGACGTCGTAGCAATACAAACCGGAAGTGAAACTGACAAGATTCGCCATATGACGCCATCACCTCACATCGTCTTTGAGGTCGCGTCGTCTTTTCTAAATCTATCTATTTAGTAAGTTTAGTAAACGGAAGGTCGCGGGTTCGAATCTCAGCCACGATCGAGTATAATTTTACTCAAGTCACCTGCAGGTAATTATAGTAAGTTTGTCACTCGGAGTAGCACGTAAATTTTTATTCTTATAATGCAGGAGCAGCAATCACCAGTTTAATCAATTTTGTGGTCTGTTTCATCGTATCATACATATAAATACCGTGCATGCTACAAACCAGTGACGTCAGTCGTACTTGTCTATATAGTAAGATTATACAGAGGGCGCAGGCAAGTATTCGTGGAGGTGGAGGTTGGTGGTCCACTTAGACCAGCGCTCGTTCCATCTGCTTTCAAGCCAGCTATCGGTGAGTTGGAGAAGGAAATATATAGCTTTAGCTTGGGTGATGAAATGCCCCCTCTTGATCCACTGAGGTGCGTCATCATTGGTTGTCGGATTCATCATCATCATCATCATCATCATCATCATCATCATCATCATCATCATCATCATTATTTTATTTAAATCAAAAATTATACAGTAACAATATTCGGGACGATTTGGGATTCGGGACGCACTGGATGAAAAAACGTCGACAAAAGTGGTCAAGTCCGTATGTCCTGAATTATCTAGGACGACAAATGTGAGTGGTTTAATTGTTTTTAATTTTGCCATGCGTTTTCCTTCAAGAAAAAATGTTCAAAATTGAAATAACGACGATGTTGTGCAAGGGTGTATATTTACACAAATACTGATTTATTCTCATTCTCACACGGGTTAAATATATAGGAAAGAATTATGTATATATAATATATACATCATAGTATATACTATATTTGTTTTGCCTCTATTTTACTTTGCTCTCGATTAATTATTTCCATAGCAAACTGGTTACTTGAAGTACACCACTTGTGGTAATATATCCGCTGAATATCCGATGTGTATCAGTGGGCGCCGATTAGAATATGTAAAGTTGTAAACTCCGAGGTAAACTCCACCTTTGTGTCGATTCGTTGGAGCAAGGAAATGGTATTATCTTGAAAATCACCAAATTTAATCCTTTTCAAGTTCCCATGTGTGGTTTGTTTCCAACAGTGTTGTTACAAGACTTTGAAACTACGACGAGGTTTCTGGGATCCGTGTCTCTGGAGTTTTTATGGGCTCATCTTGTCCTGTGACGATCCACTTTACTTCAAAATTAAAGAATTGTTTTGTGAACGTCTCCCCCCTGTTGGAAAGGGAATGGAGTAATATTTGGAAAGTAAGTCAATAGAGATGCTTGTTTATAGTTTTTTGTACAAAGTTGCTGTAAAAGATGAAGGATCTTATACAGTTTTAGTGATGAAATATTGAAGTGCTTAATATGCACTTTTCGCAATTTTCACTTAGTTGAAGAAAATATTAAACATTAAAGTTTGAGGTTACGTTTTTCGATTGTGAAGTTTCTGGACGACTAATTAAAGGAAGTATGTTTTTCAACATTTTATAGTTGAGACATATTAGCCATTACTGAAAAGAGTTGGGGGCTGTTTATATGGAGGCGAGTTACTCGGTCAGCTGAGTTACCCGGTTTGCCGGGATAAACTTTACATTCTGTTTTATGAAAGCAAGTTACCTGATGGGTTGTAATATTTGAGATGATTCTCAATGAAAGTGACATGAAGTATCGAATATAGAAAATTCATCCCACTATGCTGAGTTACCCGGGTAAAAGTGTTTATATGGGGAAATGTTTATCCCGCTCTGCCGAGATCCCGGCTGCCAGTGCTGAGTTCATGCCAGGGCGAGTTACCCATCTGTGTCATATAAACAATGCAGTGGGAAAAACAGTGTTTGTTCTACTGACTGGAAACTCATCATGTGCTGAGGAGCTCGGCTGGAAGGGTAACTCGCCTCCATATAAACAGGCCCTTAGAAGGCTTGGATGAGGTAGGATTGTTACACTACTTGGGATCATTTGAAAGGACAGATTTCATACTTGAGATTGTAAATACAAAGAAGCTGTCCCTCTAAATGATCCCAAGGGTCAAGAGTCAAGTCAGTGGTGTAGCTAGGAATTTTGAGAGAGGAGGTGAGCATTATAAATTTCCAACAAATGGGTGTAGTCAAGGGGCATGGCCCTAATCATGTTTATTCAGTACTTGAAATTAACTTTTTCATCAAGTCACCAGCTGGTGACTAAGTGTGACAAACTAGTCACCAAACCATCATTTTTGGTCACCAATTTATTTTTTTGTATTTGGGTTTCCTGTGGCATCACAGATTAATAATAATAATAATTTATTTAATCACGTGTCGCCAAGGAGCTTTGACAAGCTCGTTCAAAATGTGAATGTAAGTATTGGAATGCAAATTTTCATTGTCGAACGTTTTAGCTTACATGTTATGTGCGAAAAAATATTCCGAGAAGAATAGCCAAACACATAATTATATTGAAATTCGAAACAGGAGCCCGCGGTCACACAGCTACCACTGAATAAATTGTGCCCACGATACTGTTCTCTTGGGAAAAACTGCATAAACAAAATGGCAACGAACACAGCAATCTAGTGAAAACTTTGATGAGAACCTCTGCAATATTATCGGGTATTTTATTGGGAAAACAATGAAGGTGTGTCACACTGAATGCATATTGTTATTAAAAGAAGTGAAGGTGGAGAGTTTTAGTCACCTTGAAAAACATTTTGGTCACATTGGTGACCAGCTGGTCACAATTTCAAGCCCTGTTATTTATAAACTTAATTTTTTAAAGCTTTCCTTATTTTTTATTTAAATTTAATCATTGATGTCACCTCCAGTAAAAGAACCTGACTTTCTGTTACCAGTAAGGTCCAGTATATATTCTTTGCTCTTTCTGCTTGTTAATTCACTTTAACTGCATGACTTTTTTTAACAACTTAGTAAAACAAGTTAAATATTAACTAGTCATCCAATTTTTTCCAACAGAACATCTCGATTTTCCAACAAAATACTGTTGATTGTCCTGTGCAGGGCAGCCACCCCCTGCCCCCCTGTAGCTACACCACTGAGACAAGTTGTAGAGAGAATTTGGATATATATTTTGAACTTACTGTAATTCTGAGGACATAGTTACAGTACAGACTAAACACAGTAATTTATGGGCATGAATGCTTGTCTTGAAAATGATTCACAATTGGTCAAGCTATAGACTTTAACTGAAAGAGCATTTATCTCAGATGATGCTAGCAGCTAGCTTTATAAGTTTGGAAATGTACAGTATGTTAACAATCAGCATTGATTGTGTTCCAACATCTGCACACAATGGTAGGTACAAATACCTCCACAAGCATCATGTACTATATATTTTGTGAACAGCCCATACATGTAAATGCTGAGTACTACATGTACATGTATTTTTAAAGTACCATGTACTGATGTACAGTCAAATTTATAAACTTTACAGTGACTAAGACCCTGGCTACTTGGCAACTGCTAGTTGGAAAGAATAATGGTAAAAACCATGCAACATGCACTTGCAGCTACTGTATCTCAGAGGACTTGATGCATAAATGTAGGATTAAATGTATATTACAAGACTAAGGATATCTACTGGACAAAAAAACTATCAATAGTTTACAATGTTTTTGGCTAAAAACGTGCCAGTCAATGTTGAAATAAAATAATTGAGTGTTGGGCTGTAGCAGTTCCATCTAAAGGCTGTTGGGCTGGTACAGCAGTCAAATTATCCGAATTTCCCAATTACAGTGGGCCTCTTCAACATTTCTCAGTGTAGATTTCATGCAAGCCCAGTCCTACGAGGATTAAATAAAAACTTTATACTGTATATAATATTGCCATCAAAGTACAGTAGTGTGCTGCGTACAGTAGGCAGTGTTGGCAACGGAAAATATGTTATATTAGAGCGGCTAAATCACCAAATAGAATAATAGGTAGGGGGGTGAGAGTTCTGAAGATGATTGCGATGGTTTTGATGGAGCCATGTGTACAATCCAATTTCCAAGAAATGTAATGACAATGAAAATATAATGTACATGTAATTGCCTACAGCCCCTGTGGACATGTCTAACATTGTGTAAAATGCGCCAAAGGTGTTCAGGTTTGTGGTGTGTGGGATGCCCTTATTGCTAAGAAGCTGAAGACATACATCGCTACAGATGGTTTCTCCGATTGGCAGATTTGTATGGATAAGGAACTGTCAACAGTCTTTTCACCACGTGGTCACATCTACACTGCTGGGTGAATGCGCTGCAAAGTTAAACTTCTGTCTATTGTGTAAGAAATGGAATGATTCTTTTTAATCAAATAATTCAGTTTCTCTCGTGCCAAAGGTATGCTGCACGTAGCATTGATGCCAATGAATACAGTATATACCAGAAGTTAATAATCCCCTACCAAAATATTTTAGGCATTTTTTAGATACTGGGGGGAGGGAGGGCTTAGCCCTTTCATAAGAAATATTGGAGGGCTATAGCTCCCCCTACCCCCCTGTTCTGCCGACCTTGCAACTTTGAATATACTGCCGAAACATGGAACGTAGAAGTCTAACGTTTCAAGCCAAGGCCGTTCGTCAGAGAGAAACGTAAAGAGTGTAAACAAACGGCGAACTTATATAAGAAAAATAAAAAATTGTGACAAAAAATTAGCCATGCAATTAGAAATAAATGCGCGCCATAAATGGGCCTACCTGTCGAGGAAATTAAATCATCCAAGTTACTTACTGATCCTGAATCTAATATATGTAATCTAACAACGCAATATAATAATACACTATTATCACTGCTTGAAAAGCATGCCCCTGAAAAACAGCGATTGGTTACGTTACGTCCAAACTCTCCTTGGTATGATGATGAGCTTCGAGAGGAAAAAAGGAAAAAACGTCGCCTTGAGCGAAAATATAAATCATCTGGCTTAGAGGTATTTAGACAATTATTCAAAGAAGCCTGTAAGGATTACAATGTATTAATTGAATCTGCAAAGCTCAAATACTACCAAAATCTAATCGAGAATTCTGATGAAACCAAGCTTTTCAAAATGGTAGACCGGTTGTTCATTAGGAAACAATGTATTTTACTTCCTAAACACTCAACTGTTGAATCATTAGCAGAGCAATTTAATGAATATTTCTTAACCAAGATTGAAAAATTAAGATCTAAATTGGATTGCAGCTTAGGTGTATCTCTGAATATAACAAGTGAAAAAAAATGCTTGCGTTCTTTCACGGATTTTACAACAGTCTCAAAAAATGACATTCGTCAAATAATTGTAGGGTCTCCAACAAAATCCTGTCAACTGGATCCAATACCAACAAAGTTAGTCAAGGAAATTGATATATTAACAGAAGTTATAACTGATATTGTTAATGGTTCTTTGGCTGGTGGTGAATTTCCTACAGAGCTCAAGCTATCTCTTGTACGACCATCAATTAAGAAATCGAACATAGACTCAGATCTTTTCCCTAATTATAGACCAATATCCAATTTGGCGTTTCTATCAAAAACCATTGAGAGAACTGCTGTTAGCCAAATGCAACCTTATCTTGTTGCAAATGATTTGTATCCCAAAATTCAGTCCGCTTATCGTAAGTTTCATTCAACAGAAACTGCATTACTTAAAGTATCAAATGATATATTAAGAGCAGTTGATCAACATCAAGAAGTGGTGTTGGTTCTTCTGGATTTGTCAGCTGCCTTTGATACGATTGATCATGAGATATTATTAGATCGGATGAAAAGTCGGTTTGGCTTTGATGGAAATGCTCTAAGATGGTTTAAATCTTATTTACAAGATCGAGTTCAATCAGTCAAAATCGAAGATTTCACATCGAAACCACGTCGCATATATTATGGTGTCCCGCAGGGCTCAGTATTAGGACCGCTACTATTCTCCATGTACGTAGCACCTATTGAAGATATAATACAGTTACACAATGTTGATTGTATGATATTTGCTGATGATTCTCAGATGTATTTAGCTTTCAATTCATGTGACAGGATATTGGCAATTGAGACATTAAGATCATGTATTAATGATATCATCATCTGGAACGAAAGGAACAAGCTGATATGTAATCCGGAAAAAACTGAAATCATACATTTTTCATCACGTTTTATGGATAACCCACCTTTATCTGCCTTTACCATTGGCTCAACTGTCATAAAAGTTACGGACAAGGTTCGTGATCTTGGTGTTATTTTCGATTCAAATTTAAACTTCCGTCCGCATATAAATAATATATGTCGTGCATCATCATTGGCAGTAAGAAATATTGGTCGTGTTCGAAAGTACCTCTCCAGGTCTCAAGTTGAGAGATTGATACACGCTTTCATATCATCAAAGTTGGATTACTGTAACAGTCTCCTATATGGCCTTCCTGCTAGTGATATAAATAAACTGCAGCGAATCCAAAATATTGCAGCCAGGCTAGTAACTGGTGCCAAACGCAGAGATAGTACAGTATATCAGCAATTTTCGAGCAACTGCACTGGTTGCCAATAAAAGAACGGATAGTTTTTAAGATTTTACTGATAACGTTTAAAGCTATGCACAACATGGCTCCTGGTTATATATCTAACCTACTTACGAAGTACATTCCACGGAGAAACTTAAGATCTGCTAGCAAATCACTCCTACAAGTGCCTGTAAAAGTGAAGACTCAAACCTATGGACAAAGATCGTTTTCGTGCGCTACTCCACATCTATGGAATTCCCTTCCTGAAGAAATTAAAGACTTAAATAGTTTAGATTCGTTTAAATCAGCTCTTAAAACATTTTTATTTATTAAACATTTTAAAGACACATAGATATATATTACATTAATTAGATATTAAACTATATATGAACTATTTGTATAAGCCATAAATTATTGTTTTTAGCACATAGGACCACTGTAAAAAGCATTGAGACTTATGTTAAATGCGTTTTTAAGAACTTATTATTATTATTTAGCAAACAAGAACACCAAGCGTATACAAAATATAAACTTAAACCGAAATGATGAATTATTTTTATTCCTTAATTCCCGAGGGCTTATCAACAGCTTTGCATTTATTTATTAAATTTTGTGGGATCAAAACGGGTGTAAACCGTACAATTATGCAAATTAGACGTAGTGCACCTCACGCAATTTAATATAAAATAACGAAACTGAAATTATTGTTGGATATTTTCGTTTTAAAAAATAAAAGACATCCGGTCACGCTTGTTCAAAACTAAAGAGAAAGAAGACATTTGGACATAAAATAATTTTATCTCGAGGTTTTGATCGAATTATTTAGCGAGAATCGAAATTTCTATTGTAAAAATTGAATAGATTTATAATTAGTTTCAGCCTTTTATGAGACAAAAGAAAAATTCGATTCGCAAGTGGCCTGACAGTCCAAAGAAAGCTAGAATTAAAACTGATTTTGTTGTGTGAGTGGTTTTCGTTTTAATTTACTTGTATTTTAACATTTCATTATTTTTTTAGGATGATAATATAGTCAAAGCTATTCATCTTGATTGTGATAATACACCAGTTTATACCTCTTGGTCTGGTAATACTTATCAAGCATCAGGTAGTTCACACGCAATTGAAATTAGTCGGAAATTTGGAGAACGTTTGGGTCTAACAGACGGACAAGAAGTGAGTATAAGTGTTTTCTTTGTGATATTTAGTAAATTACAGGTATACCATCACAGGTTGGGTTGCAAGGTTGATCTCGCTAATACAGTATAATTATGCGAGTTCGCTTGTATTGCTTGGTTTCCATGTATTCGCTATACCAAATTGCGATCAGTGCTAGTATAATTATAATAACTGTGGTAGAAGGTATTTTCTTATTCCGATATAATCGATTGTAATGATTATCGCAAGACAGAAAAAGTCTTACTGTGATTGAACGATAATCTTTTAATAATGAAAACATAAGAGGCGTATTAACAATCGTAGCGAGTGTCCAAGACGTGAAAATACTATACTCAAGGTCTACTTCTATAATTGTTATGATCACAATCAGATCTTATTTGGTCAGATTTTGTTTACACAAACAAGCATTTACACGGGTCCTCGTAATTATGGCGGTTTAATTTATTTCTGTTTTCAAAATATCAACATTTTTAAAGCTTTAGAAACACTGTGCAATGAACTAGATACACAATAATGCTAAAAGTGTCATTATTACATGTTTACTATATTTATTGGATATTTTAAGGTTGTTGCAACTCCATTGAATAACGTGGCATCCTGTATTCGTGTTACATTTGCCCCTGCAAGTCAAAGTGATTGGGAGATTGCAGTAAGTAGCGTTAACATATTATAATTGTATTTTTACTTCATCCAACCATTATGAATGAATGAAAAGGAAATTAACTTATTTAGGAAAAGTATTAAAGGAGAGAACTCCAATCAAAAATTAAATAATTTTTAAGTAAAAGGTCTTAAAGTATCATGTTTAAAAATATTTGTAGTTTCATTTGCTTTTGTTTTCGAGAAATATCGTTGATTTTTATATTTTGTGCTTCTGGACGCCGCCTTCACGATATATTTTGTCGGCTCGAATTGGTTTTTGGCAGCGATTCCTTTTCAATTTTGACGCCATTAAGTGCTCGAAACAAAAGAAAAGCACGTAATTATTGACGTCAAAACAGAGAACAATAACCTTATTAAGCATCGTACTTATAGTCCCGTTATTTGAATATAATTTATAATTTTTTGATGGGAGTTTCCCTTTAACACTTTGAAGCTTGAAGACGAGTCTTCAGTATTTTATTCTGGCTAACCATAGTTAGTGGAGGGAGATGGTTCGGAAACTCGGCAAAAGTCATTATTCTATGTTTTTGTTCAGTTTATCTAATTTCACGGTCACTGGACGTGTTGTATTTTCTGTATAATGAAGCAGTCATCCAATAGCAACGTTCGGGTTTAATTAGTGTAGTCCTTCGTCGTCACGTGTTGTGCGTCCTTTGTTCGTTGTGTAGTCCTTCGTCGTCACGTGTCCATAGAATTTCCTTTCTTCAACCAATTGCCTTCCTCCAACCAATCGCCTTCCTCCAACATGCACACAATAACATGACCATTGCATAATCTTGAAAGACAATGGAGCTTCCAAACCATCCCCCTCCACTAACTATGGGCTAACGCCAGACGATTTTATTCAGCACAGGGAGAGGTCCAGGCCTCAAAGTGTTAAAAAATAGTACTGTATTTCCAAATGTTTTTCCCGTACACTAAGTGCTTCTTTAGTGGAATAAAGTCTCGTGTGTTACAGTGGGATTACTGCAAGTGGGGCCACGTTGAAAATGAAAACCAGTGACATATTACAGCACACAGAGCAAAAAATCCCAATTCCTGTTATTTTAGCCAGAGTCAACCTGGCAAACCTTAGATAAAAGTCATTTTAAAAAGATGAACAATTGAATCAGTGAGAAACGTATTACTGTTTTTTTGTCGTCTAAGTGGCCCCACTTACAGTAGTCACACTGTAAATCGTCTTCTATATATATACCCGCACTTATGTAAAAACAAAACATTTACAAATTTTAAATTAAAAAGGTATTAACATATATAAATTAAAATTATTATACAATGTACATGCATGGTTATGCAAATTAAGAATAATATATGCTAAATATCTAGTAATCTTGAATACAATTACAGGGGGTGGACAAAAAAGTGGCCATCTACAAAAACATTGCTAATTTTGAACAACGTACAAAACAGCAATACGTATATGTAAAACCATTTGTTTTTAAAACGTAGCCAGTGAGATCTGCTCAAATATCGTCAAAAGTCCTAATTTTAGACTATTTTGAAAATGCATTGTATTTTCATGGATTTACTAACATTTACTATCATTTCCTATTAACAACTGTTAAGTTGTTAATAGGCAATGATGTATTCAATCTGGTGTAATGTGTAGCTTCAACTTATTAAAGAAAGTCTACAGAATTATCAACTCACTGGGTAATTCCACAATTTCGGAAGGTAAAACTAATTTCAAGAAAATTATTACAAGGAAAGCTGATTTAGTACCATGAAGTTCGGTTTTTGTTTCTTCTTTTTGGATAACATTTTATGAAAAATAAGAGAGTTGTTCGTGGAAGATGCGCACATCCAAACACCTCATGAAAAGATTACAAAATTGTGCATTAATCTAAAGATGGGGCATATAAGTTTCGAAAACAAAAATGAAAGAATGCCAGGAAGTTAATGAGAAGGGTTCAACGGTTTTTCCGAACTATTGACCATTGCCAATAGGTTTAAAGGGTATTGGGTAATTAAGAAAATTACAAACTCACTGAGAATATGGTTCATTAGAGTGAAATTTTTCTGTAATCCAAGAGATACTTGTCGAAAGTATAGTGTTTGTGTTCTATAACTAAATTAGTCTGATTATTTTGAAATCACAGAATATTGTTCCCAATTGTGGAATAGTCCACGGGAAGATCAGTTCCATATACTGTATTACGACATGCATCTTTAGTACTAAATTATTGCTATTTGATTGCTAGATTATAGATTACATGTACGTGGTAACATAATTTCTATTGCATTGCCTACGTCACTCATCGTGCATTTTGCTTCATTCACCGTGTAAGACTTTTGTTTTATTGCACGGCTCGGTCTGCATCAAATTCAATCATACTAAAGCTTATACAGAACGTTCTTACTAAATCAATGACGAGGGTTATCCTTTAAAAAGCCGAAGACATAGACGTAAAACGTCTTCATGGGAAACCCTTTCTTAAAATGGAAAACATGCACTGAAAAATATTAAAATATTGTATTATAATCTTTTTTCATCTGATACTTTTTGTAGGAAAGTAACGCAAACCTGATCGAATCTATTCTAATACATCAGCTGCGTATAATTTGGGAAGGCGCCATTATACCGATTTGGATACAAAAAAATAATTGCCTTGTGGTTACCGTAGGTATGGATACATTTGTTTACTAAAATATGTTAAAAACGTTCTTAGGGGCTGTTTATATGAGAGGCGAGCCAGCCCGGCGAGCCAGCCCGGCGAGCGGGATAGCTCGGTAAGCGAGATCTCACTGTGTAGTTATTTTCCTTTTAAAAATTCCTCTGCGTTTATATGGCCAAGCGGGCGAGCCCGGTTAGCGAGATCTCACTTGAAAGAGGCGAGATCTCGGTAAGCGGGATGGAAATTTTCCCATGTGAAACAATCGCTAACCGGGCTGGCCCGCTTACCGAGATGATTTTTCAAAGAGATGCCGACGCCATCTATTGTTTTGACTAAAATCATTCCGATAGGCGGGATGAAATTCGTTCATATAAACGCGAGACAGAAATTATCTCGCTTACCGGGCTGGCGATTTTTCGCTCTCTTCCTTTGTCTTGACTTTCTTTTTTCCATTTTTATTCCTTTAGTTTATTCTGTATTGATTGCCAGCTGTATTAATTCATCTACTGTATATATCAATCTTTGTTCTTTAAAAGTTGAACTCGTTGTATACTTCATTCTTTTTAAAGTCTCAAATATGACATTCATCATTACTTCGTTCATTGCAAACCACAAAAACAACAAACTGACATACTTCACCGTGCAAAGCACTTACAAAACTACAACTTAATATGTTGACTATGTTAATACTGTATGTTAACTTAATATGTTGACTATGTTAATATGTTAACTTAACATGTTGACTATGTTAATATGTTAACTTAACATGTTGACTATGTTAATATGTTAACTTTACATGTTGACTATGTTCATGGCCAGAAATTCAAGACATGCGCCTGTCGCTTGACAGCGGTTTTCCGTGTGAAAATTGCACGCGCCTGCCATTTTCGCAGCGGGTTAGCGTTTGATTACCTCGTACTTCATAGTGAAGGAGACGAAATGGCCGCGAACACAGCATAGGGTATACGGCATCACAAGGGGATAAATGAGGCACCAGCATGTTCACCCATACTAACCCTCATTACTCGGGCTACCTGTGGTAGACGAGTCTAGGTTTCGGCTCCGTTTGTTATTTTTTTTTCGCCACACAAAAGTGCATTATTGCATCATCCCGTCAGGCCTTGCGAAACTGTAAAGGCACGTTGCGTGCTCTGTTTTTTCGAGACTTCGAGTTCTTTTACTTTGATCGAGTTGGGTTGAGGTGTTTTCCGACGGTATTGGTGAATTCATGAGTAGTTGATCAGTAATGTTGCTGACAAGGTTTGTCCATGAAGACAGTGCACAAATTTATTACAGACCAGCTACTAGTAACGGCTTTCTCCTGTTTATTGACATTGATCACGACAGTATCTATTATTTTATATGTGCTTTTAATATTACTAAACGAGTTTTATATTTGTTATGCTGAGTAGGAAGCTTGTATACACATGTTCTATGTACCATTTGTGTTGCTCGTCTTTGAGTTTGAGATCGGCAATGGACAGTAGTCTTATTGATCCATTAGGATTTATATTCAATGTTGTATTCAAGTGCTTTGAACATTTGTTTGTAATTTTGTCAAAAGTATGTTATCCATATCTTGATGTTCATTTTGATATTAACATTTTGATGCATATATTGAGTATTAAGATAATATTTATCATAGAAACAACTTTGAACCAGACATGTTCCTCATATATATACAGTAATGTATCAGCCATTATAACAGCAGCCAAGTGTGTGTTTATATGGTGCACCTATACTCAATGCCTCTTTCCTGAAAAGGACTTGAACACATGGACAACCATGGCTGAACTATTGGACAACAAATTCGTAAGTGAAAAAGTATACTGAATCTCTATGTAAATTACCTTTAATATTGCAAAGTTCCCATGCATGCATAGCTTTTTAACCCACTTGTTTTCTCTCTGTTTCATATTTTAGATAAAACTAAACATCTGGTAGAATCATGAAAAGCCTCAGCAATATTGATATACTGTTGAAGTTGTGACTTGGACCATTACAGCACCAACCACCAATTCCTCTGGTATATATATCAAATGACTTTATAACATTGATTTATCTGGTATTAATGAAAGAGCAAACAAATTAACACTGGTGTCTGAAGTAAAGGGCCTCTAGGACCACACAGTTGGAGCTGTGAGTTGGACTATTAAACCGTCAACCACCAATTTATGAAATAACTCTGGTATTAAATGACTTTATAACATTGAAATACTGTATCTGGTATTGATGAAAGTGCAAACAAATTAACACTAGTGTCTGAAGTAAAGGGCTCTACGACCACAAAGTTGGAGTTGGACTATTAAACCGTGAACCACCAATTTATTACTCTGGTATTAAACGACTTTAACATTGACATCTGGTATTAATGAAACAGCAAACAAATTAACACTGGCATCTGAAGTAAAGGGCTCCAGACCACACAGTTGAAGTTGTGAGTTGGACTATTAAACCGTCAACCACCAATTTATTACTCTGGTATTAAAGCATTAAATGACTTTATAACATTGACATCTGGTATTAATGAAAGAGCAAATAAATTAACACTGGTGTCTGAAGTAACGGGCCTCTCGGACCACACAGTTGGAGTTGTGAGTTGGACTATTAAACCATCAACCACCAATTTATTACTCTGGTATTAAATGACTTTATAACATTGACATATCTGGTTAAGTATATGTATCAATGCCAAAGTTATACAGTATAATTATGTGAACACCAAACTTATATGTAAGAATACCAAAAGTATGTACAATTGAACATGGTGATGCTAACTTGACATATAGCAAGACCAGTGCTGTTGCGGCCTTCAGATATCGTTATGCCAGATCTGTGAACACCATCATAACTAAAAATATTAAAGTGTAATATGTGCACAAAATGTCACAATACCATACATATAGTTCGAGATATAGTTAAACCAATGTCAGGATGGTTTTCAGTATTATCAATTCTATGTTGTCCCAATCTAGGTTATCCATTTATAATAGTAGTCAATAAAAAATTGTTCTTTGTAAAACAAGTGAGTGTGCTTTCTAACTAGCTTTCTAGTAACATGTCCTCCACCAATCTCGTTCACCACATCACCATCCCATTGCCCATGCCCAGTAGCCCGAGTTAACGCCTAGCGGGCGTCTTGTTGCTAATAGAAAGCCCTGATTCTGAGCTTCGTTTTGATATCAAATATGGCCGACTTTTTAAAAAGGATAGATGTTGTTTTCGCATGTTTATCGCATCTTTGCTCACATGAAAATTATCGTATGTGGATAATTCACTTGTCAATTTCTACAGCTTTCCTCGCTAAGATGGACGGCATTAAACGGATCAGATCACCTCGAAAATAACAGAAGGAATACTTGATAATGCGACGTTTACGAGGGAAGTGAGGCAAATTTGACAAGAAATGAAACGGGTCGTAAAATGCCTGACTAAACTGTTCGTTTGCACGGAAATGGGGCTGGTTATATACACCTAATAGGAGCTAGATCGGTGTAAAACGGGTAACGAAATGGACGCACTTGGAGGTAAGAATAGGATATGAAATTTATCTTATTTGACTACCAATGTTTTGTTCCCTTCATATATAGTGAGGCAAATTTTGTAACTGTGATTGAACTGACTCAAATTTTAAAAAATGGCGTTTTTATATAGCCGTTTATATAGCGTTTCGGCCATCTTTGTTTTTTAAGGTTCGGACATGCTCAGTGTAAATGTCTTGAATTTCTGGCCATGTTAATATGTTAACTTAATATGTTGACCATGTTAATATGTTAACTTAATATGTTGACTATGTTAATACTGTATGTTAGCTTAATATGTTGACTATGTTAATATGTTAACTTTACATGTTGACTATGTTAATATGTTAACTTTACATGTTGACTATGTTAATATGTTAACTTAATATGTTGACTATGTTACTATGTTAATATGTTAACTTTACATGTTGACTATGTTAATATGTTAACTTAATATGGTGACTATGTTAATACACTGTATGTTAACTTTACATGTTGACTATGTTAATATGTTAACTTAATATGTTGACTATGTTAATATGTTAACTTTACATGTTGACTATGTTAATACGTTAACTTTACATGTTGACTATGTTAATATGTTAACTTAATATGTTAACCTCTCTGATGACGATCCGAGGTCACGAACCGAAAGCTCAGAACTATAAAATAAAACATGATGTTAACTCACAAAAATGAATTTTAACTTAATATGTGCATGTTTGTCATTTAGGTGAAATAGATCCACCAAGTCCTTGTTCTCAAGTTGAAGAATATACAGAAGTAAGATTAGGATCTTGGAGAGACACGCCATCGACGAAGTCCAAAGCTAGTAAAGAAGCTGCATCAAACGAGCAGAATTACTTAGAAATTCCATCCGTGTCAACGACATCATCTTCACCGCAGTCCACCGACAGCGCGAAAAGCGAGAACGCTAGTTTTAATAGAAATACAAGTGTAGTAAAACGTTCTTTTAGTTTATCTCTCGGAAGATCTTTACATCAAGCTGGAGATAAATATGAGCAAACACGTACTCCAGTATATACAGTTGATGTAAATACGAATCCACTGACGGCTGGTTTGAGGGTTGGTGTTGTTAATCTTGTCAAGGCGATGGTATTTGGACCACATTCAGCTGAAGTGGATAAGAGTGAAAAATCTTTGTTCTACGCCACTACAAATAAAGCATCTTTACCAGTAGTAAAAACAGCCGATACTTCAATGAGCAGGACAAAAAAACCATCATCTAACTTATTTTCAAGGATTCCAATCGAGTCCTATTATCGGGTCCAGGATTTAGCTCTGTCCAGTGACGTTGCTACCTCGCGTAAAACACGTAGTCGTATCCAGTCTTCCCCGCAGAATCTCTTGGAACAGCCTTCTACGGTTTTTGTATATTGTCCATATTTGACATGCACTGTTAATAATGCACTGAACGACAAAACAGCACTAGACAATGATGTTTTGTCTAACAAGTATGCCGTAATTACTGCATCCATACACAAAATGTACTCAGTCAAGGAAAAAATGGACTTGAACTCGTCAGGTAAAAGGTCTGACATAGGGAGTAATGACAACACACCTAACGACGATCTCAGAGAAACAGGTAAAGTTCACTTTTCCTGACGTCACACAAACTATATAGGAGAATCCACCAGAACAAAAAAGATGGCGGCTCTACATTTTACTATGATCCTTTGCGAATCTTTGATTCGATTGAAAACCAGAGCGCGCAAGGAGCGATGGGATAGAGTCCTCTTCCCATCAGCCCCTTCGCGCGACACTCTACTTCCCCAAAAAGATGCTTGGGTACGAGGCAGGTTTTGGGATAAAAAGCTTTGAACGAGCTTAATAAGTTACTGTTCGTGACTCGACGATTCAAAAACACTTGATCAGAATGTCGAGACGTTAAGTCAGTGTATGTAAGTAAGAGTGCATGACTGCATGCATGTGTGTAACTGATCAAGTACTCGGAAAACCAACGAATTTATCGAGATAATTGTTTTCTTTTTTATCGTCGGTCAACAAACAGATATAGGCAGTAGAAAAAACCCTCAATGAATGGCAGTAAAATTTAAAGAAAATATGTATATCAATTATCTAATTTCTAGCTTTTATATTTCTACAGATCCAGTGAAGTTATTTGAACGAAAAAGACTGGAATCAAGTGTGAACTTTAAACAACGTACTGTATCGTCTGGTGAACGTGGAAGTTTTGCTTCGTTACCTACTACAATTATTCGTTTGGTACTAACCAGTCAAAAAAAATTTCATATTGACGAAGATAGCGCAAACTGTTCGTTGTTTGGCGAAGAATTACTTCCTGAACACGTTGCTGTCAATGGTTTGTTACGTCGACAGCTTAAACTTGGTGTCAAGTCTACGGTTCAGATTAAAAGAGTTTTTTACAAACCTTCGCCGTTGATGGGAATCGTTTTAAATCCATTTGGAGAGGACGCTAAAAAGGTGGGAGTGATCAATTCTGCTATTATTAAATATTCTCGTACTATTTTACAAAACAAGTTGCTACTGCATATATATGTCAAAATATTGTACTTTATTTTTTATTATTTCTCATTCGTTTTGTTCTGTGACAGGTTAAAACTTATGGTAAGAATGAAATTGTTGTTGCTTTTACTTCATGGATTATTGAGACTACAAAAGAATATCCGTTAGTTCTAGCGTCGAGGATGTTAATTGCGTTTAATATAACTCCTGGTACGTATGAAATAAGTTCAATATTGATTACTTCGTGGTATGGTGCGTGGGAATTTCATTCACAACCCGTCAATAAAAATCCTACGCAGCGTTTACCATGAAGTAATATATTACACCTCGCCGGGGGGGTTGTGGTTGGGTTTAGGGTCAGGTTTAGAGGTGGGTCGGGGTTGGGAATTATGTTTTCAAAATTACGCGACCAGGCCGGAAATATTGCAGTGTCGACATGTGAGTTTTATGGCAATTCAAAATACTTCAATATAAGTTACTTTTCATCCATTTCATTCCATGGATTGCAAGGTTTTTAAATGACTTCTAAAATTCATCACTTCATACGTTCATTGGCGTAGTAATTTTTAAAATTAAGCTTATCTCAGCCGTTAACAACCAGCGAGAAACTTAGAGCGAGTCTATATCACATATATAGGATCCGATACGCTTATGATTTTTCTTTGTGTTTTCCTCATGAATTATTATCATTAATATATATATATATATATATATATATATAGTTCAATCTACAGACACGGTGTTTCACACAGCTCATCAGTGTAGCTTGGAACAATCTCAATGAATTTCATCAATTACTTATACACATGCGATCGTCGGTGACAACCGCATGTGGGACAGCATCGGTGAAGTTCATTCAGATAGCGTGAAGTGCGCATGGGCCCAGAGTGCTCAAACTTCCACAAGCACAGTGAGCGTTGCATTATATATCTATCTATCTATATATATATATATATATATATATATATATATATGGTTAAATAATTCGCCATTCTCAGCATTAACGTCCTCATTTCATTGTATTTTGGTTCGAATTGATGTCCGCCATTTTGGGACAACAAATTGCTATAAAACTCACATCACGCCACATGCATGTCAACGTCCGGGGTCGCTTAATTTTGAAAACAGGTGTAATCTATATTTAACAAACAAGCAATATAAGCGTGTTTCTTGCAGTGTAGTTCTTGCTAGAATTATCGACAGTTCTTGTTCGTTCTGTTGGCTTTCTTTCGTTCGTCGAGAGCTTATACAGCCAACAAATCATTAACTGACATTGTGGAATTGCGAGGTTGCTGAAGACAACAACATTGAGGCGGAAAGCCGCTGGTCAATGAGAACGCTCGTACGATATTTTTTACTAGTGAATACGATATTTCTTTATTAGTAAAGAAATATTGTATGGAAACTTAGGAGTTCTATTTTGAATATGTCAAAAACGAAGCAAGAAAGCGAAAAATTGCAAAATTTCTTTGTAATTTTATGTGTTTTTTCACTAGTAAGACAGACTTAATTTTCGTTTCATGTACACTTTAACGATAAATATATGATTCCTATAAATGTCCCATAATCAGCAGAGCAATGACTATTCATGCAGACAGGGATAAAACTCGCTTGTAACAGCTCTTCATTATGTTGTATTTTTTAATATTTCTTGAAATTAACCTTTTCATTTTTTAGAGTTTTTTCGTTAACATTACGTTATCATTTCAATTTCATTTGTTTTTTTAGATGTTAAGTGCGAGTTTCTCTTATCTGGCGTTGGTAATGACAATCAAAGTTCTACTACGCGAACCATGCAATATTATTTTGTTAGCGAGAAAACTTTACAAAAAGCCAGCATTAGTGTTGGAGAGGTTATCCAGCCTTCATATTATTTACTACTTTCACCATATCCATCAAGAAGCACAGATATTTTGGACCAAGACTTTACCAAGTGTCCAATATCGTCGTTAGGGTAAGGACATCGTACGTCCAATTTTTCTTTCATTTAAGAAAAAAAATGCCGCACATTGTCTGACTAAATGAGACAATGAAGGCATTGCTATAGGAGTATGAGGATTCTATTTATTTATACTTGTAAATCCCAAAAACCTTTTCGTGCAATAAGAGTATTTATAGTTTATGTAGTGATCAATTGAGTAAAATAGAATGATATGGTATAGTGTATGGTATGAAGTATTGTGTGTGGTATGATATGGTGTATGGTATGGTGTGTTGCATGTAATAGATAAAGCATGAGCAGCGATCTGTATCTGATTTGCAAGGCGAGCTGCAAGGGAGCCGTAGTAAATCAGATACAGATCGGCTGCGAATGCTTTATCGTACTTATCAAATGGACGCATCTAAATAGCCATGTTTTCAAACTATTTTTCAAGTTGGAGTTATTTTAGCTAAGTAAATTGAGGAAAAAGTTTATGTAAATCATGACGAATCTGTATGCGATTTACAGATATTGAGTAAATATTCATTTCTTTTGAATTTTCTTCATGAATTTTTAATGAATTTGATATGGTATGGTGTATGGTGTGATATGATATGGTATGTTATGGTGTATGGTTATACGGTTATGGTAGGGTGCATAGTATGGTATGGTATGGTGTATAGCATGGTGTGGTGTATGGTATGTGGTATGGTATGGTGTGGTAATGGTGTATGATATAGTGTGTGTATGGTGTGGTGTGATGTGGTATGGTATGATATGGCATGTTACAGTATGGTGTGGTGTGGTATGATATGGCATGGCATGGTACGGTACCGTATGGTGTAGTGTAGTATGGTATGGTATGGCATGGTGCGGTACGGTTTGGTATGGTGTGGTGTGGAATATTAGAATAGATTGTTCAAATATTTTTCTAAACACGGAGATGCATACATTCTCCGGCTGGAGACACTACTTTCTTACTACATTACGTACCTACATCACATTCTTATAACATTTTGGTGATCTTTAGAGGTGTCGATCAAATTTATCAATCGTGTTTGGATTTTCTGCTTCATGGATTATGTTATCAACCAGTATCTCAACTGTTGTGCCATTCTAAGAAACCCAGTTGTAATACGTTATTACTCTATAGCAGTGGTTCTACTGCTGGGGGCTCTGGAAAATCCTCTCTGGCTTATGCTCTTTGTAATCAGCTTGGGAGACACCCCAATTTGGCTCATGTATCGGTTATTGACTGTATTTCTTTGCGAGGTAAGTTTACGTAATCTTTTGACTTTTTAATTTCATAACTGAAGAGGTTAATAATTTGAAGTGGTGAGTTAATTGAGAATTTCATTCTGTTTAGACGAGATCTTGTATTGATAGCGCGTGCTTTTAAAAATACAGGGCTAACTTCACTTTTGTTTAGCTTTTTTCCCCGGGTACAATGTTTCATTTTATGCATACAATTTTGGGAGATAAAAAATAATATCAATATTCCTGTTCTATGTATTTGTGCTTTCTTTTCTTTGTGTAATACACAGGTAAACGCGTAGAAACAATTCGTAAATCTTGGCAACAGACGTTTAGCAACTCAGCATGGCACCAACCTGCTGTTGTGTTGTTTGATGACCTTGATCAACTCGTCTCAGCTCCTTCTTTACTTCAGGAACATGGTCCTGAGGCGCACTACAGTTTGCGTCTGGCACAAGGTAATAGTAATTTTTCATGAATTGTTATGTTTTCAAAAATAAAGGTTAAATTATTCATATTCGTATTTTTCTCTTTTGTGTTTTATTTTTTTTTATGTTTGATTTTTTTTAATTTAGTTTTCAAGAATCTCTTAAAAAAGGAAGTGAAGTATAACAGTCAAGTTGTCGTCATAGCTACAGTGACGTCACGAGATTCCATTCATCCGTCGTTATTGACCAGTCATGGTAATCATGTTTTCAACAAGACAGTAGAGGTGCCATTACCAGCACTGGATCAAAGAGCTCTGATGATAAATGCTATTTTACGTAGGAAAGATATGTGTTTACCAAGTGAAGAAATCAGGTAAATTTTTAGCTGTGTTTTTAGGCGATTTTTTCCCCCCCCACGCTAGTCGGTTTTCTTTTCGTAGTATTAAGTAGATTTCTAATTAGTTCCAGTCCAGAGCTTATAAGACAAAAGAAAAATTCGCTTTGGTGAAAATAGCTGAAAGTTTCTCAACTTCCTAGTTAATAGCATTTTCTTCACAATATTGAAGAGAGAAACATGCCTATAGCGTTCACGGAGAATGTTGAATGTTGAATGAATCTGGTGATTAGTCTTCGAACTTTTTAGAGAAATTTAAGCTCTCGTTTAAGACGCCTGATGACGTATGCAAGTGTACAATTATACATAACTACGTTTCGATTGTAGGAATATTAGTACACCTTTTGTCCACCTACATACGTCATCAGGTCCATATATTTATATATCTAGTCTTTCCTTCTTTTGTAATACTAAAGGTACAAGTTTGATACTCAGCCTGAAAAGCACACACTGTAAAATATATTTAATTTTTTGGGAAATGGTTATTTAGAAGACCACTTTAAGTTTGAGAAATAAGAGATTTGAGTTTGAGTAATGAGTAATGATTTATTTAACGTCGTAAACACAGGATGTGGTCGCCCAATCATCCGAGCCAGAGGCTCATGTTAAAAGTGCACGACATAAGCTAAGACCTAACGTGTTGATTTTACGGAGGGAGGAAAACCGCAGAACCCTGCGAAAAACCCTCGGAGCACAGGAGAGACCAACTAAACTCTACTCACATGAAATTCAAGTTCGAGAACGGGGATATTCCCAGACGGTCACCCATCCAAGTACTAACCCCGTCCAACTGGGCTTAACAACAGCGGTGAGAGGCAGCGCCCTAACAGCACACGCCACCCGTGCTTCCACTTAAATACTCGTATTAAGAAAACCAAAAAACTTGTTTTAATAGAAGTTATATGATATATTTGATAGGTCACTTTGTCCAACGTGGCGTCATATTGACCCAATTGAGAGTTATCTTTCTAGTTATAGACAAGAAAAAATTGTAGCTAAGCGAATTTTTGACATGTTATTTGAAGAAGCATGCACGAAGAACGTAAAATATTTCAAGTTGTAGTGGTGGTGGGTTTTTTTTATTCCTTCATATATACTTTATCGTCGGTAGACAAAAGGGGCTCGCAAGAATATTTGTGAGTTATGTACATGCAGTTAACTCTTCAACACTGGCTATTTCCCAACATTTGTGCATAAGAACCCACGAAGTAAATATCAGTCTACATTTCTTTGGAAAACCAAAAACTAATTTACAGCCATTTAAACAAACTTATTAATTGTCATCAATTTATATTTAGAAGTCCAATGCGCGATTTAACCGACTGTGCACATCAAATTTCTTCGTGACACTGAACATTTCATGTTGAGCAATCATGCATGAGGTATAAGTGATTTTGTAACGCAGGAAAACGCTGTAGTTTCATTTACATATCAAACAAAACTGAAATATCTTGAAAGGGTTCAGTTGTAACAGGTTTTCCATTACAATTTCTTTCAAATTAGACAGAGTTAATTTATGTTGCCATGCAATGCCATTTAAAAATTGGACATTTCCCAAAAGAGTTGAAGACTGGTGACGGGTCAGGAATAGGAACGCTAGGGTACTTGGAATCGTTTGGAGGGATAGTAAACACAATGAAACTGTCCCTCCGAACGATCCCAAGAACACCAGTACTCAATGCTCTTTACCAGTCGTCAACTCTTCGGTAATGGCCAATTGTTGATTTTGTTGTCATTTGTTCTAGAGTTATCGCAGTCAAAACGGAAGGTTGTTCACCTAAAGATTTAACTACTTTGGTCGCAAGGGCTTTTCAAATTAACGCAACGAAACGAAACCAATTAAAACAAGGTTGGCACGACATGGTTGTTTTTTAATAATATACTTATTTAATAATATACTATTTTAATTGAAAAAATCTTTATGAATACACCATGTACATTATTTATTTGCTAAGCTTTCGTCTCGCTGACACTTGAGACTTCATCAAAGTGAATGTTGTTGGCGCACTTACGTTCTTACACTTAGATGCTATAATAAAGTGTCGAGCGATGATCTCTAAAAGAAGACTGGATCGAGCAACTATTGTTTGGAAAATGAAGCCAGAATTTGGCATTACTAAACGACCATCTGCATGTTTGAAAGTCACAACGGAGTTTGTTCTCTTCGTTTTCTTCTGTTTTTGCTTTTTTGAATAAAAAACACAGCATTATGTCAGAAATTTACCATCTTCGTATTGATCTACCTACACAATTGCTTGATCGGCGCCATTAGCCTGGGACCAAGTCGACATTTCGCTAACTTCATTTTCTGGGGCGACCAACATTTTCCGACAAAAATGGTCAAACCCGAAACCCGATTCAGTGTCCCAATGGACAATCAATTGCAAATTCTTACATGGTAAAATAAATTGAAATAGGATGTTTAAAAATTATATTTGCTGAAATTTCCTGATGCTGTTTAGTTAATTTCCGTAATACAACCAAGATGCAACGCTGTATGTATATTTTACCAAAACTTTGGACTTTGTTTTCCTACTGATCGCCTGGCAAAAAAATTAATTTCTACCCCTGGGTCCACAAAGCTTTTTCAATTACGTATTTTACCGCCATGCACGCAGTTCTTCAAAGATTTTTAAATCTACTAAAATTTACAATTTTGTTAAACAGCATTTAACGCTTTAACGAGTTGTGTGCTCTGCATTTGAGATAAGCAAAGGTTGATTAAATAATTGTGTATAATGTTAAATAAAACGATAACTTATACGAGGAGCTGTGTTTTATGTAAGGCTGCGCGCCGGAGGCCGGAGTTTTGCCGGAGCTCCGGCGTTTTTACTCGAGTAAAGCAGGAGGCCGGAGTTGGGGGGTTTTCAGCTCCGGCTGTGACTCCGGCTATTCCATTTATTTAGCTAATAAAGGGGTTTAGCTAAACTTCAAATAGTTTCCGAAATAGTTTCCTTCAAATTTGTTAAAATATCGTTACGACCATATGATATTAATATCTGCTGTGTTTCCGGCAGCTCAGAAAGATGAAAGCCGCCAGACCAGATTAATAAAATAAAGCTATTTTAATATACTGTCCCTCAACCGGCAAGTAGATAAATTCGGAGCCGGAGCCGCGGTGGAGCTGAAGTTCGTAACTCTAAGTTCGCCAGAGCCAGAGTTGAAATACCAGAGTTTGGACACCCTTATAGTTTTATAGAAATATAGTAAGGTTAGATATACTGCCGAAACAGAGAACGTAGGAGTCTAACGTTTCGAGCGAATGCCCTTCGTCAGAGAGAAACGTAAAGTGTGTAAACAAACAATGAGCTTATATACAAAAGGTAATCATGTGACCAAAAATAAGCCAATCAAATAAAAATAGCAATAACAAATTGATAATGAGATGCGAAAAATTAGCGAATCAAAGCAAAATAACAATAACAAATAGATAATGAGATGCGAAAGACATTTGCTATTCATACCGTCGATGAGCAAAAAGGAGGGGGTGTAAAAAGGATGAGCGAGAGTAAAAATAGATAAATTAATAAAGTGAAAACGCTGTTTATGTCCGCTCTTGATAAACAGAAACAACGTCTTCAGAGGTGTTAAATAAAAGAAAAACGTTCGTTGAGTCCGTGAGGATGAATGGTGCCCATCTCACCTATGTCTGGCGGTAATGTCAGCCGCAAAAGACTAGAAAAGCGTCTCATTTTCAAAATTGGTACCATTCATCCTCACGGACTCAACGAACGTTTTTCTTTTATTTAACACCTCTGAAGACGTTGTTTCTGTTTAGCAAGGGAGGACATAAACAGCATTTTTACTTTATTCATTTATCTATTTTTACTCTCGCTCATCCTTTTTACACCTCCTCCTTTTTGCTCATCGACGGTATGAATAGCAAATGTCTTTCGCATCTCATTATCTATTTGTTATTGTTATTTTGCTTTGATTGGCTAATTTTTCGCATCTCATTATCAATTTGTTATTGCTATTTTTATTTGATTGGCTTATTTTTGGTCACATGATTACCTTTCGTATATAAGCTCATTGTTTGTTTACACTCTTTACGTTTCTTTCTGACGAAGGGCCTTCGCTCGAAACGTTAGACTCCTACATTCTCTGTTTCGGCAGTATATCTAACCTTACTATAGTTTCGATTGTTGTTTCTACACTGCCTACGCAGCACGCTACTTTTAGGATCAGGCTTAGTTGGGATTAGGGTTAGGGTTAAGGTCAGGGTGAAGATTAGTATATTATTAAACTAATAGAATATTTACGCAACGTCATGACTGAAGCAAGCGAACTAAGTTTTTTCGATTGAAGGTTGCGTACAAATTAATAGAACATGAGATATTAAGTATATATGTGTGGGCAATGAAGTCAGGACTAGTGTAAGGTGTAGATTTAAGACCCGAATTGGTATACTGGAGATTGGATCAGGGTTTAAGTAAGGACTAGAGTTAACTATGATTAGAATTAGGAGTAGAGTTCTGAACCTCATTAATAATTTATAGGAGAAAAACAACGGATAATCAGTCCAATTTTTCGTAAAATACTGATCGATTTAGCTTTTCTATGTTTTTTCAACACTCTTCTCGGTTCTTGATATCAGATCAAACACTCCTTTTCTCGTTTGATCTGTTACTTATATCAGTATTAATCTACGTTAACTTTGCATTAAGAAGTCATATTCTGTATGTAGTTTTTGGTGACAATTTCTTATCGTTTCTTAGATTCGTCGTCCATACGTCTGCAAGATTTTAGTGAAGCTCTCAAGTGTTTTAAACCAGCTAGTTTACATGGAATCAAACTGCATCAAGGGATCGACCTTAGATGGAAAGATGTCGGTGGTTTGGAAGAAATAAAACGAATTTTAATGGAAACATTAGAGTGGCCAGCTAAGGTAAGTATATATTGTTGCTTTTTCACGTGTTTCACATGAACCTTCATTACATGTTTTTCTTATAAAACATGTTGTTAGTTAGTTCGTGCGGAATCAATAGCAAGTGTAATTTTTTAGTGTTTACGCGACGTTTTTGACGCCAAACAGGGAACCGCCTCACTTCAAACGTTTCGTTTGTCCATATTACCGCCTCTTTTATAACTGCATCTCTTACACGTCACTCTAGATCATCCCAACACACTACTCTTCCCATCATCTCTCCTACTGCCTCTATCTGTATACTAGTACTATTCTATATAGCGTGTCATAGATTGTTTCTTTTTTATTTTTAGTTTCCTGAACTTTTTGCTAACGTGCCAATGAGGTTGCCGTCGGGTATCTTACTTTATGGTCCTCCTGGCACTGGGAAAACTATGCTTGCTGGCGTGGTCGCCAACGAATGTTCGTTGAACTTTATCAGTATTAAAGGACCTGAGCTGCTGAGTAAATATATTGGCGCCAGCGAGCAAGCTGTACGCGACTTATTTCACAGGTACAGTATATCAATGGAACTTCCTTTTGTCTGTAATGTAATAGATGCACAGAATGAGATCAGAAGTATGTACAGAAGTTTAGTGACGTATCTGTTGTGACGTTTTCCGACCTTACTTTAACTCACTTCACCTCATCTTACCTTAATTCACTTCACCTCACCTTACTTAATCTTACCATCTCACTTCATCTCACTTCACCGTACCTTCTCACTTCATCTCACCTTGCCTCACCTCGCACCTTACCTCACCTTACTTTACCTTACAATCTCACTTTACCTTACCATCTCACTTCACCTTATTTCGCCTTACTTCACCACACCACACCACACCTCACCTTACCTTACCTTACCATCTCACTTCGTATCACCTCACCTCGCCTTACTTCACCTCACTTCACCTCGCCTCACTTCTCCTTACCTTACTTTACCTTACCATCTCACCTTCTCACTTCATATCACCTCACCTCGCCTTACTTCACTTCACCTCGCCTCACCTCTCCTTACCTTACTTTATCTTACCATCTCACTTCACCTTACCTTCTCACTTCATCTCACCTTACTTCATCTCACTTTACCTCGCCTCACCTCTCCTTACCTTACTTTACCTTACCTTCTCACTTCATCTCACCTTACCTCACCTCACCTCATCTTACCATCTCACTTCACCTTACCTTCATCTTAATTTACTTTACGTCACCTTTCCTTATCTTATTTCGTCTATCTTATCTATTTTTAGGGCTCAAAGTGCTAAACCTTGCGTATTATTCTTTGACGAATTCGACTCGATGGCACCAAGACGGGGTCACGACAGCACTGGTGTCACTGATAGGGTGGTCAATCAGTTACTGACACAGTTGGATGGAGTTGAAGGATTGGATGGAGTTTATATTCTTGGAGCTACTAGTAGACCTGATCTTATTGATCCAGCTTTATTAAGACCTGGTCGGCTAGATAAGTCTCTGTATTGTGGGATGCCTGAGGAGGTATGATGTGCAACAAAATTTAAAATAAAACTAATTTTTTTATGAGGCTAAATGTAATTTAGGCAAGATAAAAAAGGAGTCAATGCTAGTCAGCGGTCACTCATGTATAATGTGTGGGGTACTATCATAGTCTTGTCAGCGTGATCTGAGCTTGACTGGTTTTGCGCGCGCTATCTATTTTATCTTAGTATAAATTTACAAGTTTCTATCACAAATCCTTGAATTTTATTGGCTATCGCAGGAGTTTCTATCCGCTGATAGAAACCTCTGGCGATAAGCCAATGAAAAGCCTTCTTTTAACGAAATTGACCAATGACAAAATGCGTAGTATAGCACGAACAATGATCATTAGAGCCAGCGGTTGTTCTGTTAAGCAACAATGGCGCCGAAATTATAACGGAGTGGGCAAGTGAAAGGAAAAATTGAACATTTAGGCGAAGCAATACGTTCTACAGAAAACAAAAACGGCTACAAAATGGTTAGAATGGAAATTATTAATGGTAAGATCGTTAAATTGTTTATCTGTGTTCGTTTAAAACGAAATAACTGCAAACAAAACACATTTCAATATTACGCTTGCTGCATGTTGACAAGATTTCGTGATGTAAACTATATGCTAAATTGAATGTTTCTTTCAACTTTTTGTCACTTTTACAAATCAAATGAGTGGATATATATTGTTTCAAGATTGTACATGAAAACCCATGCTAAATTATGCAAGAAAACTTTACTTTTCCATCAGTTACTGTACGGGGCCAAGGAGATGTCCGAAATGACTGTTGAACGTTTGTTGTTGGCAGTTAAAAAATGTATTAAACGAGCCTCAAAGAATACGTTATGGTCGAGAATTTATTTAACTTTTGTTGGTAAATTTATACTAATTAGACAACTCGCCCTCGTTTTCTATGAGCGATAGTCAACTCGGATTCGCTCATAGAAAACTTGGGCTCGTTGTCTAATTGTTAAGTAGATACTTTGGGATTTCTCGCTTTTGCGCTGTGTTGATTCGATTGATTTGTGCTCTAATGGAGCGACAAACAAGAAATAGCCGTCAGGCCGCAGAGGATGCTACTGGGTTAAATTCATCATTTGCGATCAGATGTGAACTGTGCCCGACAGTTTATCTTTTCTATTGTGTAAAGGAATTTCCCTTAAATTTGAATTTAAAGACATTTTTCTTGACCAACACGCTGTTACATCACTGCATATGTATCTCGCAAGGGAGCCCCTATTCTAGGTGGGTAATGTATACACTTGCCACCTGGGCCCTAACATGAACAAGTGTTACATGACTATATATATATATATATATTACCACTCTTGTACGGGACAGCTCTCGTACGTGGACTATATTCTTGAAATGACTAAACTGCTGTTGCATCGTAATTGGGCCTAAACATGAGCAAACGCAGCTTTACCTTCTTTTGCTCGATCTTAACTCATGCATGCTCCAACTTACAGCGATGGTACAAAAGTGTGCAACCTTTGCTTAGAGAGAAAATTAATAGCTGGGAAAAGCCAGATTACCCCCCCCCCCCCCCCCCCCCATCCCCCTTACTGTAAGTCGACGTGGCAAGAATGTGTCGTCCATTCAATTGGATTATATACTGCATGTTCCCAGCTGACTGGATGGTTCAATTGGTATAAAGCAGCTGACTTGATTTCCGGTGGTAAATCAAACCCCATTCTGGTCATCTTCGGCTACGCAGTGTATAGGGTATTTATGAAAAAATCTGGTCCACATTTGTAACTTGATATGCTTTTGCTTTTTGTGCGAAGTAATCGTTGGATGAAGTTGTGTATTCTAAGAATTATGTAGACCGAGATGAGTGTTAGCAATCACTGATTGAATATCATACGAATAAAGAATACCATACGAAAGCAGTTTTAGTTCAACCTCGTCCCCAGTGCCTTTTGCGGGGGGGTCGCGCGAAAAGGCTGGTTTTCCACAAAGAAATTCTGGGTGTCATGAATTATAATACATTTGGTAGCTTCGAGGAAATTGACTGTGCTTCGTCGACTTCAGTCAGTAGCGTTCAATAGCGGCAACTTCTCTTCGTGTTGTCTAGAACCACTCCAGGTAAAGTGTTTTGAATACTTGTTACATAGAGACCTCTTCATCGTCCATAAGCAGCCATCAAAACGACCAGCTCAAGCTAAACTAGCGAAATCAGGTATTGCGGTAATTAAGAAGCTAACTTTCCAAGCCGCTTATATAAAAAGTTCAAGAAGTAACAACAGCAGAAGCTCCCGCGCAGTTTTTCATAAATGAACTGTCTTAAATACTTAAAAATGTGTTATATGAAAAATTTACTATAATCCGCACTCTGTCACATTTTTTCTAAGTCGAAATCACATAATATGATGTGGCAAAGTGAAGTTGACAAGACGTCAAAACCGCTACAATAAGCTTGCCAGAGAAATTACAAGGCTGAGGCGTTCTAGCTTTTCAGTCCTACATGTATATTTTATTATTTGGCGTAGATATATGTATATTTTTATATCAGGAAAAACGACATGCTTAAAATATAGCGTTCATAAGATTTTCTGCGCAGCTATTTTTTGTTGACAATTTTTGGCCGGTTATTTTCCTTGTCACTCTGCATTGTTATCTTAGTTGTGTGCCTAAAATATAATATTAGCCACTAAAAATATTAGTCATTGAGGACCACATTTTAACGGCGTTTGCGAGAGGTTTATCTACCACTCTTTGTTCATTGAGATTTTCCGGTTTGAAACTGGAAAATGAATATATATATATATACAACCTCGAATTTGCAAATTGACTAAATTCGAAATGTCATACTCGCGTTAATGGTATTAAATTTCTCACAACTATATTTTATCTGAACTGATTGAACAGTATAAAATTCCAAACTCGTACTCACTCGCGCTGTCGTACCTACAGTATGTGCTCTCAAAATTAAATGGATTTGTTTAATACTGCTCCCAGCCTCCCGCACTTCGTTTGTGGCTACACGACGTTTATTCTAATTTGCATATTTTGGCTCTTGTCTAAAGAGAAATACCTCGCACTTTCTGCATATCAACTTTGAACTCGAATCGTCCTCGGTGATCTAAATAATTTCACAAGTATTCTGCACATTCGCACATAAATCCTTGTCATTGCTGCTTTTACTGAATACCGAATCATATGACGACTTTCGAAAGACAGCAGATTAAACTCCGAGGAAAGATTTTTATCCTCGAGAGTCGGTTTTTCGCCACTGAATTTCCCAAACGTTATCGGAATCCGCCATTATCGCTACTATAAGTATAAGAACAGATCAAACTATAAACGCGGACGCTTATGAGCTATTGTCGAATATGAGTCATGACCAAATTCATTGAAATTTTGCATTAATTGTATTTGCGAAGAATATTTAAGAAAAGCGATCAACCAGGGCCTTTTTGCGCTACCCCTCCGCAAAAGGCCCTGGGGACGAGGTTGGGTTTTAGTTGTTTTATTATTCATTCAAAATACCCGATGGAATCTGTTTTGCTTACTTGAAACTATTCATATTGGCTTTCAGTGCTGACGTTAATTATCCAATAGTTTTTTTCATTATTGGACGTTTGACGTCATTTGTCTAATGATGTTTTTTTGTTTCGAGCATTACCAAATATGGACATCTTGAGTTTTTTTCGGCAAAATAAAACCGAGGGATTCTGATAATCCGAAACGGGAATCAATTTTCAATGAATAATAGAACCCGTTACTGTCGTGAAAACGTTTCGTTATATACGAAATAAAATCTCACCACTTGTGCTGATGTTGTTTATATTTATTAATACGTGTAATGGTGTTTTTATGTTAGAAAGACAGACTCGAAATCTTGAAGGCATTGTCTGGAAAACTGAATTTCCACCATGACGTAGATCTGGAAATGATTGCAAGAGAAACCGTTGATTTTAGTGGTGCAGATTTAAAGGCGTTACTGTCCAATGCTCAGCTGGAAAGAATTCATAAAACAAAAACAACAATGTCAGGTACTTGTTATACTTTGATACTTTCATTTGTTTGAATTACTTTTCACCCGAGTTCACTGTCCCATAATAATTGTTCTAAATCTACATGTATAAAGAATAATTTCTCGATATTGAAGAAACTAGTATCTGTTTCGAAATATCAAATAACCCAAGTACCATCATTCGACCACCAGCTCCCAACTTGACCTGTAGCTCAGTCGGTAGAGCGTCGGATTAGTAAACCGAAGGTCGCGGGTTCGAATCCCAGCCGGGCCAAGTAGAGTTTTCTCTACTTGGCTGGTATGTATATATATCTTTTATTTAATTTGAAATTGTCGATTTCTATCCATTAATATCTGAAAACTTACTGGACCAAGCATTATCTTGGGCCAGAAATTTGACAAATATAGACAGCGATGAAATTACAGTTATTATAAACATGCGAGAAAATCACTCCTTTTCAACAAAGAAAAACCATGGATTAAAAAAGACAGCCAAGATTTATTTGACGTCACCATGGGTAGCTATGACGGCGCCGAAATTTGCGAACTGGTTGGCCTTTTTATTTTAAACGGCCTTGGAAAAAAGTTTGGCAAAGAAAATGTCGGCCTATTTAGAGATGACGGATTGGCCATTTTAAAGAGCAAAACCGCGAGATTGGCAGACAAAACAAGAAAAGGTCTACACAAAATTTTCGAACAGCTCGACCTCAAAATAACAGCCCAGACAAATTTACATGTGGTAAACTTTTTAGATGTTACTTTCGACCTTCAAAACGGAAAATACAAGCCTTATAGAAAGCCCAATGACGATCCATTGTATGTAAACAAGCAATCAAACCACCCACCTAGCATTTTAAAACAGCTACCGACATCAATCGGCAAACGCATGCATTTCCTTTCTCTCATCGGACAACACAACATTTAAGGAATCCGCACCAATTTACCAAAATGCATTAAGACACAGTAATTTCAATCAGGAATTAAATTACACACAGCAAAACCCACAACAACCACGCAAAAACCGACATCGCAATATCATTTGGTTCAATCCACCATACAACAAAAACGTAAGATCAAACATAGGACGCAGCTTTCTTAACCTAATCGACAAACATTTCCCACCAGAAAACAAACTCCATAAAATTTTCAACAGAAATACAGTGAAAGTCAGTTGCAGTTGCATGAACAACGCCAAGTCCACAATCATGAAGCACAACGCACACATACTTAAAAAAAATCGGGTACAAAATGAAAACACAGCCAGTTGCAACTGCAGGGATAAAAGCAAGTGCCCACTTCATGGACAGTGCCTGACAAATAGCACAGTATACAAAGCAACTGTTTCCACAAGCGCCATAAATAACACCAAACACTACATTGGCATGACAGCAAACAATTTCAAAGAGCGATACATAAATCACACTAAATCTTTCCAAAACAAAAAATATTCAAACGAAACCGAACTTTCGAAACACGTCTGGGATTTAATAGGAAAGAAACAAAATTTCAACATAACCTGGTCTATTTTAAAACGGTATTGAGCACTTTCCGACATTCCGTGAACAAAATCACACGTGCTAACAGTTAAACATGTTCTAACTTGTAATAATTTAGTTAAATTAAACAGCAACATTACAAATTTGAAAAATAATTTACGTAAGAGGTAAATGATTAAAATAAACTAGGAATATCTATAATATATATATATATATAAAATTACGTAAATTATTTTTCAAATTTGTAATGTTGCTGTTTAATTTAACTAAATTATTACAAGTTAGAACATTTTTATTAAAAAGCCTCAAATATACAGTACTATTTTCCCAGTACTATAGTCCCACCTTAAGGAATTAACCTTATATTGTTGTTTTTTTTGTTTTGTTTTTTCAGCTACGAAAGGTAAACTGAACAAACCAGAAGGTACAAGTGGTATTATTTGTATGCCTCAATTAAAACATGGACCTCAAGAACTTCCATTTGAAGAAAGCACAGAATTGGAAAAACAGGTATATTTAAATTAGGATGAGATAGAAGTGCTTGGCAGATTTAGACCCCGTTTACACTACAGCAAAAGTATCCGGATTCACATTGTTTTTTATTCCCATGAGGATGAAAAACAATGTGAATCCGGATACTTTAGCTCCAGTGTAAACGGGGCCTTAGTTATAATACTTCGCTTGTTCCGCGAAAAGGAAGAAATATCATATATATACGAAGCATGCAACCTCGAACCAAGGGTCTTTACTTGATTTATTTCAAGATCACAGAGGTTGCCTAAGAAAACTGAGATACTGAGTTCGTTACCAGAGGTTGTCTAAAAACACCTCAATCGCGATGATAAATCCTTTATCACATTCGTGACCATTGCATGATTAACCCTTATTTTCCCAACCACGCATAAATCAAGTTAATTGTCCCGGCTAATATATACTGTATTAGCCCGGGGCATTAACTTGATTTACGCGTGGTTGGGAGTAACTATTATAAATAAACAACCGCGGTACATCAAAGAAAACCGAGGTGATCGTGAACAAAGTATAGGTTAGTTACCGAACCCGAGGTAACTACGTACGTTATTTGCCTCGGGTGTTCGGTAACTAACCTATACTTAAGAAGTTAATTTTGCCATTGGACTCAAATAATAATACGACAATGTCTTAACATTTGAAATTGTATTTATTGACAGCATTTATTGGTATGTTACCACTAAATAACACGACTTACGAAACACATACAGTATGCATAACTCGGTTACGAATTTGACTCGATACTTTATTTTATGAATATTTTACTTCTTATGGTAAGCACTCGTGCTCGTTCACTTAGTAATAAGCTAATCGAAATCATCTTTTTATATCAAGTAACTGACCATGTCGTTTTATCATATCAGTTAACAAAACAACAATAAAAGAGTGTTGCGTAGGCAGTTATGTGGGTAGGGCAAAGTGAAAAGGTCTTAAACTGCCGAAATGTTATATAAGTATTTTGTTACTAAAAATTTCGCCAGTTTATAACCTTTTCACTTTTAATCTCAAGATAAATAGAACATTTAAATCCTGCAGAGAACAAAAGGAGCCTCTAAATGACTACATGAATGAAAATTATTACTTGTAAGATTAGGCAAAAAGAATAATCTGGCTTTCGTATTTCTTTTTGCAAAAACGTAGGTAGGGTAGTTTTTACTTTTTATTATTTAGTGTCTAGGCATGACAATGGTATTCTTTCCAAAATTAAATATCAATTATAGTAGCACAGATATTACAAACACTTGTATGAACAAATAAGCAAGTTATATTGAGCCACAAAACTAGAGTTGGTTCAGTGTAATATCGTATATATATTTATAACAATTAAAACAAAAATATTGTTGTTTAAATATATAGATAAAGTGATGTATAGTGAAGCTATTTGAATTAATTAGATTCTTGTTTGATTTTTCTTTGAAATATTTTTTGCTGATTTATCAAGTGTTCCAAATTTTTGATCCACAAATCCATACCAAATCCTGTTGAAATATCGAAATTTGATCGAGGAGAAGGTAGAGGCAAGGTGGTTTAGATGCTAAATGTGTCCTATATTACTTAGTCCTAAATATTTAAGTAGGAAATGGTAAAAAATGCATCTGGACAATTAACAAATTGAAAATGGCTGGAAACAGAAAAACCTGTTGCCGCTTCAAAAGAAGCCGCCTTTAGCTAGCCAATCAAAACACTTCCCTGTGATGGATTATCCCAGAGCCTTCGTTTGTGCGCGACGAAGGCTCTGGGAACGAGATAAGTCCAAACCAGTGAGTTTTCCCCATAGACATTATAATATAAAGACTAGAGAAGGCCGCCATTAGAGGGGGGGGGGGGGAACGAGCTAAAATCCGTCTAAAACAAGCCTTTTTCTAAATTTTCATCACGATTTTTAAGAAAATACAACTTTTGGAGTTTTCGGTCTTATTACTATTATAGATTCTTACCTTAGTTCTTTATTGCATGAGGCGTCTATTATCTTTGTTGAATTTTTCCACTCCTTGGATATAAATTGTGGCCACCATTTTGAAGTACCCGGCCGCGCGTATTGGCAAGTCTCATACAGTAGGCAAGTCTTCAAAGGGCCTGGATACTAGCTTTTTCCCTCTAATGACGGCGCTCTATTTTCCTCGCACATTTGACTGGACTCGACATAGGAATGCCCCCTGTATAGTATTATATTATGATCTGTATGGTTTTCCCAGTGTTCGCCACCTGCAACCAGCATTACCGTTAGACGCTTTATAAAGTTGTCTCTAACTTGATATTATTCTCTCTTGTCAGGTTGCGGTTTTACAAGATAACTTCTTTAAAAATGTTTATGGAAAAGCAAATCCTTCTCCGGTGGGTAATAGTTATTTCATCTATTTTATCCACATGTCATAGTAAACTCCTGAGATTCTATATATTAGTCGTCTTATGAATACACATGCACCCAATTTGTTTACACACAAAAACCCTACACTACACTGAGTATATATCAAGACCGGAATCAAATGAACAACCTTCGGATCGCTGCTTGGTTGGATATTTTTACCATTGAGTAAAAAGAACTAAATTGGTTGCAGCTAATTATTTATCATTTGGTATTATAAATATTGTCAAAGGATTTTGGTATAAGATTTTTTACTTGTTAATTCAAAATCGATCCATACGACAATTATCGACTAGTTTTCCTGAGTAAACTGTATATATTTCCTGAGTAGGCATTCGAAGAACACACAATATGTTTTTAAGTTGAAAAAATCGAAGAATATGACGAAGTACACGAAGATTGACGTGTGGAAAGCGCTGGAGCATAGTTTAATATTTGTGTGCAAATCTGTAAACTATACGTTGGCCTGTAAAAGTAAGGGCAAAATAAATAACATTTTTTTGGGAGGGGAAGCGGAGATAAGACCCTGGGTACGAGGTTGGAGAGATTCTAGGAACCAACGAAAAACCTTTATCTATTAAAAAGTGTTAATGCAGTTATGTAAGTATGCTCTCTTAAAGGTTCTCTTAAAGTTTTCAAGATAAGCCGACTGAAAAAAATAAGAGCAGATCTTAAATAACGTTTGAGAAGAGTATAAATGATTTATTTTTTATAAATGAAGGGAAGGAAACGGTATACAACCTAGTGAAAGTTGGTTTGTCGGTAGAAAGTAGAAAAGGAACCCTTACTTTACGTGTGATATTTTTGTTCAAGAACAGTAAGGTCTTATTAACTTCACTTTTGAGAGTAGCAGTAACGTTGGGGTTATATTTACTTTAAGATGATTATAAGGAAAACTTGAATTTGGTCAGCTGAACGAAAAAGAAAAAAGCAATAGGTAACGTCGTAGTCCTTGAAAGCACAATAAGAAACCGCAATATAAATAAATTAACAATGCATAATATAAGTAAATGACTGCATTGTTTTTTTAAACAGAAACCTGATTTGACCCAAAGCATAACTATTCAGCAAGATGATATCATGAAAGCCTTGTTTAATATGGCACCTTCTGTATCTCCAGAAGAGAGAATCAAATATGCCTCTATGTAAGTATAAGCTGTTTATTACTTGAGACATATAATGAGCATGCAGGGATTTGTTTTTCTAACCCTCAGGTATTCTGACATCCCCCTTCTCACCCCAGGGTTAAGCCCGGTTTTCATAAACACGTTGCTTCGTTTCGTTCTACGGTGAGGCCAAAAATCTATGGCAAATTCCGACTGCGAGAGAAACTTGAAAACAACATATCAATATTTTGGTAAATTAATTAATAAATAATCTTACAATAAAACACTTAGGTGTTATTTGCTAATAAAACTCTAAAGAGTTGTCAAATTGTCATAAAAACATGCAGATATATACAAAAATGTAGGCATGCAATCCATAGATGTGTCTATCGCCATCACATGGATTTGAATTGAATTCAGAACGGTTAACAACTACGATGTCAACAGCTTCCGGTGTTAAAAGCTAACATAGTTAACAACTTCCGAAGTTATACAGCTTCTGGAGTCACACAACTTCCGGAGTTACGCAACTTCAGAAGTTATACAACTACCGGAGCTTACAGTTTTGCATAGTGTTTAGTGTGCTTTTGCACAGTGTTTACCGTGCGCATGCGCGCAGTAGACACAAGAATACAGTTCTAATAATCTAACATGTTCCTTTTCAAGTAAAAATTATCTAAAGTCGAATATTAGCATAATTTTTTAAGAAAGCTTTGGTTGATTTTAGAAACTCTTTAGTGTTAGTAGAGTTCCTAATGATTTCTGATGCACAGGCATACTGAAAGGCACCAGTGATAAAATATTTAGTTAATTGGAGAGCGTCTGAGGACCTCAGCGACCTTACTGGAATGTGTTGCTCCAATGACAAATATAGGTTGGCCATATAGGAGTATAAAGCTTTATGGGCGAGCTTTGGTAATAGCTAGGCAGCAACCATCCAAGAGCAATTACGAAATATTTCTCTTCGGCGTAGCGATTGGTCACAAGTCTAGCGGTAGCAAGTTGAACACGTGTTAGTCTCTTAAGCAAATAAGATGGTAGATGATCACAAACAACATTGTTGTAGTCAAGTTTTGAAATTACAAAACACTCGTGCAGCAAGCTGTTTCCTGGCAGAAAAAGGAGCTAGGTTCTTGAGCTTCCGAAGGACAGCAAGGATTGAGTAACACAAAGAGATGGTTTTTGTGATATGTTCGGTTCATTGGAGGTGCTGATGAACATGTATGCCAAGAAGTAAGTTTAACTGAAGAAAGCCGCTAAAGTACTTTGCCATTAGTATTCAGCGTAAGGGAAAGGTCGTCAAGGTGGTGCGTGCGAGACATGTTGTGTGGAAAAGATTAGGGTCTTTATTTTTGACGGATTCAATGTTAGCTTTCACTTGTTAGCCGAGAAACTCAGATCATCCAGAGCAACTTGCATTTCAGATTTACAGTTTTGTATAATTTCACGTTTACAGTGGGTGTATAAGGTTGCATCGTCGGCGTACTGGTGATATACTTTACCGAATGTGGTAGCACTTCAGACAGGTCATTTACATACAAATATAACAAGGCCAAGAATAATGCCTTGAGGCACGCCAAAAGTTGCACCAATCTTTTTAGAAACTCGGTCATCGATTTCAACAAAATGTTGTCTGTTGGTCAAGTAACTGGTAATCCATCTCAACGATGCTCTACAAAAGCCTGGGCAATGTAATTTAGATACTACTGTTTGATAGGCGACAGTGTCAAAAGCTTTAGAAAGTGGGCCTTGACTGTGATGGTGACTTCACCTTTCTTCATTGCGGTTAGGATGTCATCGGACATGGCTAGCATAACCGACGTAGTGGAAGTGACCTTTACGATAAGCACTGATGTTGGGATGGAGTACAGCATTATTGGAAAGAAAATCTAATAACTGACGCAGGGCTAGCTTTTCGTAGATTTTGAATAACACAGGCAGAATTGAGATTGGACGATAATCATTAACGTCATTGGATCGTCAATTTTCGGTATTGGACGGATTCTGGCAAGTTTCCAAGACTTGGGAATACTTGTTGTGAGATGTAATTATTAATAATGTGCGTTAGTCTGCAACAAGCTTGATAATCTTGCGAGGAATGTTATCTGGTCCAAATGAGCAGTCGGCTGTTATTAAGCATTTAATCTCACTGAGAACCACTGTAAGTAACGTGTTGGAATGAAAAGGGAGAGTGTGACTCATACGGTAAAGATTCAATTAGATTGTAAAGTTCCTCTTTAATTTGTGGTGAAGCTGTTGTAACTCGCTCGGCTGTTGAGGCAAAGTGTTTATTCAACTTATTCAGTTCAACACGCAAAGATTGGGGAGATGGATGCAGTATTAGATGTATAACTTTCCAGACGTCTTTTGGAACATAGAGCTTTTGTAGCAAATGTTTCTTTTTTATGATTCTCTTTAAATGACTGCGGGTATCTCGGAAAGCTTTGCAGGATCTTTCAAAAGTTGGATCTTTATGTGCTTCATAGCGTTGTAATCTGCATTTCTCTTGAATAGAATGATTGTTAGAGTCATTTATGGAGCGGATGGCCGTGTTAGTTTAGTCCTCTTGAGTGGCGTATGTCTGTCATAAATGTGGTTGTTGAGTGTATCATCTGCTCAGAACTGTTTTTCGTTCCTAAGAAACTTGTATCTCTGGGCATATCGTGGAACCCGTGCATTAATGGTGACATACGGAGCATCATGATCACTGATAAGTGGGCAGGATTAAACGTCTGTGCCAGTAACACGTTGAGGTTCGTAATCATATGATCGATAAGAGTGGCAGAACACTTTGGCTTTGACACGAGTTGATGGAGATTCAAAGACTGCACTATGTCAATATACCGTTTTGTTACAGGCTTTTCATCTTTTGGCAGGTTTATATCAGTCACCCGTCTTTATTATCTTGTTACCGTAAACTGTAAACACGTATATAGGCATGCACCAATTTATGATGTAGTTAAAATTTACTGTCGTGGCAATAGAAGTCTTCATTTGATGAAGTTCGTTAAACAGCTTCTTGTTTTGAATTTGATTGATGTTTGACTAATAATTCCATTTTCTATTGGTTGTTCAGAACAAGAAGTTTCCAACAAATTTCATCAAATGAATTGGTCAGACAGAGCAAATGAATTGCAACAATATTTAGGAACAATTCTATTGCCACGACAGTAAGTCTGGTGCTCTTGTTGAATTAAAGTTATAATTTCCTGATTTTGTGTAAGCTCGATTTCCAGTAGTCCCCCGGGGTCCGGTATACACCAAGGTATACGTCTGGAAATCGAGCTTAGTTCGTTTGCTTCCTTAAACGGTAAGTTTGTGTTCTGCATTTCGCCTAGACTTGCATCAAGTTCGTCTTTCCCAGTCTCTCTTCTCGTGAGAGACGGACTTGATACAAATCTACACTTTGTCAAGTGTTTACTAACTACTTAGCCTGCACCGTAGACATCCGAAAGACGGGTTTCAAACATCTGCGGCACAGGCACAGGCTAAGACTTGCATGCATGGTTTTGGAGAGTGGCTAATTAATAAAGAGTTCTAAAGCTGGATTTCCACTAGGTGTAAAATATCGCGCGCTCTACTTTTCTGTATAGATTAAATAGTTTTCTACTTCGTTCAACAAGGAAACTCACAATCAACCAACCAATCAACCGTCTTTTAGTCCGAGCGCGCGACATTTTACACCTAGTGGAAATCCAGCTTGAAGAGTGGCTTAATAACATGGGGGCTTAATAATTGACGATACCGAAAATGATGGCGGCGGTACATTATTTAACCATAATGCTTTGCAACCTGAAATCAGCTCAAATAACAACTAAACATTGTTTATCATGCTAAAATGGATTAAATAAGCAAGAAATTCATTCATACCAACCTTTACCCTTTTAAAACCCTATCTTGGGATTATTCTGCAAGAAACAATATTTAATGTGCGCAAAGGATTGTGGTTAAATGTACAAGACGTCATCTTATTTCGGTACGGTCAATTATATCAAGCTTTCATTATATTTTGGCTTTTTATAATCGTGTGTACGTACCTATGAAATTATTAAAATTCTCTTAAAGACGGAAAAATTTTCTATTCATTTTTTTTAGATACAACTCATTTAGGAACCCCAAGAAGTCTGTTTCTCGCCAAATACCGGTCATAAAACAACGAGCCACTCTTGCGTGAATAAAACTACAAACCTAGTAGTGGCCAGTATAGTAGTAGTAGTATTACTTCTTGACAAAACATTATATTTTAAAACATATAGCATGTAGAAAATTGCGTATATCTAAATATTTAAACAAGTTCCAATTTCAGTTTTCACACATGTTATATATAGAACGCCTATCACCTGGGGGGAATGGTCATAATGGTCATTTGGGTTAACAAATTATTTTAACCCTTTCACTGCCAGATTTTCCCCTTTCATGAGTAAAATTGTCTGCCGTTAGCCAGAGTAAAATAACAAATGTCGCCTGTAACAGGGAAAGGGTTAAATAGGTCAAATAATTGTCAGGTAAAAATGTAGTTTCCAAACATAAATTTCTTCAAAATATTAGACTGGAGGTCATAGCCAAAAATCATTAACTAATAGCGACTAATTTGAATATTCTTTAATGTGCATCTTAATAAACCTTTCTGGCCTCGTTTGTGTATCTTCAATTCAAAAGAATCTAAGTTTGCTTCATAACGAGGCTAGAAAGACTCATTTAGATGCACGTAAAAGAATATACTTTAAATATTGGTGGCCTTTATGAAAGTGGTCTATAGACGACGCTGATACGACACTACTTTTTTACACCACGAGTTTATTAAAATACGTTTAGACGGCGCGTGTACTGTGCTCGGGCCGTCTTCAGAATGAGTTTAAGGTAACAAGTATTGAAAGGTAACAACCTACCCTGTGTGCCAGGCCTGAGGTACCCCGTTCTCTCCTCTTCGCGTGAACGGAGAACCTCTGGCACCCAGGATAGTAACAACCAGGCTTGGACTGGCCTGGCCATTGCGCCAAAATGCACAATGGACAGTCCAAGCCCGTTTCCAAAAAGTGACAATCAACTTGACTTCGAAAACTCAGTCTCGTCGTCTCATCACGGAATGGGGCTTTTGCGAATTTAAATTACGTTTTTATAGCCACCAAGAAGTCCTAACAACCATCGCTTTGCCTTTGGTGTTAAGACCGGATAAGACACTACTATGCTAGAAAGTCAGCCGCATAGATCTTTGGCCCCACCGTGTGCATATGCATTGTCGACACTTTTGGCAATTTGTCAAATTAATGAGCGATTAATTTCTTCAAAAATGGATAAGCCATGGCAAACTTTGAGAGTTTGATTCAAAAACTATGCAGCAGATTTGCTTAAAATTTTCAGTATTCACTGATCTGCTTGCTGATCTGTTCAAAACCGCTAAACGTTTTTCGCTTCATAGACACTTTAATAATTTTACTTTCATTTGGTGAAAAAAACTTATTGTGTTTAAATTTTGACATTTTGGAACTTTATTTTTGAATGTTGTCCAAAAACTTTAAAGTGCCTATGAAACGAAAATTAAGTTTGTCTTATTTGAAAGAACAGCACAGGGAGCAGAGAAGTCAAACATGAGTTACATTTACTGAACGTCTTACCTTTGACAACTTATGAATCATTTCACAAACCAGCGTGGCAAGTTAGCAAATACTTCATTTTGTAAATTCAAGCAAACTCAATATTACACCGCAGCCTATATAATATATATGGGCTCGCAAGCGAGCTGATTGATCTTTATAGATGCATATCGTTTCCGAAGCAAGCTTCCCTGTAGCCTGGTACCCTGTCCCAATTTCAAAAGAAATATGGGCCAGGTAACCACTAATCTCATTATCGCGGCATCAGGGCTAAATCCCCTAATGACGATTGCAGTTTTACTCATAGCCAATAAAAATGCGCGAAAAATTTAACCAATAGGAAAGCAGAAGTCTTTAGTGGTTACCTGGCCCATATTCGTTGATTGGGCCAGGGTACCAGGCTAGCTTCGCAGGCTGCGGTGTAATGAGTTTGCTTGAATTTTAATACACGAAGTACGTTCAGTAAATGTAACTCATATTTGACTTCTCTGCTCCCTGTGAGAACAGTAAAAATGATAGAGTAGCCTATTTTTCAGTTTTTTGTTTCCTTGCTTCGTTCTTGAGATATTTTGGGTTGTTTGATATAGGCTGTTGCGGTATTGAAAAAATACCGATATCGGTTATCGAAAGAAAAAACCCGATAATATCGATATTTTTCCGCGATGGAAATTAACTATATTTTAAGCCTAATTTTTCGCCATCAATTGTTCGGATTTTTATGTATTTATCCATCTCCTTCTGCAATCGATCGCGGGGCGACTGTGATGGCGATGATATCTGCGACGACTTCCGCATGGTGGTCAGGGAGTCAAGCGTCTTCTTGACTTTCTGACGTTTCTGTGGCGGTGGTTGACATGGCTCGTCTTCAGGAACGTCACTTGAAGCGAACACAGCTTCTTTTAAAAGAGGTTTCTCTCTGACGAAGGGTCTTCGCTCGAAACGTTAGATTCCTACGTTCTCTGTTTCGGCAGTATATCTAACCTAAGTTACTATATTTCGATTGTTATTTCTACACTGCCTGTACGCAGCACGCTACTTTTATTTCATTCTTTTAAAAGAGCTTCTTTGACGACAATAAGCTCGTTTGGCTTTTCAGTGACAGTGTCGTCGTTCATCTGTTCACCATCGCCATCGGCAGTAAAGAAGTCTGGAGATTGTCGATTGAGTCGGTATATACTGCATCTGTCACAAACATGTTCTATTTATTCTAGCGATGACTCATCGCGTGCGAAAAAAATTTCTAAAGACTGCGATGGGTCTATCCTCGACACTGTCGAGTCGACAGCCCGTGAAATGTGCGCTTTGGGAATTGAAACGCATTAGGTATTCAGGATGAGTCATAGTTTGACAACAGGTGGCGTGATTTGCCGCAAAGAGAGTCCCGAAACTTCCGCAACAGAAGTTCAACAAAAAATCAAGCGTCAAAACAGTGATAATCGGTTTTCGCGCGTCTAATACCGATAATATCGTAGATTTCGATATTTTCGGTAACATTTCGATATTTTCGGTATATCGATATTTTCAAATTTAAAATACCGAATAACCGATATTTGAAAAAAACCCGATAATTATCGATATATCGATATACCGCAACAGCCTAGTTTGATATGCAAATTAAACATCTTGACGTCACATGTGCATAGTGAGTTATTAAAAAAAGTTATATATCTTATCAAACCAAAATAATTTGAAGGAAGCGTGTGGGTGTGTTTCGCCCAGAACACTAAACATGTTAATTTTCAAGTGATTATATTTGACAATATCAAAGATACATAACTTTTTTCGATAACTCATGCACGTGTGACGTCAAAATGTTTAATTTGCATATCAAACAAACTGAAATATCTCAAGAACGAAGCAAGGAAACGAAAAACTGCAAAAGATGTTACTCTGTCATTTTAAGTGTTCTTTCAAATAAAACAAACTTAATTTTCGTTTCATAGGCACTTAAAATAAACTGCAGAAAATCCGGCTCCAATGTTTATGAGTAAAATTTTAGAGATATGTCCACTAGAAAAGTTCCGATTCTATAGACAAACATTTTCGTAAGTTTCGACCGGAACTTAGAAAAATCTACAGTGCGAACTGTATCTACTATTTACCGATCTACAGTGCGAACTGTGCAGTCACGTCAACCAAGTCTATAGATATATGTAAGAAGCACTCAATTTCCTAACCATTAGCCTGTGCCACAGACTAGTCACACACGTACACGCCTCGTGTATGTTCTGTGCACCGATCTCCAAAACCCTTTACCGTGACGTCACCATTTTCACCGCCTGGCGGTGAAAATTTAAGCATTTATAATCAAATTATGCTTTTAACTTTTAAGTTAAAACATCAAAGACAATTTTCAATGTCAGGGCAGGTTTTTGGAGATCGGTGCACAGACCATACACGAGGCGTGTGCGGTGTGATCATATACAAGTTTCTGGTACGTTTTTGCAACACATTCTATACTAGACAGTTTGGAATGTATGCAGGAAAATGAGTCTTCGTAGCATGTAATATCTACAACACTAATACAAGTTCCTGCACTTTTTATTTTGGGCTTATGAATGTGCCTTGCCTGACCACCAGTTGCCTATCATATATAGAGCGTTTGCAACCACGTGACATCGGACGCCATCTTGGTTGATTTCAAGTTAATTTCCATAAGCCGTGCCAAATAAACATGGCGGTCAGCGGTTAGTTAACAGTGTTTGGTGCGTTCGCCAACCAAAATCAACGAAGATGGCGGACGTGACGTCATGTGAAAATGATCTATACACAGTATATTATATATTATTAGTTGGGGTTTTTTCCCTCTATTTTTAACATATTTATACTATAAAATATAACTGTTATTAAAAAAATTTAGTAATACTGTACATGTATGTAAGTTTATAGTAAGTTAAATGATTAATTAATGCCCATGATAAGCCTTACTATGCCATTCCCTGAAACAATTTCTATTCATGGTGAAATGGAGATACCTCCCACACTGAGGTGCACTGCAATATGTTGACACTCTCAGTTCACCTCTACCTTGCTTATAACAAACTACACAATTTCTTCTTGTGCCCGACTGTGAAAACACTGGCATGTGCACTACATCAAACTCTCCAGCAGGGGGGACCTTAGACACTGCAGGGGGGACATCATACTCAGGAAAGCCACAAAGTTGCCGAACAATTTCCTCTCTAAAATCAGCAATGGAATAATCTGGTGGCCTTTGAAGGGATTCAGTGTCAGGAAATTTGGCACGGTGTTCCCTGAAAAGTATAAAACTATTCACAATTGCCACATCAATAAGATGGAAGAACAGTGTCTTCCACCATTTGTGGCATTTTCCACTAATGCTGTTACAAGTTAAAATTTCATCAGATCTATCAACCCTATTGATATATTTATAATTATACCTACGAATTGCTTGTGGTTGTTGTACATTTACCTTTTTCCATACATTATCAATCTTTGTTCTTCTTTTTACTGTAACAATATCATTGGCATTATCAATTGTTGTTATTAGTGAAACAGGTTTATGATCTAGCCACTGTAAGAAAAGGCAGGGTGAAGTCCTTTCCCAACGCATACTTCCCCTCTCTACCCTCTTGACCCATTTCTTAATATCCTTAAGGCTCTCTGGAAATACCCTCTGTTTTGTGGATACTGTACCTGTTGAAGGTACACCTAGCTTAAACAAGTCATTGACAAGTTGGAATGAAGTATAAAAATGATCAAAAAAGAGATGGTAACCTTGGTGAAGAAAAGGCTGCACTAGTTTCATCACAACACAGTAACCAAGACCATTCTTACTGACAACCCTCCCAGCATCTTTCCCAATATAGACATCAAAATCCACGGTGTAACCATTGGAACTATCAGCTAACACCCAAAGCTTTATACCCCACCTAATTGGTTTATTTTTCATGAACTGATGAATACCTGACATATGTCTGGATTTAATCATTCGTTCATCAACAGCCATATTTTGTTGGGGTTGGTATAAAAGTTTGCAACTCTCTTTGAAATTATTTAAAAAAGACTCAACTTGGTTTAATTTCTCCTCCTGGACCTCAGTCATTGGGTCAACAACATGCAAGAATGCCATAAGAGCTTTATATCGAAGTCTACTTAAGATTGACCTAGCCCACAAACCATGGTAGAGGGTCTTAGTACTCCAATAATTATTAAAAGAAGAACCAATTTTAACAAGACTAAAATAGATCAGTATTCCTATAAGCCTATTTATCTCATCAGGGGTGGTCTCTTCCCAACTACCATCTGCTTTGGTGTAAGAATTATGGGAGCCCTCTGCAATCTTAGTGTAAGCATAACTATTAGTATGACTAACAATGCTATTTATCATTTCCACAGTAAAATAAAGGTGAAAAAACTCAGCAGCAGTGGTCATCCTATTTCTCAAAAATACAGGTTTAAAATATACCCCAGGTGGGCGGGTTGGTTTGAATGCTGGCAAGTTATTGCCAACATCAAGGTCTGCATAGCTTTTTGTATTTTGTCCCATACCATTAGACCCATCCCCTACTCCCCTACCACTAGGTGCAGACACTGATTTAGACCAAACCCTGTTAGAACCAATTTCAGTTTGAGTAATATAATCATCATCATGATCATCATCTTCTTGGCCACTCACTGATTCCTCATCACTAAACCAAAATAATAAATATTGTTAATTGTAGGAAGTTGTCCTTCAGTAGTATGATAAAAATATTAAAAAACTCTAGAATATCTAAAGTATTTAAAAATTAAATGCAGCCAATATTGCAGCTCTTTATTTTAGCCAACTAGCCAAGCCTAGGACTGGGGAGTTCAACAAATATCACACAAGTTTTCAGACTGAACTACATGTACAGGGGTAAATCTAAAACAAATCATGTCTAATATGAACTGATTCAAAGTTAGAAGTTACAGTAGAACTGGGGTGACGACAAAAATTATATTTGAAATTATACAGCTGAAAGGTCCACCTATCTGACAAACCACGTGACAAACCAGTGTTTATAAATGTTGGAAAAAGTAATGGTATTTTATACAATGATGGTATTTAATAAAGCCATATGTAATACCATTACTTATAAGCTTTATTAAGTAAAGCTACGAAAATATTACGAAAATATTATCATAATTACCTGAATTCAAAACTCAATTCTTCACAAGAAAGTCCTCGGTCAATTTCTGATTCCTCGCTGCTGGACATACCTTCAACATCACTGTCTTGTTCACTCTCGTCGTCAAAACTAGCAGGATTATAACAAACTCTCTTAGATACAGAAGCCATTGTACTTATCGTCAACTGATTACCGAGCAAATTGAAGAGTCAAGCAAGTATAAACACCAGTTAACGACAACGGTGAACGGTTTCTACCAACTAACCAACGACTACTGTAGAATAGATATAAACATACATTCAAAATTCACCCTCGTTTTCATTACTGGGTCTTGATTGGTCCAAGGGTCGATCAGGTTCTCACATCCGTTGCTTGGCTGGTTCTTGATCATCAAGGATTTTAATTAACCGAGGACTTTCACAAATCCCCCCTTGGCCTTGGAATTCAACAGTTTTTCTGAATGGGCAGCCTAAATAAGTTAAGTTTTACCGACCTACACGATTTGAGGATAGGGGAAATCCCACGGAGGGATCTCTCCTATCCTCAAATATAACCAAACGTCTATCGGCGCAGCGCTGGCTTTTCACTCTATACTATTATTCCACTCTATACTATTATTCCGCTCTATACTATTATTCCACTCTATACTATTATTCCACTCTATACTATTATTTCACTCTATACTATTATTAATGGTGCTGTTACACCAAATTCTTGTTGCAGGAAAAAGAGAGCCGGCTTGGAGGCTAGAAAAAATGCCGCGCGTCTGACACTCCTAGTTTGTAATATAATCATATCAAGGTTTCTCGATAACTCGTGTTATCTGATAACACGATAACACAGGGGTTGCAAACATTCTTTGCTTTCACACCCCGGCCGATCACACCCTAGCCAACCCTAACCTGAGTATCAGGCCCTTCTTTTTCTCCTGGGGACTGGGGAGGAGAACGGAGAGAAAAAGGAGGGCGTGACACAAATCTATTCATAGACCCGTGTTCTTCGTCCAGAATCTGGACGAAACCCTGATTGGTTGAGAGACAAAAGCCGGAAATACATCAACTGAAATTAAGTAATTAACTGATTCGAAAATCGAAATTTCTTCGTGGGAATTGCCGAGAAGCCGCCCAGACTCCGACTAGAAAGTTTGTGTTTTCTCAAATTTACCGTTAGCGTTTTTGCCATTTTCATGGACAAGAGCGATTAAAGAAGCTGAAGAAGGAACCTCCGCGTTTTGCCCGTAATACTATGCGTGAAGGAAGAGCAAGAACTGTGCTATGTGTATTGAATGCCAGCCTAGCTGTCAAAACAAAACACTGCTGCTGTCTTGTCGTCTGACTACGGGAAGAAACAATTGCGCTTGAAAGTTCATTCTGATCGGAAAAGCGAACGCAGTGTCCGTAATTTATAGTCTACTGGAACTTATACGCAAGTACTGTACGTATAAAGTCTGAATACAAACCATATCAAGGCCGCTTTGCAGCCTTTGCTTGACTGATGTCTGAATCTGAACTGAAACGCGTGAGACAAATTATTATCTCGTCCCCAAGCTAAAGCATTTGTTGAAATGGGGTGAAACATCAAAACTTTTGGTGAAAACATTTAAAATGTTGTGGCTATTCGGAAAATCGGAATTGCCGTTGTGCACTTAATTAAAATATCTGGGAATATATTTGAGAATTGTTGTAATCAAATATTAAAATGTTTGGTTAATTTCATTCTCGCGTCATCAGGGCTAAATCCACTTATGACGATTGCAGTTTTACTCATAGCCAATAAAAACGCGCGAAAGTTTCAACCAATAGGAAAGCAGAAGTTTTTAGTGGTTACCTTACCCAACACCGCTGCCAAACATTTGCGCATGCGTGAATTCGCTAGAATAAACATCAAGAGAAGCCGTGGCGACAACAACCAGACAGCGAAGACTAAGTAAGACTCGACTATTCAGTTGTGTTTTAAAAAAAGGGTAAAGAAAATCACGAAGGGATAATTTCAGAATATGTTACAATATTGACAAAGAAGCCATGTACAAATTACCTACCTTATCTTTTTGGTAGTATGCTTATAATTTTAACGTTTGTGTCGGCCTCTCGGACTAGCCCAAATATTTCAGTGTTTTCCCGCTCTTTTTTTGAGGACGAGCTCGGACGTCGCGCATGCGCAAAACGTTTGGCAGCGGTGTCCCTTACCCTTAACCTACGATCAGGCCAGTTGTAAACTATGGCCTGATACAAATCATTGATTCTTCTCTTCCGCCCCCTAATCATGTGACGCGCCATAGCCAATAAAAATCACTTCCTGTTTTGTATTGCGTGTGTCTATAAAAGGCTTCACCGAACAAATTAAAAACGTCTAAGCAAATCGAACCTCAAAAAATTCATTGCTTGTGCATAAACATCTTCAAACACACGTTTATTCAGTTTTCAAGTAATCTTTCGAAGTGGCAATGCCGAAGTAAAATCTAGTACTGTATACTACAATGAACCAGCAATTTGCAATTAGGGAATTCGAAATTATTTATACGATCGGGATTCCGGAAACCAAGTATTTTAATATTTGATTACAACAATTCTCAAATATATTCCCAGATATTTTAATTAAATGCACAACGGCAAATCCGATTTTCCGAATAGCCACAACATTTTAAATGTTTTCACCAAAAGTTTTGTGTTTCACCCCATTTCAACGACTGCTTTAGCTTGGCGACGAGATAATAATTTGTCTCACGCGTTTCAGTTCAGATCGAGGTTCAGATTCATTCAGTCAGTCAAGAAAGGCTGCAAAGCGGCCTTGATATGGTTTGTATTCAGACTTTATGCATCAGTCAATTCCAGCTGCGACTATCCCCCCCCCTGGGACAACCCCCGGCATTGGTAAATTTTCATTTTTTGGTCGCAGCTGGAATTGACTGATGCATTATACGTACAGTACTTGTTGCGTATAAGTTCCAGTAGACTATAAATTACGGACACTGCGTTCGCTTTTCCGATCAGAATGAACTTTCAAGAGCAATTGTTTCTTCCCGTAGTCAGACGACAAGACAGCAGCAGTGTTTTGTTTTGACAGCTATTCTGGCTTTCAATACACATTGCACAGTTCTTGCTCTTCCTTCACGCATGGTATTACGGGCAAAACGCGGAGGTTCCTTCTTCAGCTTCTTTAATCGCTCTTGTCCATGAAAATGGCAAAAACGCTAACGGTAAATTTGAGAAAACACAAACTTTCTAGTCGGAGCCTGAGCGGCTTCTCGGCAATTCCCACGAAGAACTTTCGATTTTCGAATCAGTTAATTAGTTAATTTACGTTGATGTTGCGCGCTAGTCAATTAAACCTTATCAAATCGAGTCCTTTGTTGCAATAGCCAATCAGGACTACTTCCAAAATCTGGAAGTACTGCACGAACTTTTAACGACATTTGTATCAGGCCATAGTTTACAACTGGCCTGATCGCAGGTTACCTTACCCTGGGTGCCAGAGGTTTTTCGACGCTCGTGGGGGATAACGGGGACACACGAGGAAGCCAGGCGGTAAAGTGGGAGGGGCCAACCGAGCCGTAGTGCTGGGCGATACCAGGATTTTTATTTCGATACCGATAACTTGAAAATTGGTATCGGTCGTTACCGATACCTATTTCGATATCAAAACAAATATTTACAAAATTTTCATTTTCGATACCGGAAGTGAGTACTAGCTATAAACGCTGGTATCGGTCACTTCAGATACTCTGCACAATTGTGAAAAAGTAGTCTCCGACAAGCTAGGTTTTCCCACTTATCATATTTTATTTTAAAATTTTAACATTATTAACTCATAAATAATAAAGAATTTCAACAAGATAAAACTGTTTTTCACTATATTCTCTTCACTTTGGAAAATATGAACTACTTTATGTAACCCAAATAAGGAGCCCACGCTACGGCTCAAATCACTATTTTTAAATTTTATATCTGACTTGGCGTACTACCTTTTTATAGTTATTTAACGGTTTGTTAAATCTCTTGTTTAACAAAAATTTCGATTTCAAGAAAAAGTAAAGTCGTACATGTAGCCGAAAGAACAGGTACAAGTATCGAGCGATACCAGGTCAGTAATCATACCGATACCGAGTACTCGATATCGCCCAGCTCTACCGAGCCGTGTTTTACTGTTTTGGAGTTTGAAGTTTGAAACCGCCGTACCCGAGGGCCGTACGGGTAATGATATTTTAACAATCCAGAGTCAACTCTAGAGTATTAGAGGTAGTCGCTTTGATGCTGGTTGAGCTCGTAACGAGTCAAGACTTTCCCACGCAATCAAAAAAATCCTCGCGAGAGCAAAAGCATTCCAAAAAAAGTGTAAGTTGTATATCAACGTGAAGCGAAAGTATAGGCTCCAAAACAGAGAGAGAATACTAGTATATATATATTTAATATTACACTCATGTTATTAATAGAGATGTGCGATAGCCAATGAAACTTATTGTTAAAAAATGATCCTTCGCTTGACCAATCAACGTCTTACGTCCAGATTTTGGAACGTACCCTTTTCATTGGCTCGGCGTGATCAGAAAAACGGCTCGCTCGCTTTGCGAATTTACCACCTGGCGTCCTCCCGTATCCCCATAACCTCTGGCACCCAGGGTATGGTTACCTGGGCTAGGAAGACCGTTTCTTTCTCCTTCCCACAATCCCATGCGCTCTCGCGCTTTGCATTAGTTTCCAGTGTCTTTCCGCCTTTCGCGCGCGTGCATTATGCATTTTAATTTGCGTTTTAATATTAATTGCGTTTATACAATAAATTATAAAGAGATGCCTGCAGAGGAGGCAGTATGAACCCCTAAAATGAAATTCGTTTTGCGTGAAGGGACGTTAAAAACAATGAAGGAGCTGTAACATTTTTTCCATATCTCTATGTTTTCGAGCTATTCATTTTTGTGATATGCAAATAAGATACTTGATGATATCTATGCAAGCCAACACGGCATCGAAAATTAAGCAACCGGCCTGGCAAAATCTATTGCCGAAAATTTGCATGTGGATACAGATCACCAAGTACGTAACATCATTCCGGTTTTATTTTTAGCATAGTTTATACAGGCCTTTGACCGTAGACCAATTGCAAGAAAAGATGATTGAGTGGCTCAGGAATATCGGTGTAGATGATAGAGACTGTAGAATTATCACCACACTGTACTGGTTACAAACTGCGGTAGGACTGGCGTAGGTTACTCTCCCAGCATTGAAATAAAGCGCGGGATGAGACAAGGTTGTGTGCTCTCCCCTGGTGTTTAATCTCTATACAGAATTCATCTTCAGGAAACTAGAGAACATAAATGGTGTCATAATTGGAGGGCAAAATTACAACAACTTTAACTTTAGATATGCTTATGACACAGCTCTACTAGAGGAAACGCAAAAAGACCTGCAAGAGACACTGAATAAGGTGAATGATGAAGGTAAACAGTATGGAACAGTGAAAATAAGCATTAAAAAGACCAAGGCAATGGTAATACCCCGATCGAAAGAAGTACCAATTATGAATCTATCTGAATGTCGAAGGAAAACCAGTGTTAGTCATTATAGTCAAGTGGATAAGTTTGTGTATCTTGGTCATCAGGTGGAGGAATCCGGATGATGAGATGGGGAAATTCAGAGAATTTAAATTGCGAGATCTGTGTTTATTAAAATGAGGGACCTACTAACATCAACAAAGGTGAAATTGGAAACGAGAAAACGAATTTTGAGGTGTTATGTATGGAGTACCCTACTCTATTGTTATCGACTAGAAGCATTTGAAATGTGGACGCTAAGGAGAATGTTGAAAATATCTTGGAAGAGGAAAATTAGCAACGAGAGAGTTCTACAAATGGAAAAAAACAAAGAGAGATAATTACGTGCCATAACTTTTAGCGTAAGTGTCCCATCAAACTTGTCATTCTCGGATTGTAGTCTTTTACGGGCGACCATAAAACCTGAACAGTGTTCTACAGGTTGGTGGTCTGTATCCACATGTAAAGTTACGGGTTTCTGTAAAACCCGGAACCCACCCGAAACCCACTTGAAACACACCCGAACACCCAGAACCCACCCTGGGCTTGAGGTGTGCGGTGGATCGGATTGACTACGTATAATCCGAGGGTTTGCCTAAACTGCTAATCCAAAACCGATCCGATGCCATAAAATTGTAGTCCGAATGCGATCCGAAAACAGTCGCTCATATCCGATCCGATCAGAAAAAATTAAAACACCGGATATATGTAGCTATAGTTGCGCGAACTTACAAAAAAACACAACCATTAATGAACAAATAAATTTAAGAAAACTAATAATATACATGAAAAAATATCTCGACTGTGATTGGCTGATTCCAGTGCAGTTAACCCAAACAACAGTGCAGAATTGTGTTATCACAGTGCAAAAATCTGTAATCACAGTGCAAAAATCTGTTATCACTAAGAACCAATCAAATTGATTGTACAGCGGATTTTTCCCGACACAAAACAAACAAAGATGGCGGCCAAGATTCGGCGGTTTTGGGGATAATTTGTTCAAATTTGAAGCTAGTTATGCTTTAATATTGCCAAGTGAAGTACCTACAAGAAGACCAGAAGCTTCTTTATGCCTCGAGTAAACTTTTTCAAGTAGTAAAGGAAGCGAAGCGTTTTTTTAACAAATAAATATGCGAGGAGTGGACGGCGAAACAAACACGTACGTTAAAATGTTAGTACAGTTCTTTTGAACATTTTTTCATGTATATTATTAATAAGTAATAGCATGGTTTCTCGTGAATTTGGAAAAACATGCACTCGTGAGTTTTTTTTCCAAATTGCACTCGAAACCATGCTATTACCTATACTAATACGCAATAATAATCTTATACTGAATAATGACCTTCTTATATTGTGCAATGTGCATATATACAACTAGTGAAGTTGTTAATTTTATGAGAAAACTATGACCAAAGCGAATCTGATACAGGGTAGAAAAGTACAAAATCCTTCAAAATCCGATCAAAAGAACAAAATCCGATCCGATCCAAGAAAAAAGGAACAAAATCCAATCCGATCCGAACGTATAAAAGTTTAGTCCGAATCGGAACTTACCCAGAACCCACCTGGAACCCCCCGGAACTTTTCCCCCACGTGTTTACAGCGGTATACTATACGTACTACCGTTCTTTGTGTGTGTGAAACAGTGAGCACATTCTGGAGTTTGCAAGTCTGTTAAAAGAGCTAATCAAGATGATGAATGAGGAAAAAACTATTGTGTCAATTATAGTCAAACAACGTTCGGGATAAAAACGAACGCCATTTTGAGAAGAAGGAAGTCCGAAAAACCAAATACAAACTCTGTTCAAAGCTCAAGAAGCTTATGGGGAAAAGAGTATCATGCAATACATAGTTATTCTGGTAGCAACTGTTCCATATAACATACATGAAAAAAAATGATTGGCTAAGAGAATACAGTGCAAAAAAAGGAAATACAGTGCAATTTTTTGAAGCGAATAAGCCAAACAAAAACAATAAAAACTGAAAAGAGCCAATCACGTTCTACAACAGATTTTAACGGATGGCGTTTTCCAACTTCGCGCCCAGACTCTGTCGGAACCACAAGTAGGCTTGATTAAATAGACAACACTAAATAGGCTTTATTCAACTTAAAACCCAAACATAAAACTACAAGTATGACAAACATGTAAAAAATGGAGGTCACCAGACAAGCCTTATATCAGCAAGACCTGACCAAATGCGACTGCGGGCTCGAATACCACAGGCAACCCAAATGTTTCACATAATATAAGTTTGTCAGGCACTTTCTGCACAAAATAAAAATATGGAGGTCAAGATTTGAAACGAGAGGAGAACAATTCGTTAAAATTTTAAGCTAATTATTCCTTATTGTTGTCAAGTAAAGTACCTGCAAGAAAGCTAGAAGACTCTTAGTGCTTTAAGTAAACTTTCTCGAGTAGTGGTAAAAGAAACAAAGCGTTTTTAAACAACCAAATATACGAGGAGTGGACACTGTCGAAAGGGAACTGTATACGCAATGTATAAGTACAGTTGACTTGGACATTTTTTCATGTATATTATTAATAAGTAATAGCATGGTTTTTCGTGCAATTTGGAAAAACATGCACTCAAAACCATGCTATTACCTTTTATTGTCACTTTTTTCCCCAACTTTTCCTCTTATTTAATTTCGTCAACGTTTTTCTCTTTTCCTTTGTCTTAAACTTTTCCGAATGTATTTATAATATAAAATAATATTGTCATACAACGGCCTAAGTTATGGTCTATGTACAATTTTTTAAATTATTGTTTAAATAACTTGTAGTTGGAAATAAAATACATTCCAGAATCTATTTCTTCAATTTTTTTCTTTTATTCTTTTCAACTTTAGTTTTCCCAGATGAAAGAAGCTTTTTAATGTGGGTTTCTACGAAAGACCTGTTAGACTGTTCACCCACAGACACATCTTCTCGTTTTCTTGCAGCGCCGTCTTGTGAACCACAAATTTTAGAGCCGTCAATCGGCTGATCACCTGGCTGTGAATGAAGCTGTGAAGAATGTGCTGTGTTCTGATCGCGCTCCTCCCGTGAACTCTCACTCCACATCTTTAACCGAAAACATGATAATGGGGGTATCTTGCACACGATGAACTCTACAAGATCCTTGAGTATTTGTACAGCGATATCTTTCTGCAAATAAAAAAAATCCGAAATTGTTTCGTCAGAAATTAGGAACGTCCAAGAGCGTATAGCGCAAAACTAAACCAAAAAAAAGTTTCAAATTCAGTCAAGTTTGTGTCATACAACAAAAAATACTGACAACGTTTTAAAATTACTGTAAATACTAAATTATTTCCATTGCCTATTGCCATTGGTCATATTCAATTTGATCTCTGTGTCTATCTTATCCTTCGAGTCAGCTTTCGAACTTTTTAATAAAGAATTGTCGTTGTTGCATGTTGTTGTTGTTGTTGTTGTTGTTGTTGTTGTTGTTGTTGTTGTTGTTGTTGTTGTTGTTGTTGTAATTGTTGTTGATGTATGGAAATCAAAACCATCTTCAGAGACATATATACATTTTTACGATTTACTGGATGATGCTGAATATGGTATGAAGGGTCATAAGACCAAGGTGAGAGAAACGTGGGTTTCTCTCTGACGAAGGGCCTTCGCTCGAAACGTTAGACTACTACGTTCTCTGTTTCGGCAGTATATCTAACCTTACTATATTTCGATTGTTACTTGCAAACTAGACTAGAAAACTGCCAAAACTAGTAGAACGTAGTATTTTACAGGCCAAAGTTCATATAATAGTTTAACTATATTGCAGTGAAATAGGAAGCTTGGATTGTAAGAGTAGGTTTGAGTAAGTGTTAGTCAAGTGCGATCGTTGCCAACAAAGAAAACAAAATTGTTGTTTCTATACTTCTATAAAAGACAAAAAGACTTAAAAATAGATCGCCAATTGACGTTATTGGAGGATTGGTGCCAAGCCACAGGGGGGATACCACCCCTGATCGGAGGTAACCATGGCAACCCCGCCACAGCCCACCTCCAGGCACCAGTCACACTGTCAAAGCAGTGGAAATATATATATATACTTACCCTTGCATTCTATCAGGAGTGGGTGGGTGGGTCACTAGACAGCGCGCGCAAAACCAGTCAAGCTCAGACCACGCTGACAAGACTTTGACGAGCGCTGAGATAATCCCCACATATTATAATGAGTGACCACTGACCAAATACCTAATAAATAGATAGCGCGCGCAGAACCAGTCAAGCTCAGACCACGCTGACCAGACTGTGATGAGCGCAAGTCAAGCTCAGACCACGCTGACAAGACTTTGATGAGCGCAAGTCAAGCTCAGACCACGCTGACAAGACTTTGATGAGTGCAAGTCAAGCTCAGACCACGCTGACAAGACTTTGATGAGCGCAAGTCAAGCTCAGACTACGCTGACAAGACTTTGATGAGCGCAAGTCAAGCTCAGACCACGCTGACAAGACTTTGATGAGCGCAAGTCAAGCTCAGACCACGCTGACAAGACTTTGATGAGTGCAAGTCAAGCTCAGACCACGCTGACAAGACTTTGATGAGCGCAAGTCAAGCTCAGACTACGCTGACAAGACTTTGATGAGCGCAAGTCAAGCTCAGACCACGCTGACAAGACTTTGATGAGCGCAAGTCAAGCTCAGACCACGCGGACAAGACTTTGATGAGCGCTGAGATAATCCCCACATATTATCATGAGTGACCGCTGACTAGCATTGTCTCCTTTTTTACCTTGCCTAAATTACATTTAGCCACATTAAAAATAGATCGCCAATTGACGTTATTGGAGGATTGGTGCCAAGCCACAGGGGGGATACCACCCCTGATCGGAGGTAACCATGGCAACCCCGCCACAGCCCACCTCCCAATGAGAGCCAAGCACAATGGTGCTTGAGAAGGGGCCTGTGACGGGGTCACGAAAGGCATCTGACTCCAAAGCCACCAAGCACCATTCCACCAATAACGGTAAGCCAAAACCACACCTACCAAAGTGGACAAATACCTTTAATATACCCCTTCCAAGATCATGACAGATGGCGCGCAAACTTTGCCAGAACCTACGGTGCCATCCTAATATACATTTGATATACATTACCAGTCCATCTACCAAGAGACTGGATAATACGATCACCGTTTTGACCAGCCATTGTCGCTGTGCCAATTCTGAAGCTGTGACTGCCATAGTTGCCCTCCAATCCGGCTGAAGTCACAATGCTTCTTAACCAGTTCGTAAACGCGCGTTAAAGAGGGGCACCTCCTCTTCTCATTATTATTATTATTTTTATTATTAAGACAGTCTCATAAGCAGTGGACCATGAGCATCACTTCTACGTTGCAAATATTTGATCAGCGCATCAATAGCACACAAGGTGCTTTTCCTTGACCAATGTAAATGTAATACCCTTAACGAAAAGGATAAATAGCGCGCGGAACCAGTCAAGCTCAGACCACGCTGACAAGACTCTGCTCCATCATGCAAGTTAAATGATACGCTGACAAGACTCTGCTCTATCATGCAAGTTAAATGATACACTGACAAGACTCTGCTCTATCATGCAAGTTAACTGATACGCTGACAAGACTCTGCTCTATCATGCAAGTTAATGATATGCTGACAAGACTCTGCTCTATCCTGCAAGTTAAATGATACGCTGACAAGACTCTGCTCCCTCATGCAAGTTAAATGATACGCTGACAAGACTCTCGTCAATGCTCCATCCTGTAAGTTAAATGATAGGTAGCGCGCGCAGAACCAGTCAAGCTCAGATCAGATCAGATCACGCTGGCAAGACTCTCGTCGAATGCTCCCTCCTGCAAAGGTAAATGAACTGAAGACGAAAATGCACTGGAATTCGGTGTTATAAACTCACTCTGAAGATCGTAAGACTCAACAATATGCCAAGGTACAAGCTGCTCAGAACATAACGTGATCATAGACTTGAGACTCCAAAGATCGGTAATAACCAGCATGACCTCCTTTGTTACTGGAGGTCGTGGGGTGACAACTGGACCTGCAGTGATGTAATCATCTAGATAATGCAATAGGTCTAGCATGGAATAATTTGTCTTCAAAATTCATCCCACCAAGTCTGCTACCAAGTTGAAGATGAGAGCAGCTGAGCGCAAGCCAACGGAAGAGCCAGGTCAACATAAATTTCCCCTTCTACCTTAAACCTAAGAATAACGATCCTTTGGAGGAATTGGGATATTCCGATAAGCTGACTTGACATCAAATTTCGCCCTCAAGCCCCTATTCCAACACTGAAAGGCAATAAGAAGAAATACCTGTAGTGAACCCTGCATGCACCCGAAATAATACGACCGCTGTACATAGAAAGTGATAATCCCAACTACAGTGCCCCCAGCAGTCAATTATACATGAACAAACAATACCCCGTAACATACATTAAATTATTTTAAAGGTCTCGTGGGACAACATACAGTACTCACACAGTACTTATTTAGTATGAACCCCCCGCAGCTTAAAAGTCACGAATAACACCGTCAATGCCTCTTTTGTTTCTTAGGTGGGGTGAACGAACGGTTGTTGGTTTTGGGATCTTTTTCAGGGCACTTACAATTTAAACATGTATGGGAGAACTTGCATGAGGATGGGGCTAAATATCTTCCAGCATTCCATGATATACAACGCATTGAGAGCACTCGTTTTCCGCGAGGCTCATCTCCGAAATTAACTGCACTTGTGGTGACGAATGCGACGACCCTTTACATTCGCGCCAACAGCGTGGAAATTAAACAACTGAACGTCGAACTTCGACCAGTCCGTTCATCGCGTTGCTGCAGCCTGCTCACGGAAAGCCACATCAAGCTATGCCACACGCGCCCCGCGTATTGCCGTATGTTCGCAGAATCAAGACTTCCACCGATGTGGAAAGTGTGAATTCAACACCGAAGAATAAATCGAAAAAGCCTCCATGCGCCACTGAACAATAACCGTAATCTGGCGACGAGGTTTCTTAGGCGCTGCCGCTAGAACTAAATGGCCATCAAATAACAGTTGCGCTCCGTCTCGCCGCAATTCAAGTTGGCCGCAGCAAATCTGCAAAATCTATAACTTCCGTGCCACTACTGTATTTGCGAAACCAATTTAGCAAGCACCAGAGAATAACCAGGAAACGCCAGCTGCGATGAAATTAAGGAACCTATTTCCGCGCTGCGGGATTGCGGGGTTAAATTACCCGACAAGTTGGTTCGAGGAGTTAGCGCCAGACAATGGAGTGTATTTATCTGAATAGACGTGAGCAACTGCTGTTCGAGGACTCGAAAAAGTAGTCACAAAACTAGGAATATAAGCGTTGGTGACCTACCTTGACAATCCTGAGCGCTTGCAATACTTTGGGCGACCAAAGGCGGCGCACTACTTAACTGAAAGGCATTTGTTTCTGCCAATAAGCTAGATGATTCTCGTTGAGTGTGATTGCGCTCCTCCACCGACGGCACACTGGTAGTTGTAGCGCTTCCTTGCACTTCTCTAAGGGCTAACTTCACCGCCGCTATCACCGTGGAATAATTTGAGGCGAAGGCTGATCAACCTTCGGTGTCGGTGGGTTGACTTCTGACGGCGCCATCTTCATGGACCTCACCAGAACTACTGTACGCGAATGATGAATTTAACCCAGCGGCCTGATATTTCTTGTTTGTCGCTCCATTAGACCACAAATCAATCGAATCAACACAATGCAAAGCAAGAATCCCCACGTATCAACTCACTAGACAGCGCGCGCAAAACCAGTCAAGCTCAGACCACGCTGACAAGACTTTGACGAGCGCTGAGATAATCCCCACATATTATAATGAGTGACCACTGACCAAATACCTAATAAATAGATAGCGCGCGCAGAACCAGTCAAGCTCAGACCACGCTGACAAGACTTTGATGAGCGCAAGTCAAGCTCAGACCACGCTGACAAGACTTTGATGAGCGCTGAGATAATCCCCACATATTATCATGAGTGACCGCTGACTAGCATTGTCTCCTTTTTTACCTTGCCTAAATTACATTTAGCCACATTAAGATTTAACCTTTTCATGCCCTACTAGCTCCGAACGATTTCCTGCTTACACCTTAATAAGAAAAATTATCTCGCATAATAAAGATGGGCTAAAATCCTATAGGGTGTGATAAAAGTAGGGTGTGATAAAAGTAGAGTGCGGCGTGGATAGTGTCATACAAAGTACATTATATATAGAAGGTGGTGATTTAGCAAAACTACAAAAAAAACACGTAAATCCTATAGAGAGTACTTTTTTGCAGGCCAAGGTTTCATGCAGTGTGTGAAAACAGCAGCAATATACAGTATAAAGTTTTATTATATGGCAGCAGCGCTGAGAGGTCCGAATACGGAAATCCTGTAATTTGATTGGTTCATAAGCGGTCGGATATTTCCCGTATCCGCCCGCACAGAGCGGAATCTGCCGTTCGGGACCGTAAGTTTTATAAACAAAATGGCAGTCATGTCAGAATATGCAACAAGATGGATTATAATTTCAGAACTGTGCAGGTATGTTGTTCGAAATTTTATAAGCTTTCATTTGATGTATTGTTCGAGTTTCCACGTTTTGTGAAAGTTTTTAAAATGTCCAAAACGTTCGTAACATTGTTCGTAATAATATTACATTTACTTCTCACAAGTATTAGAATTTCAGATGATTTTTTATTCAACTACTTAACGTACGGTCTTGAGCAATATGTCAAACAAAAGCAATTGAAAAATGCTATTTGGGGTAGAAAGTTCAGGATTCTAGCTCAATGGAAAGTACTTGGAAGTATGGGAAAATGTCTGCCATTTTTGTTTAGTTCGCAAGAAAGATGGGTCGAGTTTTCACAGAACGTTCAAAATATTAATATTCCGATATTTCACTAGTACAGGCTCGGTCAATAAGTAGTTAATATTTTAGATAAGATACTGACAGTATACTGACAGTATCTTATCTAAAATATAACTTATGTCTTAAAAAGCCAAATACAACAAGTTTGTTAGAACACCATGCATATAAGAAATCGTAAGGGTGGTTAGTTGTGTCTATTAATGCAAAAAAAAAAAAAAAAAAAAAAAATACAGTATAGTTGAAAAAAAGGTAAATATGATAATTACAGTCCAATACAGTACAGTACCTTAAAACCACAAGCCGCTACAGTTTTTATTCCAAGAAGGGAAGCCATAACTTCACTTAAACCAAACAAGCCACAAGCTGGCGTTGATCTAGTCGCACTTAGAAAGATTAAGTGATTTGTTAGTATAGATGGCTTTGTAGATTTGCAAACCTGTAAATAGAAAATACAAAAAATGCATGAATGCCTATGTACACGATTGTCGTACACGATTGTCATTCTGGCGTATGCAATGTTGTGTACGTGACACGATTCTTGTTCATGATTCAATGGTGAATGTTGAAAAACCTCATTTACACGATTGGCGGTGAAGCACATACATCACAATGATAATCGTACCGTGTAGAATAGCCTGCGAAAGCAGCCGCGTCATTTAGGCTCGTAGCTCGTAGGAGAGGGCCTACGAGCTACGAGCCTAAAGGACGCGGGTGCTTTCGCAGGCTACGTGTAGAAAGGCCTTAAGCAAGTATAAAAAATTTAGATTTCGGCAAACTCAATAACCAAAATTTAAAAAATTATCTTCTCTATACTGTCTATAGTGTAAAATTATACCAATTGTCTATTTTTCGTGTTTCAACAAAATAGAATAATTGTGCTGCAACACTACGTACCATATAGGAATGCAAAACAATGCGCCAAGTAGTTGTTCTACATGAATGCTTGGTAGAAATAGGCACTGTATATATATAGTAATTCAGTTGAGCATGTATCTGACATTTGGAGTCTTGCATGTGAGACTTCAAAGTCGTGCGCGATTTTTTAGATTTATAATAATTTTTAAAATCTTAAACCATTTAGGTTGTCCTCAGGAACTTTTAGGCGTTTTTAAATTAAGAAGTACTCTACGAAATAGGGAACTTCGAGACAAAACAAACCAGCATGTATCTAACACAATCCGAACCATAACACTGCCTTCACTGCAAACCCCTAAAATCTTGTTTTGCAATATAATAATCCTACAGGGATTTCTTAATATTTAGGGTTTTCTTAGTATTTATCTATTAAATATTATACAATAACGTAACTTCTATATGCATTGTCATTTGCTGTTGCCCGTGACCTATTAAAAGGACAGATGCGCGGATTACGACACTAACGTCTCGGCGGCTCATGGGCCATTTTTTTTTTCACCAGTCACCACGTAGTGACGTCATCTGTGCATCTATAGCGCGGTTAAGTTCGACTTCCGATGCGAGTACCAATACCGAATACGATTTTGATCATGCGCAGTAGATGGTTAAACGACGGCGTATGGGATTTCGGTAGTCACCACTTCCGAAGTAGACCGAATTTCGGTAGTCAGTTTGATGGGATGAGCTCTAGGGCGAGAACATGGCGAGAAGAAGCTCTTCCTCGTCTATAATGTCATCATCATATGCTTGCAGAAGTAAGATGTATCGGTATCGGTATTCGTGTCGGAAGTCGGGCTTAACCTCCCTTATAACAGAACAGACAATGGGAAAATGGAATCTATTTGTTAACTGCAGTCATAACGTACCAAAACTAGCATCAGCTTATCTCTCTCCAGTGCTTTTGTCACTTCATTAACACCAATGACTAAGCACTTCTTGATAATCTCCCAGGTAACAAACAGAGCCGTTTCACTTGAGTTATCATCAATCTGTTCCTTCGTTTCACGCTTTAGTCTTAGTGGTGGAAAGATTCTATAAAAACAAAACTCGCTAAATGAAATATGTAAACTCACGTTTTATGTACAATTGTACATTTAAACCAATCACCCAAACCATACCAAAACAACACTAAAGATCAACGGAAAATCATGAATTGTTAAGTCATTTGTTCTGGCGGATGCTAGACGATTTTACATGTATATATATGTTACTATTCACATTAAAGAACAGAGCAGGGTACAAGCAAGGAGAGGCCAAAGAGGCTGCCCTTCATTTATCTTTTGCCAAATATTTTGAGAAACTGCATGTTGATAACAACTATTTTTTTATTAAAAATCAGACATGTCTGTTTGGAAACAATCAATTTCTAATCAAATTGCAAATCTCATCACACAAGCCTTGCCTGCACAGAGCCACTGATCTATGACAGTAACAAAATTTCTCACTAAATTACGAAGATAATAAACTTAAATCAAATGAGGCCAAAGTAGCTACTGTTTTGAAAGTCTTTAATGAATGAATAACGGTATAAAATAAAAATAAGGAGTTAAGCTTTTGTTGTATTACAACATCATCAGAACTACGAGATTAAAAACAAGGTGCAGTTTATATATACATGGAACAGAAATTACAATATGTAAAATGAGCGGATATATAAGAATGTGTACAATGTAAAAAATATACAAAGTCTGTGAGATATGTTTGATTGTCAATACAAAGATATGGTAAAATAGATTAAAATAGAAGGTCAATTCTTCCCCACTGTTTATGTAAGACTGCACATCTGTAGATATAAACCGGAAATAAACAGTAGGGAAGAATGTAATTAATTGGCTGACCTTCTATTTTAATCTATTTTACCTTATCTTTGTATTGACAATCAAACAATCAAAATATTTACATATTTTACATACTGTATCTCACAGACTTTTTACATTGTACCCATTCTTAAATACCCACCTATTTTACATACAGTATTTTAATTATTGTATGTATAAACTGCACCTTGTTTTTAATCTCGTAACTCCTTATTTTTGTTTTTTACCGTTATTCATTTCAGACTTTTAAAACAGTAGCTACTCCAGCCTCATTCGATTTTATTTTATTTTCTTCAATCTGCTACTGAGGGACAACTTAGGAAGAATTGAAAATTAATCTTAAAGGTGGACTCATCCCCCCAGTGGTGGTAACACACCTAATTGAAACCTTAACAGCATTAATTTTTTTAAAATTGTAAAATTGCACAACACTCAATCTGTAACTACAGTAAGATCTAAAAAGACAACTAAAAGATTACTGTTTACAGTATGCCAAATAAATCAAAGCTGCAGTAGAGAAAAACAAAAATAGGCGCGCCCAGGCGTGCATGTATCTACTGCGTTTAATGCCTATAGCTACTATGTCCTTGTCAAATATCTCGCTCCAGACCATGCTGTCAACAATGACTTATGAAATACTTGGTGTACAGTAGTTATTTTGGCTTCGGTGGTTTGTCGTGAGTAGATCGTTTTAATGTTTTGATTGGTTCCGAAGGCATTCTTTTGTTAACTTAACTTACATTACACGCACGACAGCAATATATCTACTCGCGCATGCGCAGTAGATACAAAAACTGCACACAAAGGAAAATACAGTTCTTACAATGGGTAGGATACTCCTTGGAATTCAGAGTAGGGGTTAGACTTGCTCCAAGTCCGCCTCTTAGCGCTAGTTTTTGCGGGCGAGCAGAAAGGCGGGAGAGCGGGAGGAAAGAGGCAGACTTGTTTCGCTTGCAGGTAATCTAATTAAATATTCTGGCGGGAAATCGCTGAAATGTACATCGCCCTGTTTTGACGTGTTTCGGGTTGTCGTACATGCAATGGAAAGTGGTTCTACCCCTACTAAAACGTTTTCAAGAGTCTGTTTAACTCCAACTTCCAAAGATAGCACTTGCATAGCAATCTAGCCTGAATATAATTACTTCCCGAATTACATCACCGGTCGAAAAATTCACCGGTGAATTTTGGCGCGCTGCAGGTGGGAAAATTCCTTTTCAACGAGGAACCGAAAGGTCAAAAATGTCAAAAGGTCAAAAATGTTTGAAAAGGACTTTGAGAAAATCTAAGTAGGGGTGTACTGCTGGACTTCCAGACTTGGAATTCTCCTGTATCCACAACAATTGCATGCATTAAAAATTGCCATAGAGAGTAGAAGCTCTCCACAGCAATTTCAGCAGCCTACATCGCATATTTCCTATCTCATTTGAAGGAGCTACTTTGGCCCATCATCATGACTGTCATTTTCACATGTGTTTTCATGGTTTCTATAGACTCGCCTACCCTGCGAGTCAGAGCCCCTTTCCGACCTACACAGGCTTCAGAGGAAAGTGGGCTCTTTCAAAAAAAACAGTATTTCTTTTTGAGCATGCGTGAACAGCTGCCAAGATACTATTTTTGGCCCAGGCTCTAACACATTACTTGCTATTTTGCTGCTTACACATGTTCATAAACTAGAACGTGTTTGACTAGTTTAAAACCTGACTGACTTGCCCCAAACTTGGGGTAAAGATCAGGTTTGTTAGCAGAGCCCACTGTCCCCCAAAGCCTGCGTATAGGTTGGAAAGGGACTCTGACTCGCACGGTAAGACCAGCCTAGTTGATAGTCACCAGGGTTCTGCCCAGGAGCATGCGAGTGCCAGGTACCTACAGGCCTGGGGGCTCAACCCCCCTCTGAGAATATGTGAAAATTAGTAATCTGAAAATGATATTTTCCAAATGTGAGCAAGTGAAATTCATAATCCTTTACATCATGTGTCTCACAATTTTGTCAGACTAAGTATTACTATAAGTATTAAGTACTTATTTATTATATATTTATATACATGCTAGGGCATGCTAGAATATACAGCATGACGAATTCTCTATGTAAAGCTAGGGCAAGGTTTCCTGCATATGTTCTACGACTATCAACGCCGGTGTATCATCTTACAGGCATTAATAAACAAAGTGCGAAGTGATTAGAGCCTTACCCAAGTATCAGATCAGACAATCCAATCTGGCTTTGAAGGAATATCGTATTTCACCGAATCACAAGTCTGGTAGCTAATATTGTGTGCGTTGTGGTGCTGAATTTCACCAAATAATATTGTTTCAATAATAAAAAAATTCACCAAGGACAAAAAAATACAAAATGATGTATATTAATTAAAAGATATATAAAAAATACAACACATGGGGTTTTCTTATTGCATATGTGTGAGTGCCGGGTGGAAGGGTCCGTTTTGGCGTGAGTGCCAGGCAGTGGGTGGCACTGCTGAGTGCTGGGCGCCGCCACCTGGCACCACCCACCCACCATGGGCAGAACCCTGAGTCACAATGAATGATGTGACAATATTTAATTGTAAGACTAGGGGTCTTTTAAAAAAAGCTTATTGTTTCCTATAGACCTCTAGCCCTAGATTTGAACATACATAAATGTATGTATTATAAGCATGTATATGTACGTGTATTGTATACAGTAAATGGGCATTTATCCCGATTTATATACCTTGTTCCAAAGAGGAGGAGGGGAGGGGGCAAAAGTCAGCCTCCGCAGATTAACTTTATTACTCAGGTATTTGGCTGCTTGGTTGGCTAAATGCAGCTCAATGTCATTTAACTAAACTGTTAGAAACAATACTAACCTTAACGTAAAATTTAATATAAGCTGTATAATTAATTGAACAAAGGTCAAAATTCGATCACATTCACCATCGTAATATTAAAATAGAACCAATTCTAAGCTCACATAGAACATGCGACAGATTTAAGGACTATCTTAGTTTCTTCGTATAAATTATAAATATAAAAAAACAAACTATCTTAATGAACCTAGCTATGAACACCAAGTGACCAACTAACCTTCTAATTCCATCCAGAATACTCTTGTTATCACCTCTGTCTAGTGTTGGCCTGTGCACAATAAATCAAGCACAAAACCAACTTTAATTGCTTTAAACCATAGATACAGTAAATACAAATTAATTTATTTAAAGTCGTAGGATATTACCAATGCAATAAATATGGAGATGCCAAAAAGTTTTTTACTGAAGGACCTGGCGGTTTCTTTCTCTTCACGGCCGCCATATTGGATTTAGAACCCAATTTCACTCGGCACCAGTTCCTTTCGTACGCGCCCTATTAAGGCAACCAGGCAACTCAGAATTCGGTCTGCCGCTCGACGTTAAAAAGAGAGGCCTGGGAACCAGGCTGCAGGCAACTATGGGCGTCCGAAGCGGACAAAATTATGAACACATCAACTTTAATCGAACACACACAATATATAAACATTTGAACACTCACATTAAATATTCCAACACCGCACACACAATTCGAAGTTTCGTGTATGTAATATTGTCAACAGAAAAAACCAATTTCATCTACATTCCACAAATTCCGCAGTGCTCACACAAAACATTCGAAGTGTCACACAAAACATTGGAACTTAGTCCGCAGGGGGTCATCCATATGACGTATTGAATTTAGTGACTTTCTGCAATAAACACGCAATACCTATGATAAAGTCGTAATTGGTGGGGATTTTAATCTTCCTATAATATCAACTGGGAGTCCATAGAAAACACTGTTGGGACTGAAGAAGTTGAATTTACGCAAATTTTGAATGACTACTTTTTAACTCAATTATCGACCACGCCAACCCGTTGCGATAACGTGCATGAACTCGTCATTACGAGCACACCCGATGTCGTATCAATTCGCGAGACGCTTTCGCCAAATGACGCTGGCATATTCACAGATCACGCCATCACACTATTCGATATTGAAATGAAAATCAAAGCTCCTAGATCAACTCGCAGTTTCGTGTATGACTACCGGCGGACTAATTTTAACGAACTTCGCGACGCAATTGAAACACACAACCTGTCTGCTGTTATAGATTCATCTTTGAGCATTAATGAAAACTGGTCAAAATGGAAAAACACCTTTAAAACAATAATTTCTCAATTTGTTCCAACGAAACAGTTAAAAAGAAACAGAAACCCGCCATGGTTCTCTGGTGAAATTCTACATACCATCCATCTAAAAGAGTCATTTCGAAAAAAGTTGAAACATTCCCCAAGTGAATATTTGCACAAAAAATATAAAGAGCTCAGAAGTCAAGCTAAATATCTGATCTCCACAGCGCGAGAAAATATTTTCAGCCTTTTATCGACGGATTTAAAATTCAATCCAAAACGCTTCTGGTCAGTGTTTAAGCTTTCGTCCAAAAAATCAAGTCTACCGGAATCTATTTCATTGGCAAACGCTAACAACGATGTAAGCAGAACTGTTGCGTCCAGTCCAAAATCGATTGCTTACCTTTTTAACAAATATTATTCTTCCATATTTCACACGGAAACCCTCGCGGCAACACATGAAACCCAGAAAACGCTTTCTAATCAACAAATCCTATCAGATATCAACCTGACAGAAGAAGAAATATTGTATTTCTTGAGAGCGTTAAACGTACACAAAGCCACTGGACCCGACGGCATATCAAATCGAATCTTAAAAGAAACTGCTGCCGGAACAGATTGCCCCCTCGCTGTGTTTGTTGTTCAACCTATCTTTGCAGTCTGGTACCTTTCCTGATGAATGGAAAACAAGTAATATCGTTCCTGTATTTAAGAAAGGTAATAAGGATTACGTTGAGAACTACCGTCCAATTTCCCTACTCTCAAATATTTCAAAACTGCTGGAACGTTGTATATTGGCCAAGATAAGAGACCATTTGTTACAATACATCAATCCAAACCAACACGGATTCCTTGCTGGGAAATCTTGCTCCACACAGCTGGTACAGGTTCTGGAATGCATTGGCCATCAACTTTGACTTGGGAAAACAGACGGGCGTAATCTAACTGGATATGAGTAAAGCGTTTGATAGAGTTCGCCACAGCGTAATTCTTGAAAAACTAGGAGATATAAATATCCATGGAAACCTCCATTCTTGGTTTTGTTCTTACTTATTGGGACGCAATCAGCGCGTTACTATTCCAGGAGCTACTTCGTCTACGCTTCCAGTTACATCAGGCGTCCCACAAGGATCTATTCTTGGTCCAATTCTCTTCCTACTCTACGTTAACGACCTACACGACTCTGTGGCGTCTTCATCCATTGCTTGTTTTGCTGACGACACGAAACTGTTTAAGACCATAAACTCCTCTTCGGATGCGGATCCGGTCCTCCAAGAAGACCTAAACAAACTGAACGATTGGTCACTGTCTTCTGGATTAAACTTCAACGAGCAGAAAACAAAGTGCCAAATGATCACTCGTAGAAAGGTTCCAGTGTATCATCAATACACTCTCAAAGGGCAGACCATCGAAAGGCTTGAAGCAGAGCGTGATCTTGGTGTATGGGTGACCCATGACTTAACCTGGTGCAAACAGGTTGCTGCCCAAGTTACAACCGCGAACAGGTTTCTTGGTTGCATCCGTCGCTCTTTGGGGGAGATCACTTACATTTCAGTTCGACGAACAATATACCTTGTTATACAATACCCTGGTTGCTACGCGTGTTTTCATTGGTTGTTGGCCATGATCTATTAGAGGACAGACACATGGTCACGTCAGATCACGTCAGCTGACTTGCTTTTTTTTCTTCATGCCCCAAAATCCGGCAAGAGTTTCGATAAAAACCTTTTAAATTTTTGTATTGTATAAAACAAATAGATTCCATTTTTTTGTTGTCTGTTCAGTTATAGATGCACAGAGGACGTCACAACGTGGTAAGAACATCAGTGACCCACTCGACTGCGTCTCGTGGGCCACTTTTTTGTTCTTACCACGTTGTGACGTCATCTGTGCATCTATAACTGAACAGACAACGGCAAAATGGAATCTATTTGTTAGCTATTGTTCGACCACACCTCGGATACGCAACCCAGGTGTGGTCACCGCAATCTATTGACCTGATCAGACGTGTCGAAAGAGTGCAACGCCGTGCTACCAAATTTATCCTAAATCTACCATTTCGCACCACGACAACCTACAAACAACGACTACTGTCTGGTGCGTGGGCGTTTCGTTCATTCAAAAATTGAATTCACAAAAATTGGAAATAATTGATTTCGCGCTCTGATTTCAATTTTTTGAAAATTGAATTCACAAAATTTTCCTGAATTCAATTTTCAATTTCAGCTAGAATTTTATTTAAGGATTTTTTTTGATCATCCAAGATTTAATTTTACATATGAAGTTAGTTTCGCGTGCATTCAACAGCTCATGTACTCATTGCAAATAAACAAATTCGAGAATCAAGCCCAGACAAATGTCGTGCCGCCTGCAAATGCCAGGGGGGGGGGGGGGTTGCCTATCGTACACATCTGCCAAAAGTTGTGCTGACGATGACGGAAGTGAATTGAAGTCTTTCGACTGTATTGGCGCCATTTTTTGCCACGTGGTTTACTTGGGTTGAGGTGAAAATTGCGTCGAGCTGGTTTACATGTAATAGTCTGTACTGAATTTTATAAGATCATCTAATGGCAGAAAATACTGTTGGAAGTGGTGATGTAAACTATAACTTTTTGCATAATGGAAAAGAAATCATGATGAGAAGATCGATGGTTACGGCAGAACGATTAGGACGCTATTTCAATGTGAGTATATAAAATTACATGCATGTTTGTATAATTTATAGTTAGCGTGCATGGCTGAGTGGGTCTAATTAATATTTCTTTGTTTCTTTTGTGTGATTAGTTCATGCCAAGCTCCATTTGCATCAAAGAAGAGTTCGGGAACCGAGTGGAATTTCCCAACGAAAACGGGAAGTTGAATTTTGCCGCCTTCGACGATGGAGCAAGCTTTGAAGTTATGGGCGAAGAACCATCTAGTTCAGCCGGTCATGCTTCTCTCTTTGATTCACCTGGCACAAATAACGCGTTTTCAACGATCGCGAGTAGACCGTGGGCTTTGAACGCCTCACGACTGAGTGGCGGTGCGGGACCTAGCGGCCTAAATAATAAGGGAAGTCTGAAGGCAAAAGCAACAATAAAGGTGGTCTTTGCAGAGCTGTCTCCTACTGGTAAACCGGTGGTCAACCATTCTAGAACAAAGCAACTTTTGTGCCAATATACAACGAAGACGACGCCAACTCTCATTATTTATTGTCAACCGTGGAGGCCAACCTTAAGGAGAACAACCTAATGTTGGTAACAAATAATGGTTATGAATATACCGACGAACCCGGAACCCAGAGGAGGCCGGACAGCTGTCACGTGATTGTCACGTGAATTTCTCGGCCAATTAATTGGCTTCATTTTTTCATCGTTCTCGAAATGAAAATTTTGCATTGGACTTGGAAATGCCGAATATTACGCTATTGTTATTCATTTTTTTCTTTAAAAAAGCAACGATATCGATTGATATATTGTTGGACTATCCATATCTGCAGGATTTTGCAAGGTAAATGTATTTTTCTACTTTATTTTGACCGTTTATGTAAGCCATTTGGTCTAAAGCGACGACCCCACTTCCGGTTTGTCAACAATCTTCAAACCAAAAAATCTCGAATTCCAACGGTTCGAATTCTCTAATTTTTGCGTAATAAGTTGGAGGAATGTCTAATCTTTGATTCTAACGGGACGACCCCCAGTGACCCACTCACTGTTTTCGAGATATTCGCCGTTGAACTGACCATGGTATTTCGGCTTTTGCTAAGATGGCGCCTAATAATTTAAGAGAGCCTTTCGCCACTAAAACTTTTTTTTTTCTCAAGAATTTTGGAAGTTTCCTAATATTTCGAGCTTTATTCTTTAAAGTAAGTGTAAAATGAGCGGTGGACAATTATTAAAGGGTAAAATTTGGTATTTGTCTGTTTTTATGGTCCAAAACGCTTGACCTCGCTGTATAAAAACACCATCATTCTGGAAAAATTGTATACATACCAGGCCTACATACATTTATACATTCTGTAAATATTATTACATAATGTACTGAACTTTCTTAAAGATCTGCTATATATGTATACAGGCCTGATATGTATAGATATTTTTTATATATTAAATAACATTGTGTTCCATGACAGCAGTATGATTATTAAAATTGATGTGTGGATTATTTGTAGTTTATTATTGTGAATAATAATCAATTATTGGACGAGTCTGAGCAAAATATCATGATTTGTCAGTGGCGAGCTACTAGTTATTTGCCGATGCCGAAGGCAGAGGCAAATAACTGGTAGCGAGACACTGACAAATCATGATATTTTGCGATAGACGAGTTCAATAATTGATTTATCATTCATAAAATAGTTAAAAATCTGAAATGCCTGAAGTTAGAGATCGCCACTCTCCTCTGTGTCTTCGGCATACTAAAATCTTCGTAAAACTTACTTTTTGTTGGCACGAGTGTTGCTTTTTATCTCACTAAATCTTCCTTTTAACTATGTCTTTTCTAAAGTACATTGTCGTTATGAATGCTTCCAAATACTCTCGATTATTTCCTCGGATAGCTCAGAACTAGCCGCCATGTTTACGAAAATTATTTGCAGTCAGCAGCGCCATTGCTAATGCGCATGCTCATAACATTATTTGCAGCAAAAAAATTATTTGCACTCAGTTATTTGCAGGTGAATTAACCAATCAGAATGCAGGATAGAAAGGAAATGAATGATAATATATTGTAGTTGTAGTATTTTTTTATTTTTTGCTAATTTGTTATAATTTGTTATTGTTTGTATTGTTTTTCAGTATACAAATATTTATTATCCCTTTTGCCACAGTTGTCCATTTCAACTGAGTCAGTGATTTAGGAAGCAAGCTGATGGGGGTGGGGGAAATGTACACTTAGTTTCAAAAGTACCTTGTATCAGGGCAGAGCTTCAAAACCACCCTTGAGGCACATGTCTTCTGATAAAGGGCTTTTTAAGGGGGACTCTAACCAAGTGGGTGGGGGTGGGGTGGTATCATGTACCCCTGTGTCCACCCCTTGGTTTGGAGGCTGTACAGTCAACTCTTAAGACATGAAAGTGTTAATAACTCCATCTCACATCGTATTTTTTACAGGAAGTGAAGAGATACAGTACAGATGACTGTCAGTGTTGGAAGAACCAACTTTGGTGGTGTTCAGACTGAGTGCCCATGCACGAGCACCAATCTAAACAGGATTTTTACAATGATAAATTGATGGATTCTCTTTTACTAAATAACATTCAAATAATAATATGTAGTTTGAAGTTTTGCATGTTGTCATGTTGTATAATTACATAAGGCAATGCATAATAATTGTGGACATAACTAATAAAATTTTAACACAGAAGTATTATCTTGCATATTATACAATCCAAATGCTGGGTCCCAAAGCCTAATTAAATGCCTGGATATTATTCATCCCTTTGCCTTTGAGTGCTACTGGCTACTGCATGTACATATGGATAAACAGTGAACTATATATGTCTAAGACAGACACCCTTGCGCTGGACTTTGTCTGTATTATAGTTCATTCACATGTCTACCTTAATACAGTAACTTTTCTGATGCCCTCTCTAATAAATGTGCCAAAGTTGATGTTTTCTTGGCAGGGGGGTTGCTTCACTGCAAAAATGTTGAACCAATGTTAACAATGCCCCTGATTGAATACCTGTATCAGTGTCAATACAGTAGTGCTTTAGAAGTAACCATTTATTCAAGTTCCTTATTTACATATATATTGAGGATACAGGAAATACACTTTATTTGATAAAATATAAATATTTGAACATTTGACCAGTTATACCAAGTTTATCAATAGATTCTGGAGGCAATCCAATAAATTATCTCGATTTTTAATTCACCTTAATTATAAAGAAAAATACAAGATTGTTATTGAATAATAAATTTTAAGCTAGCTTTATTCACAATTTTATAAAATTTGGGATACAAGTTACAGTAGGTATAAAAGGAAACAAGACTGTTTGTTAAAAAATCGGGGGGGGGGAACCCCCAAGGATGATAGTTGTATCTAATTGATCTAATTGATCCAGATAATTGCTACACACAACAGTTATAGAAGTTTACAGTAATACTGCAGAATGCAAAACATTAAACCACGGAAAATGCATCATAAGGTTATAGAATAGGAAAAATTTGAGAGGGAAATCATTAACCACTAAACAACAAATAATGTTGATTTCTCACCTCACGCTTTTCTCCAGTTGTAACGAATCACACGTTGCACAGCACAACCAAATCCTTCTTTGTTGTAAACATCTAATTCGTTTCTGATTTGCTCCATTATTTGTAACATAAAATGCGTCGAATCCGAAGGAACTTGAGTAGTCCTTGAAAACTATCTTGAATGCCCATCCGCCATTGTCACGAATATACGCCAAATAAAACACAATCTGATCATATTAATTGTCTATGATAACCACGAATTGTTCTCGTATTTTTCTGACCATCAGATTTATCAATTCTGGATCAACTGTGACGAGTTTTCAAAAGTTTTTGCGCATCTAGTCCACTGGGAAGAGTTCATTCCTCGTCGGCGGTCAGATGCAAATGAATCAATAATTTATCAATTTTAGCGTTAGGACCATGATGCTTTGCGGCTGCTGTCCACCCTCCTCTGCCCGGAACCCGAGGTAGGCTATTATAGTAAAACAATCTGATCAAAAAGTCGATAAAATTGAATGTCAGACGCACTTACCTGCAATCCTGGCACTGGCAGATATTTGGTTGATTTTCTGTATATCTGATGCGGCCACTGAATTTAGAACTTTTTAGCCTTGAAAGTTCATCTCTGCCTCACCGCATGCATGCTTGTCTAGGGTACATGTCTGATGTGGCAATTCAAATTTGCCTGAAATTAAAGCTTGAAATTAAAGGACATTTCTTGTATAAATTGTGAATGAAAACAATCACAATATAATGTATTTCTGTGTAAACGCAGTTTTTATTACCACTTGGTTGTTGTTGCAATCAACAACAATCTTTCTTAATTGACCCATTTTTTATGAATTTACAATTTTAAGGTATAAAATACATCACATTGTTTAAGTTAATGAAGCTATAGAAAAGAATATATTTAAAAAAAAAGTTAATACTATGTTTGAACCTAAAGGGCTGAGTGAACAGAAAGGTTAGCTATTAAACTGTGACATTGTTCTTTGAACTTCATCAGAAGGTATATGGGTCTGTCTTAATATTTGTTTGTATAATTGATTTATACGATGCATAACAAACGGCGCGTATTTTTCTGTTGAGTTTATATACGGCGTATTTAATAGGTCGAACTTTATTAATTCTCAAGCCGTAGTTTGTTTTTCTTTAATAAAATTATTATAAAACGTCTGGTTCCCAGGGTAGTAAAATTAAATAAATGTTTCATGTCTGTATTTTATTCGCCACATGAAAAACACGCCTGTTTATATAAACACGACCAGGTTCATCGCATTTGATGGCCGTTGAATTTAATGCAAATTGCCGTATTTAATGGTAATACAGACAGAGTATTTTCAAGAACTTAATTCTTGTATTTAATACAACGCATCAAAATACGCCGTTTGTCACAGGCCTAAAACGGATGTTCTAATTACTATTTTCATTATAGGTGTCGCTTTTTGGAAAACGGGATCAAGAAAAATGTTTGCTGTTAAAAAACCATTAAGAGTGAAAAAACACAGATCTAGTGCTGATAGTGTCAACGTCATTAGCAGTTCTGATGAGTATGCAAGTGACGACCAAGAACGTAGTCGAAAGCAGAGAAAAACTGGCGCCACCGCCAAGCTGTCGAAGATCGAGGGTAAGCTGACAGAGCTACAAGATGTCGTGAACGAAAACAAATCAGAACTATTGAAAGTTCTTACGTTTAGTAAGGACAACAAAGTTCCTTTGGTTCTGAAAAACATGGTTAAAGAATCGTTTTCCTGCAAGATTTGTCACAAGGCCCCTATGGATACGCCCATTTTGGCATCAAGATGTTGTGGTACTATAATTGGATGTGAGGCTTGCGTGCAAACTTGGTACGGAACGGGAAACAGCGTATTTGATAAATGCTGTCCTAACTGTCGAGCAGAACGCGGTTATTCAAACACATTCCGACTACTTGGAATTGACGAGTTTTTGGTCAAACTCCGCCAACTTGTGCAAGATAATGAGAGTCATGAGTGAGTTAATATGAACACAAATATGCCAAACTGACCAAACAAACATGCAGTAGAGAATGTATCAGTTTGACACTTTGAGTAATACATGTATTATAGAATGAGTTGATATTTATGTTATATGTATCATGACAACTTTTCTAGTTTAAACTTGAACTTCCGGTTTCGTTTTTGTTTATCATGTACTTTAAAGTACAGGTGAAAGCTGCCTTATAATGCCAATAAAACTCTGAATAGACTGAACTAGTGGGTTATGGCCATTGTTTACAACTGCATTGAAGATAGCACAGAAAGAAGGATTGTGACTTTTGAACTCATGCTCTCTGATTTCCTGAAGAGCTTTATAGCCTAGTAGCGGATCCGTACCAAAATTTCCAAAATTCTTTAGTTTACCACCGCTTCTTTCGTATTGATAATCGGCAATTTCGGGGGAAGGAATTATACTCTCTGGAAGACGTACTGCCTGGTAATTGTTCATCATCATGTCTACAGGCTTTCCTTTTCCTTTAAACAAATAATGATAACTTCTTAAAAATTTAAAAAAAGACGTATATAGATGCCACTTATAAATCCTGGTCCCTGGGCTTATACAACTTTCTATAAGGGATTTGAGTGGGCTTATAACAGGCGGGTCAAACACACGGGCTTACAAAACCAGGATAGAAAAAATTGTTTCGAAACACATAACAGAGTATAAAACAAACTGCGTTTAGTGCTTTATTACTTGTCTTCTTTGCACTTTTTACTATCCACAAAGCTTTTTTAGGTAGGTGGACTTATATTCAGTAAGGGCAATTAAACATGTGACCAAAACGTACCAGTGATTCGTGGCACGGGGGGAAAAACACGTCATAAATTTCGTTCAAAACATCAATGAATCTGTCTGCACTCTGCAACACGAAGCATTGAAATTGACACGGTGAGATAAGTGATATGATTGGTTCATTTCCCACTTTATTTATATTAGAGTTCTTATCCACTGTGTCAATTTCGAAGGCTTATAGAAATGAAGAGCCGTCAATGTTTTTGCTGTAAATCATGACGTGTTTTTCTCGCTCCGTGATGTAGTTCAATAACGGTTTTCGAAAAAGGCCTTATAACTTAAGCTGGATTCTCATACATAGCAGTAACTGCTAGAAATATAGAGCTGTGGTTACAAACCTGGAATACTATGGTGATTCCATGCCGGAAGCAGTTCTTGTACTCCAGCCTGGACAACTTGAATTGTGATTGTTGAAACACAAAACCGGTCTAGATCATTCGTCATGTCAATCAGTTCTTCTTGAACCATCCTATTTAGCTGTGTTTTGATGGGGTAATTAATACGACTGCTTACTTCCACCCAGTGTCTTTCAGCCATGTGGTTCTTAAAAATAGATGTCTCAGCCAAATTAATTAAATTTATTGAGTTATAACAAAATTAATTACCAAATTTGCTATTGTAACCTAATGTCAAAGAACATTTTTATAAAATATTCACCTAGTTATTTATATCTTCCTTAACCCTTTAACTCCCACCATGTCAGGAGGTCTTCCTTTGACGAGTAAAATCATCTGGCGTTAAGACTGCAGAGTAAAAAATAAGTGCCAAACGGCACCGATGGGAATGAAAGGGTTAAAGAGTTTGAGCGCACCATAGTGCCGTGGTTATTTTACCTTGGTTGAGGGGGTCTGTTTATAAGATGCTCGGAGGGTATTCCTTCTGTATCCGGATAAACTTTGTTGAATAAACAAAATAAGATAAAACTCTTTTCCACAATCAACGCGAACTTGGTCCCATAAGCCGTACTGTAGGACAATGGGCCTAAGTGTAAAAGAGTAAACTTTGTTTACAAACGGTTCCGTGATTCTCGGAGAAAGCTCTAGGAACGACTCGAGGATGGTTCCGTGATTTCAGACACAGTGGGGTTTTTTTCTCTCATAGCTAGTTGCTATACTGAAGGACAAGTTAATTCGATTACCAAATTGGCCAAGATAACAACACGCAAGGAAAATGTAACGTGTTATTGAAAAGTAAAATAGAACAAGTCTAGAATTATAAAGTTATCAAAAAATTTACACTATAGTCTGTAGTCCACTAGTCACTATACAGCTATAATTAGTACCTGAAAACAGAACGATAAATTTCAACGTTATTCTTTACAGGCATAGAGGCGACTGCCAAAACGGCACTGCTGTATCCATCAGTTGCTAGCACCGTTGTGCAACCATACATAACCAACTTTTCGTTTTGGTCTAGATGCATCTTGTGGCCAAAATAGTCTGCCTTGTACGGTACTGGGTTTAACAATTTTGCAGTGTTCTGTTCCCTTTGTTGATAATATTCCGGAGCCACTCTCTGAAGAGACTTTGAAATTCTTTTGTCATGTACTTTTATGTCCTCTGCTTCAAGCTTGCCCTTCATCATCTTTCGCCCATATGTAGGCCCAACCTACACATTTAATAAAAAATAATTATAAAATAAAATTAAGTCTAACAATAGAATGTATAACACTAATATTTGTATAAATGTATCAGTTTATATTGCACGCACAATTTCATATATGACAATGTATAAATAATCTGATTATTAGAGTGTCGCCAGACAAGCAAGCCTGTATATAATTTCATTTATATGGCGTACACGTGTTAAACTGAAATCGATCAACATAAATTATCAAACTGACCTGTGACACAGCTTTTAATACAGCACAATCCAGTTCTCCGTCAGATATTTGCGTTGTTCGGTGAATATTATGCTTAGAGCAATAGCGTCGAACACTCATCTCGCTAAGACCGCGAACACCGGGAATTTGTCGTTGCAGCTCTTCACTAATCTGTTTGTGGGTCAATTTCCCTCTCAACAAAAGGTCCTTCACCAACTCAACACTCACGTGCTCTTCCATTTTTAGCGTTGTTTTTCAAGTCTTAAAGTGCCTATCTCATGGTTGGGGATTTTACATATTTAGGATATTTTGAACATTTTAAGAAGATTTGTAATATATCTTCTTTTCCTAAAATTTCATCTTCATGGACTTTTTTGCTGTTAAAGTTGGCGATTTTGACGATGGCCGTGAAATTTTTTTACTGGGTTCTAGTCGCCGGAAGTGACGTAGAAGCAGGGAGACCCTCTCAGACAGTAACAGTGTTTACATCGGGTGTTTACGGTTCATCTTGGATTTTCTTGGCTTTATTCAGGTTATTTTGTCGGAAATTCTTTTAAAAACAATGCCAAACAAGTGCGTAGTGTTTTTACTCTCGAATGAACCCAATTGATATGCAAGAATAGCGCTGTATGCCATTCTTTTTTTTTGCGACAATAACGATGTACAATCCCGACTCACGGGAGGCGAATAAAAGAAGGATAGCTTCGGGTGAAAGGAACGCCGAATTGTCAAGGATAAAGGTGTGAAATGAACGCCGACATCTACTTCTGTGACCTGTTCGTCGTTCGAAGTAGTTTCAACGGGAATATTTGGTACTAAGACGATTCACAGCAGTTTATCACGAGGAAAACCCGTCGGTGTGGTGATTACAAAACGACAACAATAGAGCGTGGGAAAGTGACAAGAACTTGTGCATGTCATCAGTCTCATATTTCTTTTTATCGAAGTATTGTTTGCGTTCGATCTTTGATCAAGAATATATCGAAATATACTTGACTTGGTAATGTCGTCTACCTCTGGTTCTAACACTGATAGCTAAAATGACTAGACTAGGATGTAAACATTCCGGGATACGTAATCGAGATCGAAGACGAAGTAAAACTGTCTTCCAGTGCAGTGCGGCCATACCTGAAGACGAATCATCTGAATGCATTGTCAAGCCGTATGAAGACGAGTCGGTTGCCGATGAAATTTGGATCGTAAATCATAATGAGCAAATGCGACCTGAAAAAGGTCTTTAGTACGACGGCTACAAATTCACTTTTGAGGGGCACGATAAGGTAAATGATTGGTAAGTTTTATTGAAAGTTGCTTTTATCAGTGAATTTATGTTTACGTTTTATCTGCAATGTTGTTTTCACACATTTGCTAAAACAAAATTGTATGCTGTCAAAGCCATATGCATGATTCGCATGTTTAATTCTATTCGATATTACTCTGACACTGAACTGCTTAATGCGAATGCGAAGGAATGTCAGTAAATCAAAGCTTGCATTGAAATGGTTTATAATAACAGTGACCAAGTTCTTTACACTTGTTTGCCTGGAAATGTGGTCACTGCGTCTAGCGGGACACTTACATCGAAAAATTGACAAGATAAAGTATCAAATAAAAGATCAGTGCAGAAAACAGGTAGGAACTGTCTGTTGATTATAGATTAATGGAATACTTGCATCCACTTTTGAAATTTGAACTTGCAGGCGAGAGTAACATACGGAGTCAATTTCTTCAAGTTTGAAGATGAAATCGCACAATTGTTGTTGTTTATCGAATTGGACGAGCACTGAATTGTGGCAATTTTGAAGAACGAAGCAATTCTATTAGCCTTTGTGAATTGTGCGCAGCTGGCTTATTCGCAAGTGGAAATCGGAAAGCGAACGGGTATTCTATTAATCAATACTGACAGTATCTACCTGCTTTCTACATCTTCTATTTTATACTTTGCGTCGTCAATTCTTCGATATTTGCAGCCCGCTAGACGCAGTGACCAGATCAGTATAACAAATATAAACATGCGAATCATTTGGCTTTGACAGCATACAATTTTGTTTTAGCAAATATGGCCAATTGCAAATATGGCATGCCAGTATACAACATTCGATAAAACGTAAACATAAATTCACTGATAAAGCAAACTTTCATAACTTACAAATCGTTCACCTTATTGTGCCCCGCAAAGCGAATTTATAGCCATCGTAGAAGATATTTTTCAAGTCGCATTTGATCCTAAGCTCGTCTTCATACAGCTTGACAATGCATTCTGATGATTCGTCTTCAGGTATAAATGGCCTAGACAGTTTTACTTCGTCTTCGATCTCGATTACGTATCCCGGAATGTTTACCACCTAGTCTAGTCATTTTGGCTATCAGCATTAGAACCAGAGGTAGGCGACATTACCAAGTCATTTCGATATATTCTTGATCGAAGATCGAATTCGATAAAAAGAAATATGAGACTGATGACATGCACAAGTTCTTGTCACTTTCCCACGCTCTATTGTTGTCGTTTTGTAATCGCCACACCGACGGGTTTTCCTCGTGATAAACTGCTGTGAATCGTCTTAGTACCAAATATTCCCGTTGAAACTACTTCGAACGACGAACAGGTCACAGAAGTAGATGTCGGCGTTCATTTCACACCTTTATCCTTGACAATTCGGCGTTCCTTTCACCCGAAGCTATCCTTCTTTTATTCGCCTCCCGTGAGTCGGGATTGTACATCGTTATTGTCGCAAAAAAAAAGAATGGCATACAGCGCTATTCTTGCATATCAATTGGGTTCATTCGAGAGTAAAAACACTACGCACTTGTTTGGCATAGTTTTTAAAAGAATTTCCAACAAAATAACCTGAATAAAGCCAAGAAAATCCAAGATGAACCGTAAACACCCGATGTAAACACTGTTACTGTCTGAGAAGGTCTCCCTGCTTCTACGTCACTTCCGGCGACTAGAACCCAGTAAAAAAATTTCACGGCCATCGTCAAAATCGCCAACTTTAACAGCAAAAAAGTCCATGAAGATGAAATTTTAGGAAAAGAAGATATATTACAAATCTTCTTAAAATGTTCAAAATATCCTAAATATGTAAAATCCCCAACCATGAGATAGGCACTTTAAGTACACCACGTTGTTGACGTTGGGCAATGTCCAACTTTTGGCAGATGTGTACGATAAGCACCCCCCTGGCATTTGCAGGCGGCACGACATTTGTCTGGGCTTGATTCTCGAATTTGTTTATTTGCAATGAGTACATGAGCTGTTGAATGCACGCGAAAGTTTCGCGTGCATTCAACAGCTCATGTACTCATTGCAAATAAACAAATTCGAGTCGAAACTAACTTCATATGTAAAATTAAATCTTGGATGATCAAAAAAAATCCTTATAAAATTCTAGCTGAAATTGAAAATTGAATTCAGGAAAATTTTGTGAATTCAATTTTCAAAAAATTGAAATCAGAGCGCGAAATCAATTATTTCCAATTTTTGTGAATTCAATTTTTGAATGAACGAAACGCCCACGCACCCTGTCTCTACAATTGTTTCCAATATCCTACTGGCATGAATATCTCGACTTAACCTTCTTCTTCAAAGCTGCATGTGAACAACATCATCGAAATCAACCCTGACATCCTACCTACTCCATATATGCCACTCAGAACAACAAGAAACAACTCAAACCCCAATATTCTTCACTTCCGTCCTCGCAAATGTAGAACAGTCACCTTCCAACGATCTTTCTTTACAAGAATGTGTAGAACATGGAACACTCTACCGTGCGAAATGCGTAGAAAGGAAACCGCTCTTAGACAGTTCAAGAGCCAGCTTCAGCTTTACTACCAAGCAGCAGTGGAGCAGCTGTACGACCCTGAAGACCCGAGGTCATGGAAAACCATCTGCTTGAGATGCAACACAGCGCACAGTTTTATTAGTGCGATCTGCTGTTGTATCTAATAACTAATTAATTGTTTGATTGTTGGTTGCTGATTGTTGGATACCGATTGCTAATTGCTAATTAATGATAATTGTCGGATAAATGATTGGCAATTGGTGGTTGATAGTTTGTAGTTGGCGACTGACGATTAATACTTGATAATTAGTAAATAAGAACTAATAATTAATACTTGACAATAATTAATGGTTAATAATTAATACTTACAAAATAATAATTAACACAACCTAAATAATTAATATGGTCTTTTTTTTTTGTTTGGAACCGCAGTAATTGGCGTTCGCTGTTGCGGCAACCCTGCCTCATTATTATATATTTTACGATGTAACTAACTTTCACTATGAGTAATTAAGTGCTTTTTTTTTTTAAATTTTAATTAATTCCTAGTCTTGTTGAACCTTGTGGCAAAACTTAATAAATAAATAAATAAATAATTAGCATGTTAATTTATGTTGCCAGTTAATTTTTTTACGGGGGGATACTACACTGCATTACTGCTTGTTTACGTTTGATGGCGAACAGGGCCAGGCTATTGGTGGTTTGCAATCAATCCCTTGAGATTTGAAAGACAAAGATACGGCGGCCATGTTGGAGGAAAACATACTCCAAATACAATAGCTGCTAATGAGATTCTTTTGTTTTAAAGTTCCTCCAACATGGCCGCCATGACGTCAAGTGCAAACCAAGAATGGCTACCTAACTTCGATAATTTTTTTTCAATCTTTGAAGGGAACTACTTTCTGATCACGTGTTTACCATAGTTTACCAGAGGATTAAACGGCACAGTTTGACGAGGACAGTTTGGTAGATCACTTCTAATCTGACTTGTGTTTGAAACTGAAGACGAAGGCTGAGAAGCGTTACCGTTTATAGCATTATTCCTGGGCAAACGAAATCTCTGATTTATTTGTTGTCTACAGAAGAAAATTGTTGTAGGGGCTGCTCTTGTTCAGATTGTCCAGCTTGAAACATTTCCCCGACTATCCCACGAACTAACGACTGAATATATGCTCTTCCGAGCAAGAAAGGCTTGGCGATCTTGGTTGCCAAATAAGATTTTTAATAGGCGGGAAAACTCTGATGTCAGTGACATATCAACAAACGTAAACAAGCAGTAATGCAGTGTAGTATTCCCCTGTAAAAACTTAACTGGCAACATAAACTAACATGCTAATTAAGGATGACCCCCAGCGGACTAAGTTCGAATGTTTTGTGTGATACTTCGAACGTTTTGTGTGAGCACTGCGGAATTTGTGGAATGTGCGACTTTTGTCTGTGTTGACATTACATACACGAAACTTCGAATTGTGTGTGCGGTGTTGGAATATTTAATGTGAGTGTTCAAATTTTTATAGCGAGTGTTGAAATATTTATTGTGAGTGTTCGAATGTTTATTGTGTGTGTTCGATTAAAGTTGATGTGTTCATAATTTTGTCCGCTTCGGACGCCCATACAACCCAGTTCACTGAGGCAACCTCGTACCCAGGGTCTTCTCTGCTTTCAAAATGGCGAGAGGAGTAGTTCCTAGTCCTCTTTTCTCTCGAACGTATTTTGGTGACATCACAGACAGCATATTCTCTCATCTCGAAATGATGATTATCGTTAATTGTGAAATGTCGTAGAATTAACAATAATCATCATTTTTAAAAAAGAATTCCCTACCCCCAACCTGACCCTAACCACAACCCCCCTGCAAAACCTAAACCCAACCACAACCCCCCGTTTGACCTAAACCTAACCCAGCCTCGTACCACAGAATAAAGATCAACCAAAAGTCCAACTCAGTGTCGGCACCTTTGATGTAAGTGCCCCCGGGAAATTACCCCTCTCGTCCTTGCGACCCTCGGGCTCCTGTATTCAATTACTCTTGGCCTTCGTGTGACCTTTTAATTAACTTTATATTGTTATCTATCTATATAAATAATATTTAGTTAAGTAAACAAGTAATTTACTTTAGAAAACGATTCTTTGGAGACAGAATTCTTTGACCATGAGGTCATTAAAACTTCAGTGAGCGGATACTACGAGTAAACGTCCGGGCAAAAAAAGTCCTGCACTCGCAAAGCCGGGTTTTACATTTCTCGATTTTGCCGACACATTTGTTTATAGAAAAAGATTGCTAAAAGTTTCGGAACTATGCATTGTTGAAATACATCGGATACTATATGTTGCTAGAAATTTTATAAGCTTTCATTTGGTATATAATTCAAATTTTAGTGTTACCTGTAACTTTTTAAAATGTTCAAAATGTTCTCACTATTGTTCGTAAAATAAAAATTATATAATGGAAATGGACTCCTCACAAGTGTTATAGAATTTTAGATTTTGTTTTTAAATACTAAACGCACAACCCTGAACTGCATATTTGAAACAGAAGATACTGTCAAGTGCTATTCATGTCAGAACTTTTAATTTTCTTGCTGGGAAGTATTTTAAAATATGAAAAAAACATCATTATTTTGGTCTGGACCGTCTGAAATTTATGTATTTCGTAAGTTTGTTTCACCTTTTGCTGTTTTGGTGTTTGCAGTTCAGAAAGACTTCTGATATGAACCTCAGGTATTTCTTAAACAGAAGCTAATTCAAATGTGAAAGGAGTGGAAAAGTTTGCAGATTTCTAGTTGAAGTAGAAAAACGTTTTTGGTGCAAATTAGTGATCGTACCTTTTCAACATATGAAAAAATATTAAAACTTTTATGGTCAATGGTGAGAACATTTTAAAAAGTTACAGGTAACACTAAAGTTTGAACTATACACCGAATGAAAGCTTATAAAATTTCTAACAACATACGTACTCGATGTACTTCAACAATGCGTAGTTCCGAAATTTTTAGCCATCTTTCTCTATAAACAAGTGTGTCGGCATCATCGAGAAATGTAAAACTCAGCTTCGTGAGTACAGAACTTTTTTGCCACGGACTTTTACCCGTAGTATCCGCGTACTGAAGTTTTAATAACCTCGTGGTCAAAGAATTTCATCTCCAACGAAACGTTTTCTAAAGTAAATTACTTATTACTTAACTAAATATTATTTATATATGTATAGATAGCAATATAAAGTTAATTAAAAGGTCACAAGAAGGCCAAGAGTAATTGACTAAAGGAGCTCGAGGGTCGTAAGGACGAGAAGGATAATTTCTCGGGGGCACTTACTTTCAAAATGGCCGACTGGCGCATGCGCATAAAAATAATGGGACACTTTTCCCGCGAGTTGGACTTCTGGTTAATCCTTATTCTGTGCTCGTACCCTGGCGTCTTTGGGGAAGTTGCGCTGAGCGCGCGGGGGCTCCCAAAAGCCCTCGCGCGCTCAGCGCAACTTCCCCAAAGACGCCTGGGTACGAGGCTGAACCCAGCTTAACCTAACCACAACCCTCCGGGAGAAAAGTCCCGGGTCTCAGAACCGGACCACAACACCACAGAATAAGGATTGACCAGAAGTCAACACCGCGGAAAAACGTCTGCGCATGCGCGTGTACTAGAAAAAATGGCGGGGAATTTAAATCCCATCTTCGTAAACAAAAACATGGCTTTTAATTATTCAAGGTAAGTGAAACAAACAAAAAAATACACTAGACGGGTAGTTTGGACATTAATAAAAAGTTTTCTAACATTTAAAATCTAAAAAGAAACAGAATTTAAATTAAAAATTGTCGTTTTAGACCGGGAGGCGTGCGAACATTTCTTGAAAAATTGTCGAATACCGAACTTAAGACACAAGAGTTAAGCAAACTATCAAAGAGTTAAGCATTTGCACACGCTTAAATTGTAGAGTAAATCATTACCCTTAAATATAGTCAACGCAAAAATTATGCATGCTACGCAAAAAAAGTTATCCAACAAAACACAAGGCAAACGCTTGCATAGTCAAAAAGTTTGTATCAAAACATTTCGTAAAACATAAAAGAACACACACTGGAGCAACTGTTTCGATGGCACCCAAGCAGAATCTGGAAAATCTTCTTGCTTGGATAAAGGCTCGAATAAGCCAGACAATAAATTTGTGTACAGTCACCTTTGTGAAGTATCTTCCTTGAATTGAAAGTGATGAATGATTCTATTAAATTCAAAATGTAAATATATGTAAATATGTAAAGTATAATATTGAAGAAAATCGTTATTAAATATCAATCCTAAAACGTTGGGAAAAAAACCTACCTCTTTAGAATCAATGCAAACCTTTTTTGTCCTCCGATCGCAAAAAATTGTGCTTTAAACTTTCCCAAATTCACACACAAACCGAGTAAACTTCCTCAACCGCCATCTTTGAGAACAAATTTGACGCGTGCAATGTGCTCGAATCACGCGCATGCGCAGACGTTTTTCCGCGGTGTTCCAGAAGTCCAACTCGCGGAAAAAAGTGTCCCATTATTTTTATGCGCATGCGCCAGTCCGCCATTTCGAAAGTAAGTGCCCCTGGAAAATTATCCCTCTCGTCCTTGCGACCCTCGGGCTCCTGTATTCAATTACTCTTGGCCTTCTTGTGATCTTTTAATTAAATTTATATTGTTATCTATATATATAAATAATATTTAGTTAAGTAAATAAGTAATTTACTTTAGAAAACGTTTCGTTGGAGATGAAATTCTTTGGCCACGAGGTTATTAAAACTTCAGTACGCGGATACTACGGGTAAAAGTCCGTGGCAAAAAAGTCCTGTACTCACGAAGCTAAGTTTTACATTTCTCGATGATGCCGACACACTTGTTTATAGAGAAAGATGGCTAAAAATTTCGGAACTACGCATTGTTGAAATACATCGAGTACGTATGTTGTTAGAAATTTTATGAGCTTTCATTCGGTGTATAGTTCAAACTTTAGTGTTACCTGTAACTTTTTAAAATGTTCTCATCGTTGACCATAAAAGTTTTATTATCTTTCCATATGTTCACAAGGTATGACCTATCCATGGTATGACCTTATGAATTCGTATGACTACTAGTTTGCACCAAAAACGTTTTTCTACTTCAACTAGAAATCTGCAAACTTTTCCACTCCTTTCATATTTGAATTAGCTTCTGTTTAAGAAATATCTGAGGTTCATACCAGAAGTCTTTCTGAACTGCAAACACCAAAACAGCAAAAGGCAAAACAAACTTAAGAAATACATAAATTTCAGACGGTCCAGACCAAAATAATGATGTTTTTTTCATATTTTAAAATACTTCCCAGGAAGAAAATTAAAAGTTCTGACATGAATAGCACTTGACAGTATCCTCTGTTTCAAATATGCAGTTCAGGGCTGTGTGTTTAGTATTTAAAAACAAAATCCAAAATTCTATAACACTTGTGAGGCGTCCATTTCCATTATATAATTCTTATTTTACGAACAATGGTGAGAACATTTTGAACATTTTAAAAAGTTACAGGTAACACTAAAATTTGAATTATATTCCAAATGAAAGCTTATAAAATTTCTAACAACATACGTACCCGATGTATTTCAAAAAGGCGTAGTTCCGAAATTGTTAGCAATCTTTTTCTATAAACAAATGTGTCGGCAAAATCGAGAAATGTAAAACCCAGCTTTGCGAGTGCAGGACTTTTTTGCCACGTACTTTTACCCGTAGTATCCGCTCACTGAAGTTTTAATAACCTCGTGGTCAAATAATTCTATCTCCAAAGAATCGTTTTCTAAAGTAAATTACTTGTTTACTTAACTAAATATTATGTATATAGATAGATAACAATATAAAGTTAATTTAAAGGTCACACGAAGGCCAAGAGTAATTGAATACAGGAGCCCGAGGGTCGCAAGGACGAGAGGGCTAATTTCCCGGGGGCACTTACTTTCAAAATGGCGCCGGGATCGCAAGGCCGACATTTCGCGAGGACGCTTACATCAAAGGTGCCGACACTGAGTCGGACTTCTGGTCAATCCTTATTCTGTGACAACACCCCTGTTTGTTTTTTTATTTGTTATATGCAATTTAGTTTAACATCCCGCATGTGGGAGAGAATCTCACTTGAGTATCATGATAATCATCATATTCGCCTGACGTCTGCATGTGTGAAGAAATGATGATTATCATGATACTCAAGTGAGAGGACATCTTGTCACAGAATAGGCATCGAGCGAGAGGACTAGCGGAAAATGTTCATCTTTATCTATCATGAATCCTGCTGGAGCTCGGATTCTTTAATCTTTATGAACGAGGGCACTTAAACAAACTTCTTCTTGAGAGCAGACAGCAAACGAGTAGGTTTCTTTGTTTTACATTACGTTAAAAGGTTGTTACATACGAGGCTTTATAAAGTAGTGTTCGGCGTAGGAAGTGATTGTGTTGAAACACATTTATACAAATCGAAATATGCTATTTTAACGTTTCGGCAGTAGACCAACCTTGCTATATGATGTTATAAAGAATTGTGCAGACCGACGTGAGTGTTAGGGGGGCCAAGCAAAACATTTTATTCCATTTCCAGGCCTCTTACAATTTCGGTCTGCCGCTCGACGTTAAAAAGAGAGGCCTGGCAACCAGGCTGACTCTTTATATAAGTGTATAATACTATAATTAGCAAATTGCAAACATCGTTTCCGATTTCGTAACATCGTTTTAAGTTTCCTATCCAGTTTGATCCAGTCGTCTGTTACCCTTCCATAACATTATCTATGCTTCACCCACTTCTCGTATAGTATTCCACTTTCGATTCAGAACTTCTTCGACTCTCGTTATTTCATGAAGTCTACACCTTTTTCAGGTCAAATTCAGAAACGTCCAAACGAATTTCAGACACTTCCAAATGAATTTCAGACATTTCCAAATGATATTCAGATTTTCCAAATAATATTCAGACATTTCCAAATGATATTCAGACATTTCCAAATGAATTTCCGACATTTCCAAATGATATTCAGATTTTCCAAATAATATTCTGACATTTCCAAATGATATTCAAACATTTCCGAATAACACCAAAATGAAGCGAGAGGTTAAAGTTCGCTTGAACAGTAAATAGTTCGGATCAGCTGAGGGAACACATACACCTTTTGCCCTGCATTACTCAATAAAAAAACATTCAATTGCACTCGTTGAAATACAATATACACTTGTTGACTGGCGCCGAGGGAAACATCGAGTTTTACGGACCCGAAGGCTTCAATGTCACCAGAGGGCTTTAGCCCGAGGGTGACATTGAAGCCTGAGGGACCGTAAAACTCGATGTTTCTCGAGGCAAAAGTCAACAAGCGTTTTGTTATATACCAAAGACTTTTAAAATACAAAATACCAAATGACTCGAAACTTGCAAAAGGCAAAAAGACTTACCAAAACGCTTAATTGATTTGTCTTCGTAGTTTCAATTCAACTAAACAAATATACACCAGACTCAACAAGTACAAAGAACAGCTTTAAATGTATCCAGGGTTTTTTCAGACCTTTGAATATATGTATAGATATTCTTTCCTTTGGAAAATGGACTATTTCGAACCAGACAAGCTCGAAACAAGCTCTTGTTTTCAAAATGTTCCGAAAAGTCCAAAGTTCTTGATCTGATGCAATAATCGCGTATTCACGTGAACAACGCATGATTAAAGCGACGTCAGAGGGAAACATTGCACTGTTTCCCCTCTTCATTGTTGACGTCAGAGGGAAACAAGTGCAATGTTTCCCTCGGCAGAAAGAAACATTGAGTTTGTTAAACAACACGTGACCATGATTTGACCAATAGGATTTCATCTTTGGCAAACGAAAGTCTTTGGTATATAACAATAGCACTTTATTCATTAGCGCGAAACGACATTCAATAACGCTTCTGTATAACATCAATAGAGCGTTTTCATCTGACGTCACGGCGGCCATATTGGTGTACCAAAACAATGAAATGGCGGCCATATTGGTGTACGGTATGGGAATTAGCTCTTTCTTATTAAAATATTTCGTATTGTTTCACCACCCCAATGGGGCCACCGATCACGTGAGTGAAAACGCTACCAAGACGAGGTACATCAGTATATCTTTGCACCTTGAAAACCCAAGTCCAATTATATTATATATAATCTATACGATAATGGCAATAAGTAGAGAATGAAAATAAAGAAAGTCTTAACGTTCGCAACATCGTAGCCGAAATAACTCAGTAGAGGGAGCGTCAGACTAATGATCTGAAGGTCCCTGGTTCAATCCCGGGTTTCGGCAAAGGTCTTTTGAGTGAAATTCAAGAATAACCCCAATTGCCTTGTTAAGATTTCGGCTGTATTAGGATGGCCAATCAACAATCTGTAGTCCAGCAGTTAAAATTTCAAATTACTCTTTGTACACTTCGACAAAGCATTTTACTTTAATGTATACCAGAACGTGAAACTTCGATAGCTCAGTCGGTAGAGCGGGGGACGGTAGTATATGTCGCTATCGCTAGGTCCCTTGTTCGAAGGAACTTTTTCTTTTCCCCACACGATATCCTACGAATAATTCAGCGGCGCAGCTAGGCGGGGGGGGGGGGGGGGGGGGTTGGGGGTATGCAACCCTGCCCTTTTTGTGAGACCTCTAATACTATTGTTGTATTTTTATATATTTTTTTTACTTGTTGGGGAGTAGTTTTTAAATGGGAATTAAATTTCCCCCTACTACTACCCATCCATTCATGTAATTTTTTCTTCTTTTTTTTTTGTATTATGAGTGGTAAAGTGTTATTAAACATTAAACATAGACATTAGATAAACAGATAATTAATCGTCTATTGTAGTACGCAATACAATAGTGGTTGTCAAGTGTTCTCGAAGAAGCATAACGAAGATATCTAGTATCCCAAATCAGTGCCGTAGCAATTTTTTCGCAGATAAAGTTCTTTGCCTGTTTTGATAACCTGAATTTAACTTTGTGCAAAATAAGGCTAAGACCAAATGTCGAACTTTTCATGTGTCCGAGTGCAGAGGCATCTTAGAAAAATTAGAAGCTATATATATAACAGTTATACCATGAGCTCGAGTTGTATGAGCAGTCATAGCCGCCATGGTATAACTGTTTACCAAGTACTGTACAAGAGACAAAACAGTTACAGCGAAATGTTTGAAACAACAAACTTCTGGCATAGGCATGCAACTAATACTTCCGCCATGCGTAATGATGCATTCACATAGAGAATTCACAAACAGCTTCGAAATGTTGTTAAGCAGATCAACAAAAAAGATTAAAAGGTACCTTTATGAAGTCAAAAGGTGGGTCAGTTGTTTATATTAGCGTTGCTGTCGTGAAAAAGGTTTTGATTTCATGCGAAAATGAAACACCTTCGGCAGTGAAACTAAATTACTTAGTTGGTTGTTTTTGAAAAAGAACATTACTACTCCAAAATTTACTACTCCATTTACTACTCCAAATGCTTATCCAAATAAAAAAAGTCTCTTTACTGGTGATCTCCTACGAAATGTGTGTTGTAAGCTTGATTTTAACAGTGAGTTTCTTTGTTTGGCAACAAATTAATATCAACCCGCTAATTTAGTCGGGTTTTTGAAGTAAAAAGACGTAATTTTTTAGGTGAATTTTACCATTTAACATGCTAAATGGTGTATTTGTTAATGTATTTTTACACAATGTTGTTTTTTTATACATTGGTTTGAGGGTGTTGATGTTTTTCTGTATAAAAATCCGTCAATTTCAACTCTTTTCGGCAGTTTAGAAAAACATGCCGCCATCTTGTTTTTCCTCTACTAGCAGGATATGAGCTGATAGCCTGGTAGTAGGGAACCAATCAGATTACGCAAAAGCTCATATCCGATAGCATGCTATATAATAACAAGACGCCTGCTCAGGCGTTCACTCGGGCTACTGATTTCTGCAAATATTGGCGTAGCCTTCGCACATCTAGAATACCTGCGGAACAGCGTGCGCATATTAAGTGTTAAAAAATACAAAACTCTCAGAAGCAATCATTAAGCAGTGTAGTTATGTAGAACCGCTCTGAAACTGTGTAATTGATTCTGATTGTCGATTTTCGTGTATTAAACTCTAGCCTCGACACAAATTCTTTGTATATGGTCTTATATGAAGTACTTGGTTCCATGAAGCGATTTGGTGTATTAAACAACCCAATCAAACGATCTTAATAATTAATTTAGTCTCAGTAGACTAAACAAAACCACAAAACCTATGGTGCTGAATTCGGCAGATTCAAGCGATGGTTCGGATATAGAATTCATGTAAATCGTACCAACAGAAAATATTTAAACATGCATTTTTGAAACACATTTCCAAATGTAATACGACACCTTCATGATAGGCGACTTGTAGACGACTAACATATTTAAACATATTTTTTGCATTATTCGGTCCCTACCACCTGCGTTTCGTAGTTGTTGGACCAAGCAGCAAGGCGTTTAATACTAGGTAAACAGTACGTATATGTTCTTTGCGGCTCTTTCTTGTGTCTCTAGTCCTCAAGTCAATCAAGTGTCAACACGGCATTTTCTCGCGTCTGTAATAAATTCGTCTGTTCTGTCTTCATGAACAAACCTTGCAGCAACATTACTTATCAACTACTGATGAATTCACCAATACCGTCGGAAAACACTTCAACCCAACTCGATCAAAGGCAAAGCTGTCGGAAAGAAAGAACTCGAAAAATCGAGCATGCAATGATACAACATTTCGGCTCGTTTTTTCCCCCCTTCTGTGTCACGCTCTTAGCCTACCCCGCAGGCATCTCAAATCAGAAAGCGCAGGCTCAAGTCAGGTGCACATTTAACTATTACGGGCTCCTGTGGTAGGCCGAGTCACTTGTCGTTTCCAAATTACATTACATCATCAATCGACTTTTTTTTTTTGAGACGCACATGCGCAGTTGTCGTAACATGAACCAGTGAGCTCTATATATAACTGGAGTAATATCTTTGTGGCGGACAATGTCGGGCATGTAACCCTCAAGTACGTATAGTTCCAGTCTTCCACGCCGTATATACGTACTT